>JASKMD010000027.1:2838841-2975169 GCA_030144725.1 Haematococcus lacustris | reverse complement strand
GCTCAGCGCAGGGCCCCCAGCGGCGCGGAACAGGCCCAGGGCCTCCACAACCACCTTCCCGTCTCTGACCCGATCGAGCACCACGATGGTGAGGTCGTCCGCATACTCCTTGGAGGACAATTCGCGCCGCAGGCCACATGTTGTCCGCATGTTGTGACGACATGTGAACAAGGGAGATGTGGAGATGGAGGAGGGGAGGCTGAGGACGGGCAAGGAGGCAGGGATCAGGCAGCCCCAGCGGGACAAGAGAGTGCCGGGATTCGAGAGGGTGCATGGAGGGGACAGGGAGGAGGGGACGGAGAGCGTGGGGGGGGAGAAGATGACAACAGGGGGGAACAGCGCGAAGACAGAGAAGAGGGGGATGTAGGAGGAAGGGGAGGAGTCGACGGAGGAGGGGACGGAGGTGACAGTGATGACAGTGGGAGTGAAGACAGTGATGAGGAAGGAGATGGGTATCCAGGAGGTCCAGGAGGTCCAGGAGGTCCAGGAGGTCCAGGGGGTCCAGAGGGTCCAGGAGGTCCAGGAGGTCCAGGAGGTCCAGGAGGTCCAGAGGGTCCAGGAGGTCCAGGAGGTCCGGGAGGTCAGGGAGGCCCAGAGGGTGCGGAGGGGGATGAAGGAGGGGGGGATGGCGCCAGGGCCCGTCGAAGCAAGGTGTTCAAGCTAGATGCCAACCTTCAACAACCCGTGTCCAGGTACTTAGAAATAACAGATAATAGTATCACAAGCAGTGAGTTGTTCAATATAGTTGTTGCTTGTCTTTGTGCATTTCAGAAAAAATATTTTGAAAAAATCAAAGGCGGCTGGGCTGTGGCCCTGGGGCGTAGGTGCAGGGGTAAGTGCAGGGATAGGTTGCGGGCCACAGCGCAACAGCTTTTGGATTTTTCCAAATACTTTTCTTGACCGCACGCCTACACTTCACTCGGAACTGCTTCGGCCTCGGTCGTTTACAATCCCGGAAAAGCTTCGTCATTGCAGTTATCCTCATCGTAACAGGTGAGGCCGAGGCGCTGGAGCTCGGCCTCGCGTCTTTAGGCGGGCTTAACACTCCATGTTTGCCAACTATCTACTACATAGAAGACTAAGCGGTCATCGCATGCCGCACGGTGCTACGCCAATCGCACACGTCGCGGCACCGGGACATGCATGGCAAGGTTGTGTATAAGCCATTAACAGAGTTGGGAGGGTCTGATTCCTAGCTGCTCCTTGCCCGCGTGACATGTTGCCTCTGTATCGCTGTATTGTATCGATGCAAAAAATACACGTTTTTCCGTGTATTTTCTTGTATCCCCTGTATCGATACACGTATTATCCATCACTGGGTGTACTCCTAGGAGGAGAATCCTGAAGCCCTATCCAATGCATGCTTTCGCTCACATACAGTTCTTAGTTTCAAGTCGCTGCCGCCACACAAGCGTAGCTGGTATTGCTGGCCGATGGCTTGAAACTGGCCAATGGAAAACAGCCCTTTGGGCGATGCGTTGCTTTTGCTGGAACTAGGCCAGAGGGCCTTGAGGCGCGCGATTCAGGATGCTTTACCATCTTGGCCGGCCGATACCTGGCGCGAGGTGGCGTCAGCAACCTGTCCGCGTGAGAAGCTCAAAGAGCTACTGCAACGCGCAGGTGGGTTATTGCTGCAGTCCCTACCAGCCTTGCATCAGGCCACCACAAATCCTCAAACAATCAATAGGTTTGCCAGCTGGTTTAACCACACCTGTCGCCACGCACATATCTAAGTCCTTATCAAATGAAGCCGCTGGTTTGCACACAGCCACACCTCCTATTGTGCACCCTGCCCTGTGCAGACGTTTCTGAGCATGTCAGTGATCTTGCCCCTCACGATAGCAATGCAGCAGAAGCCACTGCCACCGCCGCCACTGAGGTCCCACCAACCCTATCAGCATCCCCAATGGCCATGAGCCCACCTGCCGTGTTGGCGCGGGCAGCAGAGGCAGCAGAGGCGGCAGAGGCGGCCTTACCAACGACCTCAATGGCCCTGCTGACGTCACCCCGAGCTACTCCAGATGCATCAGCCTGCACATCGACTGCGGCACACAACAGCAGCCATGAGGTTGCAGGCAGCATGGAGCACGGCTCCCAGCTGAATGAAGCTGAAGAGCACGAGGAACCATCCTTCTTCTGTGCTACTCAACATGAAGGTCAGGCAGCAATGTCTGCGCTTTGTGCTCAGCAGCCCTGGTGCACAGACAGGCAGGTAGCTGCAGTGCAGCAGTTGGTGGCACATGGTCCAGGTGGCGCATGTTTGCGGCAGCCCTCTTCAGGCCCTCCTGCTGGTGCTGCCATGTTCAGGGGAGCTGGTGGTGATGTCCAACATGGAGGAGGTGGTGGAAGACTACAGCTTGGAAGAGTGAGCGTGCACCACTCACCTTGCATCACTGCACCTCGCAGCCTAAGCCCTGACCCTGACCCCAACCCCTGACCCTGGCCCTGACGCTGGCCGTGACCCTGTCCCTGTCCCTGTCCCTGTCCCTGACCCTGACCCTGACCCTGACCCTGACCCTGACCCTGACCCTGACCCTGACCCTGACCCTGACCCCTGATGCAGCACAAGAGACATAGTTTCAGCATACAGACCCCTGAAGTGATGCTGACCCTACTCACCCGCATCTCCAACACACCCTGCCACAGTGTGAGCATGCTGATAGTTACATTGGTGTGAAGCCATCATCACAATTGTGCTATTTGTATATCAAACACACCCTCTACTGTACTGCCAAAAGGCTGAGCAGCCACGCCAGGCTGGCGATGATCACAGTGCCACCCACCTCCTTACCCCCTGCGCGTGGCCCCTTGTTGCAGGTGGTCCAGGCTGCTGAATCCGGGGACCAGCTTAGCCGAATACACAAAGGCAAAGCGATGGGAAGCGCTGCAGCAGCTGGTTGCCCCGCCGCTACGGAGCACAGCCCACAGCCAGTGGCAGTCCCAGCAGCGGGCTGCAGCTGTGGAGGCCCTGGCAGAAGACGCACACAGTTGGGCGGAACAGGTCTACGGAAGCCTGGTGCAAATTGCGCGGCAAAGGCTGAATGCAGTTGAGCAGCAGCGGGCAGACATCGACATTGACATTGAGCTCACCAACCAGGGTACCCTGCCACATGGCACTGAGGCTGGCAGTGGCCCTGAGGGCCTGGCTGTGGGAGCAGGGGTGTCTGTGGCTGGAGCTGGACGGGTCCCTCAGCCTGCACTGGGCAGTGTCGAGGTACTGAGAGAGGTGAGGCCTTTCCTGCTCGTGCTCCTGCTGCTACTGCTACTGCTGCTGCTGGTGCCTCCGCCACCACCGCCACCACTGCTGCTCTGGTCGCTGCTGCAGAGCCTGGCTTTGACGTGGACCCGGCTGCTGGCCCTAGCGGGTGTCATACAGCCAAGCACGGTCCTGTCGCCAACACAGCTCACAGACCATCTCAGGCAGCAGCAGCAGCAAGGCCCTGGTGAGCATAGGAGGAATTGCAACCTGGCTGCCCAGTACAGCTTAGCCTCATCTCATCTCATAGGTTGCGGTTCGTCTGAGTCATTGCTAGGTCGTTAGGTGCTAGGGTGCTAGGGGAACAATGAGTCACAGTCTGTTACACACACGATCACTCACTGCCCCTAGGGGCCCTAGGGGCGAGCCCGTTTTCCATGATGATGTCACAGCAGAGCCCTCATGATGGCGCAGCACAGCTTTACATGTGTGGGTGTGTGTGTGTGAGAGGCGTGCAGCACCTGGGGTGTGAGCTACGGACGCGCTTCCTCAGGCCATGCCTTCACTCTGTGCTGTGCCCCTCACTCACCTGGACTGCAGGCTTCGACACGGGTCTGGCGCACAGCACCCCCTCCAAGGCGCTGGCAGACTTTGTGGTCGCCCTGGCTGACCTGGTGACCAGGCTGGAGCTGTCAGCTCAGCAGGCAAGGCAACTCACCACCCTGCCACCCACCCCATCTGCCTTGCCATACCCAGCTGGCACCCCTCTGCCCACCTGGTACCTACTTACATCGCCCCTAGTCACCTTCACCCTGCCCCTGGCTCCTGGCACCTACCCCAAGCCATCGCTTGCTCCTGGCACCTGCCACCTGGCTGCCACTTGCACTAGCTCTTGCAGGCACCCACCTAGCACCCCACATGCTGTGAGCCGTATCCAGTCCTCATGCCAGGCATGGCTCTCATCACAGCAGCACCACACCCTCCCCTCCTGTCCTCCTCCTCAACCACTGCCTGCCTTCCTGTCACTCTCCTGATGCCTACCGGTGCCACACATTGGCACCTCACTCCTGCATCACACATCTTCACCACCCTCCTAGTGCCTCTGTTAGTGCCTGCTCCCTGGCATGGCGGCCTAGCTGCCTTCCTGGCCCTCCCTGCTGACCTGTTGCAGTGGCAGGAGTCGCAGGAGCCTGCTCTTAGGCGGCAGCGCCGCCAGCTGTGGCTCATTGCCCGCAGCCTGCTGCCCCAGACACAACTACAACAGCCCGAGGGGAAGCCCCAGCAAAAGCTGCAGCATAACTGGCAGGAGCAGCTGGAGAAGAGGCAGGCGCGGCTGCTGCTGCTGACGGCAAAACAGGCCTGGCAGGGCCAGGTGGCCGTCAGGTGAGCGCAGGGCCTGACAGCCTGTCAGGTCAGGCGGTGGGGACATAGCCAGGGCTGGGGGCCAGGTCATGTGGTGAGGGGCCAGGTGGTGCGGGTCGGCCTATTGACCTGAGCCATGTGTTCAAGTAAGGTCGAGCTATGGACTGGAGGGTATGTGAGTGGGCTATGGCAGTTTGAGCACCTGGGCAAACGACAAAAGACCCGCGGGTGCCTCCCCCCTGCACTGTTGCCTGACTTTGTAGGGGAGACTGGACAGTTTGGCATGAAGGGTTGAAGATGCAATGACATCCAATGGACTGCTGCTGCCAGTATGAAGCTGCTGCTCCCACCACCAACGTCCGCATGTGTGATGGCCGTGCGCCCTGCAGGAATGTGGCCAGCCTGCAGCCCACCCTGGAAGATGTCCTGGATGGCCGGTACAGGCTTGGTGTGGCTGCACTGGCTGAGATGCCAGAGCTGGAACCAGAGCCCGAGCCCTTACCAGGTAAGCCACTGCCAGGCGCACCCTGCCCAGAGCTTGGGGCGGGGTATGGCTGCGGGTACAGACCACCACCATCAGCTCACCACCACTGCCAGTCACGCTCTGCCATGGGGCCGGGGAGGCACACTCTGGACCACCATCACCATCTGCTCAACTTGGTGTTCGCTGGTGTACGACACGGCGTGGATGTCACCAGCACCAGGTGCCCTGACTAGGGGTGGTGTTCTGTCTGCATGGAGTACCTTCCACACACATGGAGTGGTTGCCGAATGGTTGCCCTGACCATGGCCAATGCTAGGCGCCCCTTCCCACCCTGCAGCAGCACTACGGATCCTGCGGCCACTCCTGCAAGCCCCTCCTTTTGCCAAGTTGGTGGTATGGTCGTCAAGAGCAAGCCGCATAATGACTTGGCCTCCTGGTGGTGCTTGTGTGCAGGTGATGCGACGGCCATGGAGGAGTCCGCGGACTCCAGCGAGTCTAGCAGTGCAGTGGAGAACTCTGATGTTGCAGGCAACGATATGGCTTCGGAAGACCTCAGTGACAGTGACGACGATGCGTCGCAAGTTTTAGAGGACAACTCCGAGTCGTCGGACAGAGACAGTGACTGGCTGGTAGACGATTGTGTGAGCGACTTGACGGCTGAGCAGTTGCTAAACGAGCAGCTGCGGCTGCAGCAGCTTGCGCCGGAAGGATTTGGCGCGCTGATGACGCGCGCAGTACCTGAGCCGTCTTCCGCCCACTCCCATTTCGGCGCGCCAACCGTCATAGTTCGAAAGAACCGAAAGACGACGTCAGTCCCCTCGGGTGCCGTTCAAGCGCAACAAGACCGCGCCTCTCACGCTGACGAGGCTGGGCGTGGGGGAGCGAATGCAGGGTCAGCGACCGGGGTGGATGTTGCAGCAGCTGCTGGACAGGAAGTGAAGGGCCCGGAAAGCGAGGCTGAGGAGGGCGGTGGCGGTTATGAAGGCGGCAGGGGGCATGGCAGCAGCTTGGGCAGGGAGGAGGGTGGTGAGCGGCCCTCTGGAGATGAGCCTGAGGAGGATGTACTGGCAACAGAGAGCGGGGTGCTGCTTGGAGAAAATGGAGCAAGAAGCATGGAGCAGGAAGCAGCAGGAGGGGAGGAGGAGCAAAGGAAGGAGAGGGAGGAAGCAGAGGAGCAGGAGGATGAGGAGGTGGATAAGGTGGAAAGGGTGGATGGGAGGAAGGGAGGTGGAGCCAGTGATCGCCGTGGACAGCCTCCTGGATGGTCAAGGTTCACGCCGGGACAGGAGGGTGTGATGGCCGGGGATGACATGGCTGTTGGGCAGTGCAGCCGGCATGCTGACCAGGGTGGGGGTGGGGGTGTGAAGGAATCGATGGAGGTTGGTGGGGAGGAGGTTGATGGGGAGGAGGATGAGCAGGAGGCTGAGGATGGGGATGTAGACGAGGCAACTGAGGAGGAGGAGGGGGAAGAGAAGGAAGAGGAGGAGGAGGAGGAGGAGGAGAAGGAGGTGGCCACGTTGCCTACGCTATCAAAGAAGTTAATGGAAAGAAAGGCAAGTTTGGCAAGGAAAAGATGGCGCACAGGAATGCTAGGGGCCTGCCCTGAATTGATCTCACCCCATGCCCCTCCTCCGTGCAGACAGGTCAGCTCCCTCATCAGCTCGGCTGCTGCTCATGCAAGCACACCACGAGTTATGCCTGGCTTGCTTGCGTCGTTAGCTTACCCTATGTGCCACAGCGACAGTGGTCCCCTCCCCTTGCGCACAGTCCCTGCCCCACCGCCCAGCTGCCTGCTTAGCCACCTGCCCTGCTGCTGTGCAGGCCCTGAAGGCTGCACTGGAAAAGGACCAAGCCAAACAGGAGAGGCGGCAGCGCCATCTGCTTGAACAGCAAACACGGCATGACCAGGGGCAGGTGGGCACTGGCTAGACCTCAGCTAGGGCTACCCCTGCCCCTGCCCCTGCCCCTGCCCCTGCTCCTACACACAGCACAAAATAGGTGTGTGTTTGCTGTGGGTGAGTGCAGGCCACCCCAGCTGCCCTGGTGGCAGGCAAATGCCTGTTCCCTGACCGCCCCACCCCCCTCATCAGCCCCCACTTCAACAAGCTCATGCAGCACCAGGTGCGTGACCACACCCCCTCACTCCCCTACCCTGTCACACCTTTCTCTCGCACTTGCCACTCAACTTCATGTTCACAGCTCTTTACCTGCAACATGTCGTGGCTGTGTTGCTTTTGGTCGCCAACAGCATCCCTCTTGCTCACTCTGGTTTGTGAGGTGCCTGAGGAAGCCATGCAACCCTGTTCAGTAATGCGTCACATAATGCGTAGTTATCCCGCAAGGGTACACAGAGGGTGGTCAAAATCTGATAGGCCTGATTCGGCAGTTCTCCCGGTTCCGCGCTCGAACACGCGCGCTTCCTTCCATGCACCGTCCTTTGCGTGCGTATTGGTGGTGTGGGGCAGCATGGGGCAGCGCGTCACGTTCCGACGGCTGAGATCTGGCCCCCGCCTGTCACGCACTTTTTGACCCTCCCGGCAACTAAGGTGCCGCTTGCACCGCTGCAGCACGGAACGCGCGCGAGTCAGCCCCTTCTAGACACCTCGGTAGGTGCCCAATGTGGCGCAGCCTTTGCGCCCCGTTTGCTCGTTCGCTCAGGCCGCGGCCTTGCGGCAAAATTCGCGTTGGCTGGGTTGATCCTGTTGATCCATGGCCTCATGTGCCCAGATCCCACCGCACACCACCGACCCCAATGGCCAAACTGACCACTGGGGCTGCTGGGCAGTCAACCAAGGCTTCCAGCAGCGCAGGCGATAGAGCCAGCAGGCTCTCCGAAGCTGCTCGGGCCTACCTCAAGCCTAAGTGGGGCCAGCCACAGCCGTCCATCGCTGCCCTGGCCCAGCAGTTCAGCGTCCCCTATGCCACCCTCCAGGGGGTCATCAAGAGGGGTGGGGTGGTTGCAAAACGGGGGCGGCCAATAGTTTTGTCAGCTGTAGCGGAGCAGCAGCTCAGGGACATGGTGGTGGGGGCCCAGCAGCAGGGTGTGGGGGTGACCAAGACAGCACTGCTGGCAGCCGTCAAACGCACTGTGAAGGCCACTGCACGCAAGGGAGAGGCTGACCCCTTTCAGGGGAAGGCCCCAGGGGAAAAGTGGCGCCGGGGGTTCATGCGGCGGCAGGGCTTGGCGCTGCGCAAGGCCACCCCTGTCACGAAGAACAGGCGCCAGGCCGCTGCTAACCCTGGGGTGGTTTGATGGTTTGATGAGCAGCTGCTGCCCATGCTGGACAGGGTGTGCATCAGCCGGAATACAGCTGGGGAGCGGGTGCAGCTGCCGTACAGCCAGTGCCCAGAGCGCATCTTCAACCTCGATGAGACTGGGATCCAGGCTGAGTGCCATGAGAGGGTGCTGGCAGTCAAGGGAGCTCAGCATGTGGTCCAGGGTGCCAAAGCGCAGCATCACATGTGTGGCCTGGGGCTCAGCAGATGGCCAGGTCATGCCGCCCAACTTCGTGTACGCCGGCAAGCAGCTCAGCCACAATGCCCTGGGTGCCACCCACTTTTACCACCGCTCGGCCATCATTGTCAAGGAGGGCACTCACATGATGGATGGCAGGCTCTTCCCCAAGCTGCTGGACGTCATGGCTGCGCAGATCCCTGGTGGGGTCAGCCCCACCAAGCGGGCGCTGCTGGTGCTAGACGGGCACGCCTCTCGCTTCAGCGCAGAGACCAAGGAGGCAGCCAGGCGGCATGGCTTTGACCTGCTTGTCCTGCCCGCCCAGTGCACATCCTTCTTGCAGCCCTGGGACCAGCTGTTCAGCAGCGTCAAGGCTGTATACCAGCGCCTGTTGGGACAAGCAGCCTATGAGGCTGGGGTGAATGGCTTCAACCCGGCACCATCCCAGATCATCAGCCTGGTGGACACAGCCGTGCACTACTCAGTGGGCTTCTCCTGTGAGCCGCTGCAGCGGGCCCTCCTGAAGACTGGTCTGCACCCCCCCAGCAAGGAAACAATGTTGGCTGCAGCTGCAGCCAGCATGGTGGGAGGCAAGCAGCAGGCTGCCTTCAAGCCCTGGACCTCCATGAACCTCACCACCGACATGTTGGATGCCGCTGTGCAGCGCTCAGCTATCCTGCAGCCCAGCCTGCGTTTCCCTGCAGAGGATAGGTTCTACTTTAAGCATGAGGTGGTTGCCAGGGCTGCCAAGAAGGCCGTGAAGAAGAGCAAGTGAAATTTCAAGTAGCATGCTGACATGCCCATGCACACAACTTTGAGGGACTGCCATCAGCCTCATGCCCATGTTTTTAACGACCTGAGTGACCTAGTGGGGGCAGAGGGGTATGGTGTAGCTGCGTTGAGAGTTGCAGGTGCTTGTGTCCCTGGATTTGTTGCAGTTGCAGCATATCAGCATTAAGACAACTTGGCTGCAAAACTGGGGTTTATTTCATGCTGCATGGCTGTGTGCTTCTTGGCGACCGGTGCACATTCCTTGGCCAGCAGCACCGAAAATGCTATCAAATCTATCAGGTTTAGGCCAGCCTCTGTGTAGGGCAAGTGGTCTTAGGTCTCGCTTTGGCGAATGCTAAGGTCAAGGGTTTGAACCTAGCCAGACGCAGAAATGTGCTCTGGGGTGAAGGGGTGAGCTGGCAGGGGCAAGCTTATTATTGTATAATGCATAGCAGCAGCTCACCAGCATTCTGTGACTCTAGTAAGAGGGTAGCAAGGGCATGCCCCGAGGCTACTCTCGTCCCTTGATGCACACCCAATGGCAAGGGTGTAGTCTTTCTCTCTTTCTTTAGCATTCTGTGTCAGCGCAACCTCAGGGCAGGGGGTGGCACATGGCTGCCCTGTGTGTTCAGTGTGGTCACTTGATGCGTCATACTGCTGGCACACCCAACACCGCCATCCAACCTGCCTCACCATTCATTCTTGTATGGTTGACGAGGAGGATGGGCAGGATGATGAGGGGGGGGGGCGTAGACAAAGCATTTGAGGGGAGGGTTAGGGTAAGGGGTCAAGGCTTACCCTAACCCTAACCCTTTCCCAGTGCCCCTTAGCTGGGCGTGATCAGCACGGCACATGACTCCCCACACGTCCAGCCAAGGGCCATCCCAGCCGGCTGCTCCCCTGATGCACGGCCGCTGCAGGTTGAGGGCCTCCAGTTCCTGTGGACCGCCCTGGTCACAGACTATGAGAGCGCTGGCACTGAGGCCGAGGCGGCGGGGAATGGGGGCGTGATCCTAGCCCACACCATGGGTGGGTGAAGGCTGCACCTAGGCTGGGGGAGCCCAGGGGAGGTGGCAGGGGAAGTGTGGCGCTGCCTGGGTGGTGGCAGAAGACGCCTGGGCTGATCTTGGTTACAGCCTGCTACGAACAGGATGAGGGAGTGAGGTGGAGGGGACGCCTGTGGGTGTCAGATGCCTCTTCTTCTGCTGCTGTTTCGTGTTGTAAGGCTATGCTGAGGGCTGTGGCTTTAGTTGGGCCTCAGTTTAGGCACAAGCATGGGCTGGGCAAGCATGCAGGCAGGCGCTGTGAGTGTGTGTTGATGTTAAGAGGGCTAGGCTGGTGGGAAGAGGGAGGCGCGACGCCCAGGGCAGCTTTTGGCCTGCATGCATGGGATTGCGGCCCAGTAG
The DNA here is from genome assembly GCA_030144725.1 of Haematococcus lacustris. Classification (NCBI taxonomy): domain Eukaryota; kingdom Viridiplantae; phylum Chlorophyta; class Chlorophyceae; order Chlamydomonadales; family Haematococcaceae; genus Haematococcus; species Haematococcus lacustris. The sequence continues at coordinate 2,964,496 of JASKMD010000027.1, read as the reverse complement.
TGTGGGGCATGGCCGTGATGGCAGTGGCCGCACCCAGCCTGCTGCTACTTCAACCGCTGCCGTAAAGCTATCGTGTCAAAATGGGTAGCATGGTAGTCATCTCCCTGGCTGCTGTTCATGCTCTTCAGTGTCAGCTTCTCGCTCTGCAACTGCTGCTTCTCACGAGCCTGCTGGACCTGCTTCTCCTGCTTGTACTGCTTCTGCTGCTGCCTTTGCAGGTCTGGGCAAGACGCTTACCACGATTTGCTTCCTGCACACCTTCTTTGCTCATCACCCCACAGGCCGTGCCCTGGTGGTGGTCCCAGCCAATGTGAGCCGGGCGCCAGGGCTCAGGGGGCAAGGCAGCGACTGTGAGCATGAGAGGGGTAAGGGCAGTGCACAGCAGGGTGAAGGCCAGAAGTGGGCAGCAAGAATGTGGCCAGTTTCCAGCCCTGGCCCTGGACATGAGAGGGAGAACACGGCCCTGGACTCTGGCCCTGGACACTGGAGCACTGGCCCTGGTCATAAGAGGGCCCATGGATGCAAAGTGGCCCTGCTTGCTGTAGCGTGCTTGTCATGTCGCCGTGCCCTGGCCTGCTCCATCAGGTGCTGGTGAACTTTTATGACGAACTACTCCAATGGCTGCCGCCAACACCTCATGGAGCCTCAGAGCCGGGTCTCACAAAAGACAAAGTGTTCATGGCTGATACACCTCACGTGAGTGGCTCAGCGTGAGGGTGACCTCACCTCACCTCACCTCACCTCACCTCACCTCACCTCACCTCACCTCACCTCACCTCACCTCACCTCACCTCACCTCACCTCACCTCACCTCACCTCACCTCACCTCACCTCACCTCACCTCACCTCACCTCACCTCACCTCACCTCACCTCACCTCACCTCACCTCACCTCACCTCACCTCACCTCACCTCACCTCACCTCACCTCACCTCACCTCACCTCACCTCACCTCACCTCACCTCACCTCACCTCACCTCACCTCACCTCACCTCACCTCACCTCACCTCACCTCACCTCACCTCACCTCACCTCACCTCACCTCACCTCACCTCACCTCACCTCACCTCACCTCACCTCACCTCACCTCACCTCACCTCACCTCACCTCACCTCACCTCACCTCACCTCACCTCACCTCACCTCACCTCACCTCACCTCACCTCACCTCACCTCACCTCACCTCACCTCACCTCACCTCACCTCACCTCACCTCACCTCACCTCACCCACCCCAGACCTCCCCAGACCTCCCCAGACCTCCCCAGACCTCCCCAGACCTCCCCAGACCTCACCTCACCTCACCTCACCTCACCTCACCTCACCTCACCTCACCTCACCTCACCTCACCTCACCTCACCTCACCTCACCTCACCTCACCTCACCTCACCTCACCTCACCTCACCTCACCTCACCTCACCTCACCTCACCTCACCTCACCTCACCTCACCTCACCTCACCTCACCTCACCTCACCTCACCTCACCTCACCTCACCTCACCTCACCTCACCTCACCTCACCTCACCTCACCTCACCTCACCTCACCTCACCTCACCTCACCTCACCTCACCTCACCTCACCTCACCTCACCTCACCTCACCTCACCTCACCTCACCTCACCTCACCTCACCTCACCTCACCTCACCTCACCTCACCTCACCTCACCTCACCTCACCTCACCTCACCTCACCTCACCTCACCTCACCTCACCTCACCTCACCTCACCTCACCTCACCTCACCTCACCTCACCTCACCTCACCTCACCTCACCTCACCTCACCTCACCTCACCTCACCTCACCTCACCTCACCTCACCTCACCTCACCTCACCTCACCTCACCTCACCTCACCTCACCTCACCTCACCTCACCTCACCTCACCTCACCTCACCTCACCTCACCTCACCTCACCTCACCTCACCTCACCTCACCTCACCTCACCTCACCTCACCTCACCTCACCTCACCTCACCTCACCTCACCTCACCTCACCTCACCTCACCTCACCTCACCTCACCTCACCTCACCTCACCTCACCTCACCTCACCTCACCTCACCTCACCTCACCTCACCTCACCTCACCTCACCTCACCTCACCTCACCTCACCTCACCTCACCTCACCTCACCTCACCTCACCTCACCTCACCTCACCTCACCTCACCTCACCTCACCTCACCTCACCTCACCTCACCTCACCTCACCTCACCTCACCTCACCTCACCTCACCTCACCTCACCTCACCTCACCTCACCTCACCTCACCTCACCTCACCTCACCTCACCTCACCTCACCTCACCTCACCTCACCTCACCTCACCTCACCTCACCTCACCTCACCTCACCTCACCTCACCTCACCTCACCTCACCTCACCTCACCTCACCTCACCTCACCTCACCTCACCTCACCTCACCTCACCTCACCTCACCTCACCTCACCTCACCTCACCTCACCTCACCTCACCTCACCTCACCTCACCTCACCTCACCTCACCTCACCTCACCTCACCTCACCTCACCTCACCTCACCTCACCTCACCTCACCTCACCTCACCTCACCTCACCTCACCTCACCTCACCTCACCTCACCTCACCTCACCTCACCTCACCTCACCTCACCTCACCTCACCTCACCTCACCTCACCTCACCTCACCTCACCTCACCTCACCTCACCTCACCTCACCTCACCTCACCTCACCTCACCTCACCTCACCTCACCTCACCTCACCTCACCTCACCTCACCTCACCTCACCTCACCTCACCTCACCTCACCTCACCTCACCTCACCTCACCTCACCTCACCTCACCTCACCTCACCTCACCTCACCTCACCTCACCTCACCTCACCTCACCTCACCTCACCTCACCTCACCTCACCTCACCTCACCTCACCTCACCTCACCTCACCTCACCTCACCTCACCTCACCTCACCTCACCTCACCTCACCTCACCTCACCTCACCTCACCTCACCTCACCTCACCTCACCTCACCTGACCTGACCTGACCTGACCTGACCTGACCTGACCAGTGCTCCAGCCAGATACGAGACTGGCACAGCCAGACCTGCAGCGTGCTTGTCATCAGCTCCACCAAGTTCAAAGACACTGTGCAACCCGATTGGAAGCCTTCAGGCCGGTCCTCCAAAACCACCAAAGCAGCCCAGGACAGATTGCTCGCATCCCAGAAGAGCATGCAGTCGGGGCAGGATGCAGCAGCGGGGGCAGCAGAAGCAGCAGGGGCGGGGGTGGGGAGGAATGGCTCGGGTACCCCGCAGCAGCCCAGGGCAGCAGTGGTAGGTGGACCCACCACCCCTGAGACAACCGTGCAGCAAACTCCTGTGCAGCAGGAGGCTAAGGCCTCAAGCTCACCGCAGTCCAGCCTCAAATCAGACGCTAATGAGGTGGGGTGCTGTGAGGACATTGAAGCTTGTCAACATGACCACCTCGCATTCCAGGCGATCATTGGCATACACTGCGTCCTTCTGCACCTAACCCGTGAACGTGATAGCCTGCAGCAGCACTGGTTGCCCTGTATGTTGGTTCCGTCCCCAATGTCACACAGGGTGGGGCGGATGAGGAGCAGCCTGCTTAGCTGAAGCCTTGTCATGCATCACTGCCCTGCAAAGCTGCTCTGCCAAGCTGTCCATGTGGCTGCCATCAGCCACGCTGCTGTCAGGCTGGCCTCGCGTTGCCTGATTGTTGCACAGGAGCTGGTCAGGATGCTGCTGGAGGGACCCAGCATTGTGGTGGCTGATGAGGCGCACGAAATGAAGAACCCAAGCACCAAAGTGAGGGAAAGGGCTGCAGGGCAGTGCGGCTGGCAGGGGGGAGAGGGGCAGGACTGTGTGGTAGCAGAGCAGGCGGGGTCCTGATGTGCAGGACTGCAACAGCCATGGCTGCAGGAGAGGGAGAGAGGAGAGGGGAGAGGGAAGAACATATCTCATGAAGTCCAGACATCAGGTCCAGCCAATCCTCCTGATTCTATTCTATGCTCCTGCTCCTCGTCCTTGTGCTGCTGCTGTTATATAGCCATGCCAGCTGCTGTGGCTGCTGCTGGTGTGGTGTGTCCTACAGTTCTGCCAGGCCATGTGCCTAGTCAAGACACCCAGACGCATCGCCCTCACTGGCTACCCTCTGCAGGTACCCGACCCAATGCCGGTGATACAGGTCATGCTGGTTGCACTGGGAGGAGCAGAGCTTCTCTAGGTCATAGCAATTTGTCTCCTCCTTCCCGCCCTTCCTACCCTCCCTCCCGCCCTCCCTTGCACCATCCCACCCTCCTTTGCACCCTCCCACCCTCGCTCCCTCTGCTTTCCCCTTCCCTTGCTCCACCTGCTGCTGTCTTTACCATAGAGCCATAACGGACGTGATGCGACCCCATTGTAGCCCACCTGCTGACTCTGCTGACCCTGCTGCCCCTCCTGACCTTGCTGAGTCTCCTGGCCCTGCTGACCCCGCTGACCCTGCTGTTGCCCTTGCTTGCAGAACAGCCTGGATGAGTACTATGTAATGATTTGCTGGGTGAAGCCAAACTACTTGGGAGAGCCCAAAGACTTCAAGGAGGAGTTTGTGGACGTGATAGAAGCTGGTGGGTACAGGGCAGTGGGTAGTCAGGGTGTCTGAGCAATAGTAGTAGCGGGGGGAGGGCAGCAGCTAGGGATGTGCTGGGCCAGGAGGCAAGCATGGAGGGCAGGGGCACGCAAACAGGGGCAAACAAACAGGGAAGGATCATGGCAGGAAAGTGGGGCAAGACCAAATGACAGGGCAAGGCCAAGTGACAGGTACCACGTGTGGAAGGCAGGGGCAGGGCCGGCCACTATTGCACTGAGGGTTGGTGCAATGGTGCTTTACAGGACGGAGGCCAAATGCGTCACAGAAGCAGAAAACTGCTATGAGAGTGCACCTGGTGGCGCTAGACGAGTCAACCAAGGGCTGCGTGCAGGTGGGTCAGGGGCAGCGGCAGCAACAACGTGACACAAACAGAGCTATGGCAGTCGGAGATACAGAGATCTGCCTGCCTGCCTGCCTGCCTGCCTGCCTGCCTGCCTGCCTGCCTGCCTGCCTGCCTGCCTGCCTGCCTGCCTGCCTGCCTGCCTGCCTGCCTGCCTGCCTGCCTGCCTGCCTGCCTGCCTGCCTGCCTGCCTGCCTGCCTGCCTGCCTGCCTGCCTGCCTGCCTGCCTGCCTGCCTGCCTGCCTGCCTGCCTGCCTAAGAACTGTGCCCGCTGTCCCACAGGCCTTCAGCAGTGAGATGCTGCACAAGATCTTGCTGGACCGGGGCGTGCATAAGACAGAGCACGTCTTGATGCTGCAGATGAATGAGATGCAGCACACCCTGTACCAGGCCTACCTTAAGGTGCTGTTTGGGCTGCACTGGGCTGGGCTGGACAGGGTGGAACGGCGCTGGGCTGGGCTGGGCTGGGCTGGGCTGGGCTGTGCCCTGTCATTCCTGCCGCCGCCGCCGTCGCTGCTGCTGCTGCTACCACTGCTACCGCCGCCGCTGCTGCTGCTACCGGCATTGTCTTGACTGCTGTAGGCCCTTGCCGAGTACAGTGTATCCCGCAACCTCCTCAGAGACTACGCGTTCCTGCAGCAGGTCAGCGGGTCAGGGGCTGGGGCGATACCAGTGCACTGCGCCTGGGCTTGCAGGTCCTGGCCCAGTACCACCTAGTGTTGCCTTGTCTAGTACCAGCTGCTGTGTGCTGGGGCTCCGCCTGACCTGCTGTGCTGCAAGCTGCCTGGCTGTGATGAGGTGGGCCTCACAGGGTGTGTGGTGACCGGGGCTTACACCACCAGGTACCCCTACCTGCCTGCCTGCCACACTGCCCAGCTTCACCCACCACCCTGCATACTGCCTGAAACAGCCTCAAGCCTATGACCGCCTGGTGAGCTCTGGGCCCTTGACTGACGACGAGCACCCTGCTGGCCACCACCCCTGCACCACCACCTCCGCCTTACTTGGCCACCTCCGGTCTGAAACACCACCCCACCACCTCCCAAATCCACCCATTACACCACCACCACCTCTCCTGACCACCTCCTCCCCACAGCTCCGCCCCTGACACTACCCCTGACACCACCTCCTTACCACCCCTGACACCACCTCCTCGCCCCCTCAGGTCTGCAACACCCCTCAGAGCCTCCACTATGACCTGGTCACGGCTGGAGGTTCAGCTGGAGGCAGGCAGGCCCTGGGTGGGGCTGAAGAAGTGCTGCCGGAGGAGGGGGCGCAAGGGGACGGGGAGGAAGAGGCAGCTGTGGTCCTTACTGGCGCGGTGGGTCCTAACCTGACCTGACCCCGACCCGACCCGACCCGACCCGACCCCTGAGGACCATAACCCTTGCAACAGCTTGTATGTCACCTTATGCCTACCTGCAGAGTTCCTTTCTGCCCAGCGACCTGGCAGACTTTGTGCGCACTGAAGAGGCTGTTCTTGAGGCAGAGCGAGAGGGAACGTACGTAGGTGGCAAGAAACAGAAGAAAAAAACTGCGCACCAAAATGGCAAAGAACAGAAGAAAAAACCCGCCAAAGCAAAGCAGGGGCAGACAAAGGAATTCACCCTGCCAGCAGGAGTGGTGTGTTCCCTGCTGCGTACCCTGAAGCAGCTCAGGCAACAGCACCAGCAACAAGCAGCAGGTGGGGAGCGTGGGCCAGGGTCAGTCAATGCTGGCATCACCAGCAGCAGCACCTGGGGGCCTCAGCAGCCGCTGAAGGGCCGCGCATTTGACTGAGGCACTGCTTGCCAACACGAATGGGAGGGGCATCATGAGAGCATGGCATCATGGCAGTGGAGTCGGGCGGTTGTGGTGCCCGGCTGCCACATGGGTCCGGGGCAGAAGGTGCATAGGGAAGTACACGGGGCAGGCCATCCGTTTGGGCTGGGAAGGTGACTGACTCTCGCAGGCACGTGCTTTGTTGCCTTACAGTCAGGTTGCCTGCAAGCCAGCCTGGCAGCTGCGGTAAACCAGGGTCACAGGCCAGGGCTGTGGGCAGTCTCGCCCACCATCATCATTACCAACACCGCCACCAGCACTAGCAGTGCTTGGCGGTTGCTGTCACAAAGAATGCCACTAGCATCACTGCAGCACTCACATTCAGGCACCAGTCTCACAAGAGCTGTTGCCTGCCTGCGCTGCTGTCTGCCTGGTCTGAAGGGTCCATCCCGGGCAAGGGAGAGAGCATGTGGACGAACGTGCCCAAGCTGCAGTTCCTCCAGGGGCTGCTGCTGGAATGCAAGGAAGAGGGAGAGAAGATGGTGTGTGCTGGGGAGAGCTGGGGAGAGGATGCTGAGGCAACACCAGTCACAGAGCAGCTGCCTGCCTGCCTGCCTGCCGCCCCAGGTGGTGTTCAGCCAGACCCTGGGCGTCCTGGACGCTGTTTGCAACCTCCTCTGCCAGCCCTGCCTAAACCTGGCTGAGAAACGGTCTTGGTTTCGAATCCATGGCGAAACCCCTCCTGTGTCGCGTATGGAGCACATCAACGCGTTCCAGGCCACCAAGGGCTTCGCAGTGAGTAGCTGCAGCTGGAGCCACCCTGGCTGCCTGCAGTGCCACACAGTACAGCCATCAGCATGCACACAGACACTGCCACACCATCCCTTCCAGGATTTCAGCTCGTGTCCCGGACTGCTGTGTGGCACATGACCGCCCCTCACTGCACCCCTGCTCCCCTCACCACACCACACCACACCTTGTGCCCGGTGCCCTGACGTTTGTGAGGCGTGTGGGACCACTGCCTATCCTGCTCCTGCCCTGCCCTGAGGCCCCTGGGTGCGGGTCACTGCTCTGTGCCGTGTGAAATCATACCATGCGGCCCATGCGGAACCAACTTGCCTTACAGTACACCAGTACATGCCAGTTCATCTGCATACCATCTGCCTGTTGGGCAAACATGGCTGGGATGGTTGGGATAAGAAGCTTGCTGGGTTCGTTACCACACCCTCATACTCCCTAATATGGTGTGCAGGTCATGGTGGTCTCTACAAGGGCTGGGGCGGTGGGCATCAACCTTACTAGCGCCCGCCGCCTTGTGGTATTTGATGTAAGCCACCCCACCCCACCCCACCCCACCCCACCCCACCCCACCCCACCCCACCCCACCCCACCCCACCCCACCCCACCCCACCCCACCCCACCCCACCCCACCCCACCCCACCCCACCCCACCCCACCGCACCTGCAGGTGCCTTGGAACCCGGTGCATAACGCCCAAGCTGTGGCCCGCATCCACCGCATGGGTCAGACTCGGCCCACCCTCGTTTACCGCCTGGTCTACAAGGGCACCATGGTGACAGCTGGGACCCCTGCCTGCCTGCTGCACTGCCTGGCCTCTGCCTGATCCCGCTCAACTTCCCTTCTTGAACCGCCCGCCCAACTTCCCTGACAGTGCTCCATGCTGATGTGCTCCCAAATGGTGTGCTCCCTGCTGCTTCATGGGCGGCATCATCTCCCATGATTTTGCCTGCCCATCCACATTCAACTTCCAGTCCCCTGCCTGGCAGCCCACACGCCCACCGCCCAATACCAGCCACCCAGTTTGGCTAGCCTCGCCTCCCAAAGGCCATCCAACCCACTCCCCTTGGCACCCCTCCTTTCATCTCACCCCCAGCTTCCCGGCCCCAACCCTTGCTGCCCTGATCGGCCAACCCTTGCTGCTGTGCCGGCCCCAGCCGCCCTCCCACCAAGGAGGCCAATTCCCCTAACCAGCCTCCCCTTGCTGCGCTGCAGGAGGAGCACAACTACGTGTTGAGCGTACGGAAGGAGGAGCTGTTCCAGCGCGTCATAGACGGCAAGCCAGTGCAGTTCAAAGGGGGCCAAGGAGGCGCCCCGGCTGAGTTCTATGACTATCGCCAAGCAGGGTCAGTCACAACAAACGCCCAACCACACACCTCGCCGCTAGACCCCGCTGCCTTGACCTCCTACAAACTCACTGCACCCTTTCTCAGCGTCCCAATATCCCCCAGGCACGCCTCAGCTCAGCCACCAAACCACCCTCCAGCCCCTGCCAGTGATGTGTGACACACTCAGTCACTCCCTGCCCCACTGCTCCCTCACCACCCACCAGCCTGCCCACCCACCAGCCTGCCATCCTGCTGCCCACCCCCATTCCAGCCTGGCCCGTTCTCCTGCCCCGCAGCCTGATGAAGACGTCAGCGCTGTCTGCCCAGCTGGGCAGCTGTGACCCTCTGCTGCGCAAGCTGCTGCTTCGCCCCTCCCCGACGGCCCTGTCAGCAGCGGGGAGGACAGCGAAGCAGGTGGCGGAGCAGGGGACCCTGCTGCTGCCGCTCAGCCACTCAGCCCTGGCACCACTGTTGTGTGGCTACCATGAGCACAAGTCCATGCTGCCAGAGGATCCACTTCAGGTCAGGAAGGGGGTGCAGACAGCTTTGGGGGTGGAGAAAGGGCCAGGGGGAAGGCACGGGAATCATAGTAATATAAGTTATATTGTATTCTATTGTTATACCGGCCATAAGGCTATTTGAAGTCTAGCTTTGGCTCCAGGCGACAAGGGCATGCCAGTGCGATCACGGCACAGTTATCTCAACTGGGAGCACATCACTTTTGGTTGGGCCACGCATGGCCGGCTGGCCACCACATTGGTCGCGATGGCCGCAATGCATCGTACTTGGCTAGTCCACTAGTGCGGAGAGTGCTTGCAGACAGGGCCTGACTTGCAGCCTGACTTGCAGCCTGACTTGAACCACTGCATTGTACCATAGCTCGCCTTTCATGCATTTGCCCTTGCGATGCCTACCGCCATCATCCCCTGAATATATGCCTGTTGTCACCAAGACTGTAACTGTGCGACCATAACTGCAGCCAACCTTTCTGGCATAGTGTAGCTTGAGGCTACAATGGTCAAAGGTGTTTAGGAGTCTGTGAGCGCGCATCAGCTTGCACTGCAACCTCTGGGAATCGCCCCCTTCAGCGAGGCGGCTACACGCTTGCTGCCTATGCATGTTGAGACTCACAGCTTGTGGTTCTAGGTATCACGTCAAAAGATACCACCCCCTCTTGTTGAGCTGCTTAGGTCGATACCATTCCCTCTTGCTTAGCTGCTGAGTGCCAAGATGCCCTGAGCGTGCATCGCCTTGTGATGGCTGTGATTCTTGTGTGCATCATGCCCTGTTGCAGTGCCCAATGCCAGCCCATTGCAGGCCTACCGTAGTTTCCCTTTTGATTCCCGAGGCCTCAGGATCCATCATTTAAACACCATTCCTGAGCCATATTTTTCGTTGTTTCATACTGTAGTCACCAAACATGTATCACAATGTTTGAGCCAGGCGCTGTCACCAAATATGTGCCAATAGGGCCTTTGGGACCGTTTTTTCGGGTTTCACCAACAGGACTTATCACTACAGTAGTCCCTGATGGCCACAGAACGTCAAAAGAGAATGTACGTCAGTACGTCAAGAGAATTATGAGAATGTCTTTGTGCATAGAAATAATCAAGCCTCCCACCCCACTAACCTCGCATCAAAAATATATGATCTACATAGTCAAGTGTCGTGGTCTCTCTTCTAGTGGCCTTATCACCAGACCACGTCACATGGGGCACCACACCTCGCTTACAAAGTCGTGGTCCTCTTGCCTCTGCTGGCAGTGGCGGCATGTTTTATCATTTGCCTTGGAGCATTCACACTGGCCTGCTGCTGCAGCCACCCATGTTGTTGCCTTGGCCAAAGCAAGCACCCCGCCTTCGCCGGCTGCCCCTGTATGACCGGCCGCCTCCCCCGACGTCATGGTTGCCAGCCTGACTTTCCTCCCTTACCAGTCCTGGGACCACATCCTCTGCCCCAGCCTGGCCCACCTCCCTCGACCTTGCGTGGGGCAAAGCAGACCACCCTGGTTGCCGCCCCGGCCTCGCCCGCTGCCCCAGCCTTTGCCCCAGCCTAGCCCGCCTCCCCCTCGCTGCTGCTGCTGCTGCTGCTGCTCCCACTGTTGACGGCGTCGTATGTATGTCATGGATAATCGGCTGGCCGAGTACATTATGCGAAAATAATGGACGAGTCCGAGGCGATGCGGACATACACACCGAGGCGCAGCCGAGGTGTGTATGGCCGCGGAGACGAGGACGAGTCCTTTATCTTCGCGTAATGTGCGAGGTAGAGGCGATTATCTGGTATATCTGAGGTCCGCGGCCCGTCAATTATACAAAAGTGCTCCCGGCGGCCTGTCAATTATACAAAAGCGCAGTCAACGTTTGGTCAAATATCTGAAGTTTCTGACAACGAAGTGGCTTAGCAGCAACGACAAAGCGTTCTATTTGTCTATCCGTAGTGAGCGCGGCCTGCCCAAAGCCCGAAGCTTGTAGTCAACATGCCAGCATGGCAATCATAAGTATACACGCACAGCGGGCAGCCTGGCCCTCTCGCCGTTTGTAGGGGTGATACTTGGATGTCGGCATGTTGCAGGCATGTGCACACGCCATCTTCAAAAACACATATTGGCAAATCTCAGCAGGAGTTGAGACTTTGGCAGGGGGTCCACAGCTAAGTTCCCTAGCCAGTGACGCAGGGCTGGAGAGTTCGATTGAGTTCGATGGTCGTCATACTGGCATCAGCAGAATGGGTAGCATGGAGGAGTGTTTGCCCACCTTTTGGAGCCTAATCAACAAATGATTGATGCAGTTGCCACTGCTGTGCTCCTCCTGTGGTCTCCTCCTAGTTCCAGAGCCTAGTTTCAGAGCCCCTGAGCCAGCGCATGTTGGTCACGATGTTGGACATGGGGTCGGGCTCCTCGCACATCGCGCACTATCCATCGCGTTAACTAGGGACTCACAGATACTGGGTCAGCGTACATTACACAAACCCGGAAAAGCTTCGTCATTGCAGTTATCCTCATCATGTACCGTAGCGTTTATACCGTGTATATGTATATATATATATGTGTCTATATGATGTGACATCCTAGGCACTGTCTAGGCTCTGGCCATGTTGCTGTTGTGTGGGGCGAGGTTGAAGGCCATGAATGCCAAGATGCGGTCCAGTGCGCTCAAGATGTACCGCAGCAAGGGTGAGGCCCGGGGCAAGGCCACTGGTGCGTTCAAGCGGCTGTGCCGCATGGACTCAGTACAGCCCCAACATGTGAGGGAAGGGGGTGACATCAGGAGATTGGGGCGGAGGCTGAGGCTGAGGCTAGGGGCAGGGTTGGGGCAGCCACCAGGGCTGAGGCGGTCACCTGGGCTGAGGCAGAGGGGGCGAGATCATGGGCTGGGTGTCAGAGGGCTAGGGGTGGGGCAGCCGCCAAGGCTGTGCCAATGGCTGGGGCTGCTGGTTGTGCTGGTTGCCTAAAGCTGACATCAGTCCCTTACCCTGATGCTGACTCACTCACCCACGCACTCACGCATGCACGCACGCACTCAATTGTGTGTGCAGGCTGCGCCTTCCCAGCCAGATCCCTCGGCAACAGCAGGTGTTGGCGGTGACCCAGGGCCAAGCTGGTCTGCCATTGCTTCTCAGGTGAGCTTTGAGCTCGCTGATGAGCAGGGAGGAGGAGAGGGCGCAGGCTGGGTGGTACACAAAAAAGCACCTAAGTTGAGACACCCCGTTTCTCGTGTTCTCTTGATTCTTTACCGAAAGCCCCCGTTGTTTTTCCGCGCATCACGATATTAGGTGGTTACTAGGGCGGTTGTCGGGCCGCGTCATGTTTGCGCGTTGTGGGAGGAGAGATCTCAACACTGCCGGGACAGCCGGTTTTTACCCCATCCGGAGTTCAGGCCCGGCCGCGACTACCAGGAGCGTTTCAGGAAGCTTCCACAACGCTCCTAGATACCTTGGTGGGTAAGAAAGATGGTGCAGTCACTGCGCTGTGTCAAATGTGCGGCTGTCCGGCAGTAGCGCTTGCCATGTTGGGCGGAAATTTTTGCATGTAACAAATGGCTTTCGCAGAGCTCAGGCCCCGGCTCAGATGATCACCGCTTCTGTCACACGCGCTAGGAGGTCTAGCAACGGGGCACGCCACGGGGCTAGCATGCTTGCAGCCGCCGCTCGGGCCCTCTTCAAGTACAAGAGGGGGGCTGCGCGCCCTTCTGTGCGTGCTGTGGCAAAACAGTATGGCGTCCCCCGCACCACACTTAACGACTTTATCAACATGGGGGGTAGGGTTGCTACAAGACAGACCGACAGCTTTGACTGAGGCAGAGGAGATGCAGCTGGTCAGCATGGTCAAGGGGGCCCAAGCGCATGGTAGGGGGATGACCAGGTTGGACCTCCTTGGAGCAGTGCAGTGGGCCTGCGAGGTCAGTGTGAGCAAGGGCCTGCCACCCTTCTTCCTCAAGGCAAGCCCGAGCAACAAATGAAGCCATTGAATTAAATTGAATTGATTAGTTTGAATTAGTATTAAGATAGAACCAAAATAAACGAAGCCATTGAAGCGGGCCTTTGCCAAGACAGGCTTATACCCCCCCAACAAGGAGCAGCTGCTGGCAGTTGCTAAAGCCTCCATTTAGGCTGGCAAGAGCATGGCGACTCTAGCACCATGGAAGTGCCTAAATGTGACCAAGGATATGATGGATGCAGCTTTTAGTTGCTCAATGGAGGAGCAACCTCCGTTGTTTTTCTGGGCAGTGGACCAGTTCTACAGCAGGCATGAGCTGGAAGAGCAGCTTTCCATAAGGGCAGCTCAGCATGGCAGAGGGGCTTGCGTGGAGAGGGGGGTGCACGTCGTGATGCTTTAACTTTCGACTCACAACACAGCTTTTATGTGGGTTTTGATGCAATCTGGTGCTTGGACCTATAGTGATACAGTGCCGAGAAGGGCAGGACCAAGTTTTCCCTGGAAAAGGTTTATACTTGAGTGTCTCAACATAGGTGCACTTAGTTTGAAAAACCGGTTGTAGGGGGGGAATCCCACTGGCCAAGTCATAAGTCTCCAGTCCTTAAGAATTATACTAAGCCGGGGGCATCAGCAGCTAGAGGACTTCTAGATCTCTCCGAGGATATGAGTTGCATTCGTTTCATCCAAGCAAGTGCTGAGTTATGCCACCCCCCGTGTCAAATTGTCTCAACTTAGGTGCTTATCTGTGTAGTGAGGGGTGGCCCTTTTCCTGCACCGGCCGTTCCCCTGCACTGCATCGTCTTCCCCTCACCCAGCTCTAGCCCACCCAGGCCCATGCTGCTGCTCTCCCCACAGGCCACCCCTCTAGGGTCCAGCACACAGCCACCAGGGCGTTAGGAAGGTAGCACCAACCACGGCTTGCACCCTGACAATGCCTGCAGGCTGGCGCCTCAGCAGCATCAGCCAAGGCAGCTGCCCTCATTGAGGTGGACAGTGAGTTGGAAGACCAATTTGAGGCAGAGCTTGAGGATTATGACGTCCAGCGTGCTCCGTGGACGCCCCACCTCAGCAGCCAACTGCCACCCAGCCGCCGGCAGACGCCCTTGAATGGGCAGCCCAGTACCAGCCCCAAAGCTGGCTCTGGGGAGGCTGCAGGGCAGTCAGGCCTCCACGCCAGCTTTGATGCAGCGGCCACACCGCTCTCTGACCCTGGCCCTGACCCCGGCCCTAACCCTGGCCCTGACCCCGGCCCCAACCCTGGCCCGGGTCTGGGCACGGGACCCGCCCCACCTTCTGACATCGGCGGTGACACCTTGCCTAGGCCTGGCACTGGTCCATCAGGGTTTGCTGCTGGACCTCTACGCTGGCCAGTGTTTACTCCACTGCACACCTTCCCTCCAGGGCTTGACACAGCAGTAGCACCAGCATCAGCACCTACACCCTCGCCCCCACCAGCATGCGCACCAGCAGCAGCATCAGCGGCAACAACACCTGCTGTGTCTCAGCAAGTTGGTGCAAGTTTGCCGTCAAAGCCATTGCTACCTTTTACGCTACCGCCAGCAGCAGCAGCAGCAGCAGCACTGGCACCAGCACCAGCTCCTGCTCCAGGGGCAGCACCAGCACGAGCACTAGCACCAGCGCCAACACCAGCACACGCACCAGCACCAGCAGGCACAGCAGCAGCAGTTGGCTCAGGGGCTGGTTGCGTCATGGCATTTGCAGCCGGTGGCAGCCAGAGTGACAGCCCCACTCTGTCCTCTGCCTGGCTCCCTGGACCTGACACGCGCATCATGGAGGCGCAGCTGGCTCGAGCAGCAGCAGTGGCGGCGGCAGCAGGGGTGGCAGGGGCAGCAGCTGGGGGGCTGGATGAGGCCGCCAGCCTCTCCCAAGCCAGCCAGGGGCAAGGTGGGGTGGGCCAGGGCCATGCGTCAGCTGGTGGCGTGAGGGCGGCAGCAGGCTGCTCTGGTGCGGCAGCGGCTGCTGTAGCCCGCATGGGGCAGGCGGTGGATTTGAATCCCCACACACCTAAGGGGCAGCAGCATGGTGCATCTTCACACCATGCAGCAACACTAGCGGCAGCAGCGGCAGCAGCAGCGGCAGCAAGTGCCGTGTCAGTGGCAGCCTCAGCACGAGGCAAGGGGGCTGGTCAAGCAGCAGCAGCTGCAGCGGAAGAGCAATGTACCGCAGCAACACGGTTGCAAGCATTGGCAGCTGAGCTGGAGGCATTCCTAAGGAGCAGAAATGGTACAAGCACGGCTGCTGTGGCGACAGCGGCAGAAGAAATGGGGCCGGGGGTAGGGGTGATTGGAGCAGCAGCAGTGGGGTCTGATGCGAGGGGGTCCTCCACTTCTACTTCTGGGTCAGGGGCTGCTGCTCCATGGGTGAGTGATGCAGCAGTGCCAAAGGTTGTGAAGCTGACCTGTACGCAGCTGATGCACATGTGATGCGTAACGAACACCGCCTCCTTGCCATGCTGCAGAGACGGCTGGTCAAGCCGAGGTCGACCTCTGCCAACCCACTGGAGCCAGTCGTCCATGAACACCATGTGTGCGCAGCACAGTGTGAAATTGACATTGATGAATGTCATGAGGCAGCAGCAGGTGTACCAGCAGCGGCAGGAGAAGCAGCCACCGCAGCAGCAGGAGAAGCAGCCACCGCAGTAGTAGCAGCAGCAGCAGCAGGAGAAGCAGCTGCAGTGGCGACAGGCGGCTACCCATCACCACCTACACTAGCACCAACAGCCTCCACCGAGGAGACTTTGCTCGCAAGGCCTCAAAACGCCGCAGCTGATGGCATTGCCGATGAAGGCCGCAGCCGCAAGCGCAATAAACGCAGCCCTGCCAGAGAGCGAGACGTCGATGGCGGCGCAGCCCCCAACTCGGCTGAAAAGCGGCCCAGGCGAGCGGAGGACGTCGGTATCGGCGCAGCCGTGAGAAGCGAGGGCGACATTGGTGGCGAAGGTGTTGACTGCTTTCCACATCTTGTAAATCAGCAGCGCGAGCGGGTGGTTAATGGAGCGGCAATGCATCTAGGGTCGGAGTCACCCGCTGTGACGGCGAGTGGCGAGACACCGGTGGCGGGCGCAAAGGCACGCAGGCGGCGCTCTCATGCGCATTACACTCGCATGTCGAACGACAGGTCGGCTGACCATGATGTGATTGACCTCACTCAGAACGACGAGTAGCCGCTTCAAAAGTACATGTTCCGTATTCCACGGCAACCCCTTCTCCTTGGCATAATGATGATGTGGCTTACACCGCTTAAGCCGTCAGCCGTTAGGCTGCTAGGCCGCCCTCCCCCTCTAGGGGTTCGGGACTTTCTGTAACGCACTTCAAAGCAAGGTGCACAAACAAAGGTGCACATGGGCTCAACATGAAGTCATGCAAATTCTCATTATTGTTCTGTAAAGTCATGGCAAACTCCGGCTGCTCCCTGATGGAACTCGTGGCAGTGCACTCAAAGATGAAATGCATGGCGTCATGCATGACAACTGCTACATATTTGTATGACAACGTGTCCCTACTGCAGCCGCGTGCGTCTTGAGTGCGCATCTCTCCACTTGCATATCTATGCACCAATACAGCATTCGGCCAGGCCACAACTTGTCGTTGGACTACAGTTCACAGCATCAGTGACGGAGCATGACCTCACATCATTGGTGCAATTGCGACTGTAATGATGCTACTTGTTGCTGACTACTACAAATGGAAGTGGGCGCATTTCTCACTGGGACAATCCGTTTGCTAAATGGTGGGCGCAGCATTCCTGTACGTCCGATAGGCAATGGTAAGCTTCACCGCCGATGCGGTAAGTCCGTGATACAGGGGCTATACCGCTACGCTGGTGCGGAAAGTGACAGGGGCTATACCGCTACGCTGGTGTCTTCTTGGCAGGCGAGGGCTCCACGCCGTTCGCCCCCGGTACTGCAGCTTGTGCCGCACCAGCACAAGCAGAATCGTGCACGCCCGCCACGGCACGGCCAGAGGGGTCCTCCTTGCCTGCACGTGTCGGGGACATACCACATTGGGGTCACGAAGAAAGGAAAGGGCGTGAAACAAGTGAAAGCATATATAGTGCTAAGGGTGGCGTGCAACACAGCAGCAAATGCGAGGTTGGATGCACCCCAGCATCACTACGACGAGGCTCAGGCCGCACAGTGGTGGCAGTGCTGGGGAGCAGCTTGGCCAGGCTCAACCGTGCTGGTCGTTGAGCAGCAGTGAAGAGCTGAGCCACAGGGAAGTAGGGCTGGTACCTCCCCCAAGCCAAACCTAGAGAAGCTCTGGTGAAAGTCCCTCTAAACGGAGGGAGGGGCGGCCTGGGAGCCAGCTGCGGTGGCCCGGCTTAACAAGCCCAGCTACAGGCTTACTCCGGAGGAGCGAGCCACCCACCTCCGACCTCTCCCCGCTCAGCGTCAAGTGGCGCAGCAGCAGGCTTAAGCGCAGGAACTAGGCGGGGCCCGGGGGGTGGGCAGGGAGGGGGGCGGGCAAGGGGGCGGGGCGGGGGCAGGGGGCGAGGGCGTGGAGGAGGTGGAGGGCGTAGGGGCGCAGGGGGCGGGGCAGGAGGGCAGGCTGCCGACCCAGCTGACGAGGGGCCCAGCACCTGGCCTAAGGAGGAGTGGCTCTTGGGCCCCTAGGCTCACCTGCAGCTTGACCCTCTGGTGTGGGGCATGGGCACCACCACCCTGCTGGACTTCTCGGTCAAGCATGTTAGGGTGCGGCTCCACCAGCTCCAGCGCGTCAGTGCCGACCCCCTCTACCCACCCAGTGGGGGCCTGTGGCCTGCGATGTGGGGTGTGCGCCCCCCCCGTGCAGCGAACGAACCGGAGGTGGCAGCGGTGGCTGATGGGGCCCTGAGGGAGCTGGAGCTCAAGTGGGAGGCTAGCGCGCAGCAGGTGGCAGGCCAAGGGGCACCGGGGGAGCGGGAGCAGCAGGGCAGGGATGTGGAGGAGCGGCTCCTCGAGGAGGTGCAGGGCAGCCAACCGCCTCGCTTGCTTGACACCTCAGCCAGGGCGCACCAGCGACCCTCGCCATAGATGAGGGCGGCGGAGCAGGCTGAGCGGCAGCTGGAGGCCCACCAGAGGCGTGGGGGCAGGCAGCCAGTTGCTCAGCCCGCCCCCCGGGCCGACACCGTGGACCAGCTGGCTGTGGGTGTTATTGCGGGCCAGCCGTGTGCGAAGGTGTGGAAGGAGCTGCTAGACCCCACCCTCCGTCGGGAGCACGTCATCGTGGCCTGGCGGGTGCTTCACGCCAGCCTTATGGTCGGGGCCTTGTGGGGTCACATCCTCATAGGTACGGCTGCCCCGGGCTCTTCCGCCTGCCGCTCCTGCCAGCCGGGGCACTTGGAGACCCTCACCCACGCCTTCATGACCTGCCTTGCCGTGGTCCCAGCCTGGGAGTGGGTGCTGGACGTGTACGGCCTCCTCACAGGCACCCGCCCCCCCTTAGGCGACGCCATGTTGCTCCTCAGTGGGCGCCCCACCCGCGGCAAGGCCCCCCCCTTCCAGCCCCCTGACAGCTTGCTGTGGCTCCGTCTGCGCGTGGCCTATATGGGCGCAGTGTGGCGCCTCCGCAGCTCAGGAGCCGCTACAGCCCTGCAGCCACAGCAGGTGGCGAGGCGGGTCGTGGAGGAGGTCATCTCCACCCTCACCACGGCCGACAAGCGTGACTGGCATCGGGTGGGGAGGGACATCCGCGTGGGCCTCTGCGGCGCTATGCCCTCCACCTGGTTCAAGGAAAAGGACCCGGAGCTGGACGCTGCCCACTTCGACCAGCTGTGGCCCGAGGCGATGGGGGCCTGGTTTGCCAAACAGCCTAGAAGGGAGCGGAGGGGAGGGCAGGAGGGGGCAGAGGGGAGGGTTGGTGCAGGAGGAGTGGAGGAGGAGAGGGCAGCAGGGAGGCCTAGGCATGGGGAGGGCAGGGCGCAGGGGGGGGAGAGCTAGTGGTTCGCCTCTCCTTGCCGTGGCCCGTCCCCTTCCCCGTCGAGCAAGCCTAAGCTGCAGGGTTGCTGGTGGGGGATTAGGGCGCTCCGTGGGTGGGGTGGGCTAGGGTTCGGGGGGTTGTCTGGGAGTCAGGGGACCGGGGGCTTAGGTGGTCTTGGTTTGAGCCTTGGGGGTAGGGTTCTAGGTTTCAGGTCGAGGGGCGGGGCTTAGGCTCGTGTGGGTAGTTTTGTGGGGAGGGTCTGGGGAGGTGAGTTAGGGTGGAGGGCGTTGGTGTGGGGAAGTGTCTTGACGTTGCCCTAGGGAGGGGGTTGCTTGGGTGGTGCTGACCTTTGCTTGGGGTGTGTGGACCTTTGATTGGGGTGTGGTCTTTTCTGGCGCTTCTGGTCTTTCACACCATGGGGAGGGCCCCCGCGGGCTGACGTATGCCTAAAGGGCGCTCTCACAGCACGACACGCCCCGGCTCGGAAACGTGTCTACCCTCCTGAGCTTCATAGGAAATTAGCCTACTCCACTCCAGCTCCCACCCCGCACGATGGCGGGCACTGCCCTCAAGAGAGATCGATTACGCCAAATATTTCTGGCCCCTCGCGGGTGTCGATCCCCCGGCCTCTCGCAAGAAGAGGGAGGTTTGTAGCTACTGAACCACACCTGCTGCATGGGGTGCTACTGGCTTCGGGTCCTAACCCGGTTGATGTGTTTGGGTGGGGTGCTTGGGGATCGTGTATGGGGGATCGTGTATGGGGGACTTTCTTTTGAAGTCTTCTCTTTTCTTCCTTTTTTGTCTCACTCTCTCTTGTAATGCTCCTCCTTGATAAAAAAACAAAAAAGCTGGGGCTGCCTAGGGATGGGCACAGGGCCAGGTGGGCCCGCATCAAGCAGGGCCTGGGTAGGCGCGCCCAACACTTCCTGCGGGCCCAACGCCGAGCGTAGCGTGGCCTGCACCAGCGCAGGGAGAAGGCGGCGGCAGCAGCCAGGGCGCTCCTCGTGCGGCAGCTAGTGCGGGTGGAGCGAGAGGGGGAGGCTGAGGTTGGCTCAGCAGCAGCAACAGCAGCACAGCCCTACCTTCCGGGGCCCTCACCCTGACTCGGTTCTCCACCCCCCCCCCCAACGCACCTCAATTTGGGGTGGCATGGCTGGGGATGAGGGGGCCCGGGTGGCGCATGCGTCTTGCTTTGTCCCGCCCCGCCCCGCGCTCACCCCCCTCACACCTCTTCCCAAACGTCTGCTCTCTGGTCCCCTCTAGCCCCCTCGGGCAGCCCCTCCCCCCTTGCACTCCTAGAACTTAGTCCATGCATTTGTCCTTGCACTTTGCCGACCTTGCCCGATCAGGTAGATATAGATATAGATATAGATGGTAGTATAAACAAAATAAAATATATTTTTTTAGGAGAAACATTATGAAAAAACAAAGGCGGCTGCGCTGTGGGTCACCCCCGCCATTGGCCCCGCAAATGTGAGACGGTCTGGGGCGCGAATCTCCGGGTAGCTCGCGACAAAGTTTTGACGCAGTCGGGTGTAACAGGCGTATGCGGCACCCAGCAGCCGCAAAACACTAGCTCAGATCGGCGCCCGCCCAAACCTGACCTGTGTTTTCCGCTCCTTAAAGACTCACGCACATCATAAGACGATGCTGGCAATCTTTCTACGCACGCCGTAAGCCAACGGCACAAGTGCAGTACGCCTGCTTGCATGTCGGTGCATGGAGCATATAATTCGTATATATGCGCACAAGTTAGCCAGCTGGCACCCCTTACCTCACTGACGTTGCGGCATGACTCTATGCAAATGTAAGCTACCTTATGACAGCGCTACATCATCACTTGGCAATATGTTGTCGGGATGGCTGGGGATGGCTCTGGCTTTCAGTGTTACATGTGCCGTGGTGCCTCAACCTTCTCCCTCAACTTTAGCAGGCACATGTCACGCAAAACCAATACAGCAATACATATATCGATGCTCAAACGCCTTGCAACACCACTATAGAAGACATGTATCGCTGATGCCAAGCACATGCATTGATGTAAGAAGGTGGCAACACCACACAACACAGCAACACCTCAACAACACACCACCACCACCACAACACAATGACTTATGCCTCACACACCACCTATGCTATGTGCACAACAAGCAAGGACTGGCTGCACCTCCTTGCTATAGCTAACACTCACTACGGGACTGCTAAGCACCTTGCCTTGCTGCCTATGCCCCATGGCACCAAATCAGGCTGGGCTGGGCTGGGCTGGGCACTGGTATCTTTTGGATGGCATCCTGCAGCAAAATACACATAACCATGTCAGGCCCACATAAGAGACATTACCTATCAAAAACAATGCATGAAAATCAGGTTGGGGACTGCTGTGTGCTTCCCTCAGCTGTTCATGCCTGTCATGCGTTGCGCAAGTGTTCACACGAACATCAAACTGACCTAGACAAGGTGAGGTGAATTACAACCTTACTCACCTCTTGCTCACTGTTTTCAAGAGCTGATTCCCTTGCTGCACTCCTGCTTGGAAGAGCCTTGGGCTGCTGTGGGTTTGATGCTGATCCTCACAACAGCCAAGCACCTGTGGAGGTCAGCAGATTTGGTTGCATGTGTTAGCATCGTATGCAATACGCACTAACAAACAGCACCCCGTGCTTACCTGGGATGTAATCGCGAGTTGCAAGTCCGACGGCAGCATAGGCTGCTCGGCACGGAAATGCCTCCGGCCACCAATTCATCTCTCCTGTTGCGACACGCATATAAACAGATGGAGAATTACATTGCGAAGCTAATCAAGTCGTTGAGACAATGCAGTACAATCGACATAAGAGGGCCTAACCTGCTAGCGACACCGAGTACAAGAGGGGGGCTGCGCGCCCTTCTGTGCGTGCTGTGGCAAAACAGCATGGCGTCCCCCGCACCACACTTAACGACTTTATCAACATGGGGGGTAGGGTTGCTACAAGACAGACCGACAGCTTTGACTGAGGCAGAGGAGATGCAGCTGGTCAGCATGGTCAAGGGGGCCCAAGCGCATGGTAGGGGGATGACCAGGTTGGACCTCCTTGGAGCAGTGCAGTGGGCCTGCGAGGTCAGTGTGAGCAAGGGCCTGCCACCCTTCTTCCTCAAGGCAAGCCCGAGCAACAAATGAAGCCATTGAATTAAATTGAATTGATTAGTTTGAATTAGTATTAAGATAGAACCAAAATAAACGAAGCCATTGAAGCGGGCCTTTGCCAAGACAGGCTTATACCCCCCCAACAAGGAGCAGCTGCTGGCAGTTGCTAAAGCCTCCATTTAGGCTGGCAAGAGCATGGCGACTCTAGCACCATGGAAGTGCCTAAATGTGACCAAGGATATGATGGATGCAGCTTTTAGTTGCTCAATGGAGGAGCAACCTCCGTTGTTTTTCTGGGCAGTGGACCAGTTCTACAGCAGGCATGAGCTGGAAGAGCAGCTTTCCATAAGGGCAGCTCAGCATGGCAGAGGGGCTTGCGTGGAGAGGGGGGTGCACGTCGTGATGCTTTAACTTTCGACTCACAACACAGCTTTCATGTGGGTTTTGATGCAATCTGGTGCTTGGACCTATAGTGATACAGTGCCGAGAAGGGCAGGACCAAGTTTTCCCTGGAAAAGGTTTATACTTGAGTGTCTCAACATAGGTGCACTTAGTTTGAAAAACCGGTTGTAGGGGGGGAATCCCACTGGCCAAGTCATAAGTCTCCAGTCCTTAAGAATTATACTAAGCCGGGGGCATCAGCAGCTAGAGGACTTCTAGATCTCTCCGAGGATATGAGTTGCATTCGTTTCATCCCACCCCCCGTGTCAAATTGTCTCAACTTAGGTGCTTATCTGTGTAGTGAGGGGTGGCCCTTTTCCTGCACCGGCCGTTCCCCTGCACTGCATCGTCTTCCCCTCACCCAGCTCTAGCCCACCCAGGCCCATGCTGCTGCTCTCCCCACAGGCCACCCCTCTAGGGTCCAGCACACAGCCACCAGGGCGTTAGGAAGGTAGCACCAACCACGGCTTGCACCCTGACAATGCCTGCAGGCTGGCGCCTCAGCAGCATCAGCCAAGGCAGCTGCCCTCATTGAGGTGGACAGTGAGTTGGAAGACCAATTTGAGGCAGAGCTTGAGGATTATGACGTCCAGCGTGCTCCGTGGACGCCCCACCTCAGCAGCCAACTGCCACCCAGCCGCCGGCAGACGCCCTTGAATGGGCAGCCCAGTACCAGCCCCAAAGCTGGGTCTGGGGAGGCTGCAGGGCAGTCAGGCCTCCACGCCAGCTTTGATGCAGCGGCCACACCGCTCTCTGACCCTGGCCCTGACCCCGGCCCTAACCCTGGCCCTGACCCCGGCCCCAACCCTGGCCCGGGTCTGGGCACGGGACCCGCCCCACCTTCTGACATCGGCGGTGACACCTTGCCTAGGCCTGGCACTGGTCCATCAGGGTTTGCTGCTGGACCTCTACGCTGGCCAGTGTTTACTCCACTGCACACCTTCCCTCCAGGGCTTGACACAGCAGTAGCACCAGCATCAGCACCTACACCCTCGCCCCCACCAGCATGCGCACCAGCAGCAGCATCAGCGGCAACAACACCTGCTGTGTCTCAGCAAGTTGGTGCAAGTTTGCCGTCAAAGCCATTGCTACCTTTTACGCTACCGCCAGCAGCAGCAGCAGCAGCAGCACTGGCACCAGCACCAGCTCCTGCTCCAGGGGCAGCACCAGCACCAGCACTAGCACCAGCGCCAACACCAGCACACGCACCAGCACCAGCAGGCACAGCAGCAGCAGTTGGCTCAGGGGCTGGTTGCGTCATGGCATTTGCAGCCGGTGGCAGCCAGAGTGACAGCCCCACTCTGTCCTCTGCCTGGCTCCCTGGACCTGACACGCGCATCATGGAGGCGCAGCTGGCTCGAGCAGCAGCAGTGGCGGCGGCAGCAGGGGTGGCAGGGGCAGCAGCTGGGGGGCTGGATGAGGCCGCCAGCCTCTCCCAAGCCAGCCAGGGGCAAGGTGGGGTGGGCCAGGGCCATGCGTCAGCTGGTGGCGTGAGGGCGGCAGCAGGCTGCTCTGGTGCGGCAGCGGCTGCTGTAGCCCGCATGGGGCAGGCGGTGGATTTGAATCCCCACACACCTGAGGGGCAGCAGCATGGTGCATCTTCACACCATGCAGCAACACTAGCGGCAGCAGCGGCAGCAGCAGCGGCAGCAAGTGCCGTGTCAGTGGCAGCCTCAGCACGAGGCAAGGGGGCTGGTCAAGCAGCAGCAGCTGCAGCGGAAGAGCAATGTATCGCAGCAACACGGTTGCAAGCATTGGCAGCTGAGCTGGTGGCATTCCTAAGGAGCAGAAATGGTACAAGCACGGCTGCTGTGGCGACAGCGGCAGAAGAAATGGGGGCGGGGGTAGGGGTGGTTGGAGCAGCAGCAGTGGGGTCTGATGCGAGGGGGTCCTCCACTTCTACTTCTGGGTCAGGGGCTGCTGCTCCATGGGTGAGTGATGCAGCAGTGCCAAAGGTTGTGAAGCTGACCTGTACGCAGCTGATGCACAAGTGATGCGTAACGAACACCGCCTCCTTGCCATTCTGCAGAGACGGCTGGTCAAGCCGAGGTCGACCTCAGCCAACCCACTGGAGCCAGTCGTCCATGAACACCATGTGTGCGCAGCACAGTGTGAAATTGACATTGATGAATGTCATGAGGCAGCAGGAGGTGTACCAGCAGCGGTAGGAGAAGCAGCCACCGCAGCAGCAGGAGAAGCAGCCACCGCAGTAGTAGCAGCAGCAGCAGCAGGAGAAGCAGCTGCAGTGGCGACAGGCGGCTACCCATCACCACCTACACTAGCACCAGCAGCCTCCACCGAGGAGACTTTGCTCGCAAGGCCTCAAAGCGCCGCAGCTGATGGCATTGCCGATGAAGGCCGCAGCCGCAAGCGCAATAAACGCAGCCCTGCCAGAGAGCGAGACATCGATGGCTGCGCAGCCCCCAACTCGGCTGAAAAGCGGCCCAGGCGAGCGGAGGACGTCGGTATCGGCGCAGCCGTGAGAAGCGAGGGCGACATTGGTGGCGAAGGTGTTGACTGCTTTCCACATCTTGTAAATCAGCAGCGCGAGCGGGTGGTTAATGGAGCGGCAATGCATCTAGGGTCGGAGTCACCCGTTGTGACGGCGAGTGGCGAGACACCGGTGGCGGGCGCAAAGGCACGCAGGCGGCGCTCTCATGCGCATTACACTCGCATGTCGAACGACAGGTCGGCTGACCATGATGTGATTGACCTCACTCAGAACGACGAGTAGCCGCTTCAAAAGTACATGTTCCGTATTCCACGGCAACCCCTTCTCCTTGGCATGACAACTGCTACATATTTGTATGACAGCGTGTCCCTACTGCAGCCGCGTGCGTCTTGAGTGCGCATCTCTCCACTTGCATATCTATGCACCAATACAGCATTCGGCCAGGCCACAACTTGTCGTTGGACTACAGTTCACAGCACCAGTGACGGAGCATGACCTCACATCATTGGTGCAATTGCGACTGTAATGATGCTACTTGTTGCTGACTACTACAAATGGAAGTGCGCGCATTTCTCACTGGGACAATCCGTTTGCTAAATGGTGGGCGCAGCATTCCTGTACGTCCGATAGGCAATGGTAAGCTTCACCGCCGATGCGGTAAGTCCGTGATACAAGGGCTATACCGCTACGCTGGTGCGGAAAGTGACAGGGGCTATACCGCTACGCTGGTGTCTTCTTGGCAGGCGAGGGCTACACGCCGTTCGCCCCCGGTACTGCAGCTTGTGCCGCACCAGCACAAGCAGAATCGTGCACGCCCGCCACGGCGCGGCCAGAGGGGTCCTCCTTGCCTGCACGTGTCGGGGACATACCACATTGGGGTCACGAAGAAAGGAAAGGGCGTGAAACAAGTGAAAGCATATATAGTGTTAAGGGTGGCGTGCAACACAGCAGCAAATGCGAGGTTGGATGCACCCCAGCATCACTACGACGAGGCTCAGGCCGCACAGTGGTGGCAGTGCTGGGGAGCAGCTTGGCCAGGCTCAACCGTGCTGGTCGTTGAGCAGCAGTGAAGAGCTGAGCCATAGGGAAGTAGGGCTGGTACCTCCCCCAGGCCAAACCTAGAGAAGCTCTGGTGAAAGTCCCTCTAAGCGGAGGGAGGGGCGGCCTGGGAGCCAGCTGCGGTGGCCCGGCTTAACAAGCCCAGCTACAGGCTGACTCCGGAGGAGCGAGCCACCCACCTCCGACCTCTCCCCGCTCAGCGTCAAGTGGCGCAGCAGTAGGCTTAAGCGCAGGAACTAGGCGGGGCCCGGGGGGTGGGCAGGGGAGGGGGGCGGGCAAGGGGGCGGGGCGGGGGCAGGGGGCGAGGGCGTGGAGGAGGTGGAGGGCGTAGGGGCGCAGGGGGCGGGGCGGGAAGGCAGGCTGCCGACCCAGCTAACGAGGGGCCCAGCACCTGGCCTAAGGAGGAGTGGCTCTTGGGCCCCTAGGCTCACCTGCAACTTGACCCTCGGGTGTGGGGCATGGGCACCACCACCCTGCTGGACTTCTCGGTCAAGCATGTTAGGGTGCGGCTCCACCAGCTCTAGCGCGTCAGTGCCGACCCCCTCTACCCACCCAGTGGGGGCCTGTGGCCTGCGTTGTGGGGTGTGCGCCCCCCCCGTGCAGCGAACGAACCGGAGGTGGCAGCGGTGGCTGATGGGGCCCTGAGGGAGCTGGAGCTCAAGTGGGAGGCTAGCGCGCAGCAGGTGGCAGGCCAGGGGGCAGCGGGGGAGCGGGAGCAGCAGGGCAGGGATGTGGAGGAGCGGCTCCTCGAGGAGGTGCAGGGCAGCCAACCGCCTCGCTTGCTTGACACCTCAGCCAGGGCGCACCAGCGACCCTCGCCGCAGATGAGGGCGGCAGAGCAGGCTGAGCGGCAGCTGGAGGCCCACCAGAGGCGTGGGGGCAGGCAGCCAGTTGCTCAGCCCGCCCCCCGGGCCGACACCGTTGACCAGCTGGCTGTGGGTGTTATTGCGGGCCAGCCGTGTGCGAAGGTGTGGAAGGAGCTGCTAGACCCCACCCTCCGTCGGGAGCACGTCATCGTGGCCTGGCGGGTGCTTCACGCCAGCCTTATGGTCGGGGCCTTGTGGGGTCACATCCTCAAGGGTACGGCTGCCCCGGGCTCTTCCGCCTGCCGCTCCTGCTAGCCGGGGCACTTGGAGACCCTCACCCACGCCTTCATGACCTGCCTTGCCGTGGTCCCAGCCTGGGAGTGGGTGCTGGACGTGTACGGCCGCCTCACAAGCACCCGCCCCCCCTTAGGCGACGCCATGTTGCTCCTCAGTGGGCGCCCCACCCGCGGCGAGGCCCCCCCCTTTCAGCCCCCCGACAGCCTGTTGTGGCTGCGGCTGCGCGTTGCCTACCTGGGCGCAGTGTGGCGCCTCCGCAGCTCAGGAGCCGCTACAGCCATGCAGCCACAGCAGGTGGCGAGGCGGGTCGTGGAGGAGGTCATCTCCACCCTCACCACGGCCGACAAGCGTGACTGGCATCGGGTGGGGAGGGACATCCGCGTGGGCCTCTGCGGCGCTATGCCCTCCACCTGGTGCAAGGAAAAGGACCCGGAGCTGGACGCTGCCCACTTCGACCAGCTGTGGCCCGAGGCGATGGGGGCCTGGTTTGCCAAGCAGCCTAGAAGGGAGCGGAGGGGAGGGCAGGAGGGGGCAGAGGGGAGGGTTGGGGCAGGAGGAGTGGAGGAGGAGAGGGCAGCAGGGAGGCCTAGGCATGGGGAGGGCAGGGCGCAGGGGGGGGGAGAGCGAGTGGTTCGCCTCTCCTTGCAGTGGCCCGTCCCCTTCCCCGTCGAGCAAGCCTAAGCTGCAGGGTTGCTGGTGGGGGATTAGGGCGCTCCGTGGGTGGGGTGGGCTAGGGTTCGGGGGGTTATCTGGGAGTCAGGGGACCGGGGGCTTAGGTGGTCTTGGTTTGAGCGTTGGGGGTAGGGTTCTAGGTTTCAGGTCGAGGGGCGGGGCTTAGGCTCGTGTGGGTAGTTATGTGGGGAGGGTCTGGGGAGGGTCTGGGGAGGTGAGCTAGGGTGGAGGGCGTTGGTGTGGGGGAGTGTCTTGACGTTTCCCTAGGGAGGGGGTTGCTTGGGTGGTGTTGACCTTTGCTTGGGGTGTGTGGACCTTTGATTGGGGTGTGTGGACCGCTGTGTTTGGGTGGGGTGCTTGGGGATCGTGTATGGGGGAACCATTTCTTTTGAAGTCTTCTCTTTTCTTCCTTTTTTGTCTCACTCTCTATTGTAATGCTCCTCCTTGATAAAAAAACAAAAAAGCTGGGGCTGCCTAGGGATGGGCACAGGGCCAGGTGGGCCCGCATCAAGCAGGGCCTGGGTAGGCGCGCCCAACACTTCCTGCGGGCCCAACGCCGAGCGTAGCGTGGCCTGCAGCAGCGCAGGGAGAAGGCGGTGGCAGCAGCCAGGGCGCTCCTCGTGCGGCAGCCAGTGCGGGTGGAGCGAGAGGGGGAGGCTGAGGTTGGCTCAGCAGCAGCAACAGCAGCACAGCCCTACCTCCCGGGGCCCTCACCCTGACTCGGATCTCCACCCCCCCCCCCCCCAACGCACCTCAATTTGGGGTGGCATGGCTGGGGAAGAGGGGGCCCGGGTGGCGCATGCGTCTTGCTTTGTCCCGCCCCGCCCCGCGCTCACCCCCCTCACACCTCTTCCCAAACGTCTGCTCTCTGGTCCCCTCTACCCCCCTCGGGCAGCCCCTCCCCCCTTGCACTCCTAGAACTTAGTCCATGCATTTGTCCTTGCACTTTGCCGACCTTGCCCGATCAGGCTGAATGTTTTATAGATGGTAGTAAAAAAAAAAAAAAAAGGCTGCGCTGTGGCCCTGTGGCGTAAGTGCAGGGAGGAGTGCAGGGATAGGTAGCGGGCCATAGCGCAACAGCTTTTGATTGTTTTCACATATTTGCCTTGGAAAATATATTTTATTTCTGCAAACTACCATCTATAAAAACATTAGCCTGATCGGGCAAGGTCGGCAAAGTGTAGGGACAAATGCAGGGACTAAGTTCTAGGAGTGTGTTAAGTCAAGGCCTCCCAACCCCCTTGAAAAGGGGGTGTGTCCGGTTCACGCGGTTTATTTCTCGCACAGTTTGCGGATTGATCAACGAAGCACATCAGTATGTAGAGGGCTCGCTTGGCTACACGCTACGGCTGTCCTGAGCGTCCATGACTGTGTATATGATGCACTGCTTAGGCGTGAACCCGGCCTACATTTTGTGGGCAGATATCACCATGCACGCCTCCTCCACCCTCGACCTTCTTAATGACGCCGTGATAAAGCAAACGCAAGTTTGTGTGCAGTCGCGCTTTGTGTTGCGATGGCCACAATCGCGAGTTTGAAAGCTAAGAAGCTGAAATGCCTCTTTAATGCACCCACACCACTGCTGATGCTGCGATTAGAACAGCTGCATACTTCTTAGCATCGATTAGCTTTTACTCGTCATTTGTGTCGCTCGCGCTGTCAAGCGAGAGACGGAGTGGTTGCATGCTCAAGCGATCCATCAAGCATCTATATGCACCCTTCACATCTTATTACAGTAGACTATGTGGCCTGATAGTCAAACTGACCGCGGGACTCTTCATACTTGAGCCTTTCCTGCTCGTTCCCCTGGTAATGTGCTTTGTTCAATGTAGCAAGAGCATATGCGTAGGTGCGAAGCCTTCGTTGTGTCGCTACATCGTTTTGGGACATCACCACCGAGACATGTGCTTCGGTCCATGCCACAACGTGCATACCCCACTGGCTGGGTACAATAGATGAGCAACAAGTATCTAAAAGCAAACATATAGTAGGACTGCAAGCACCCATCGCAGATGTGGTAGCAGAACACCCTTCCCGAGCAACTGCAACTCTTGCCTTATGGCCACAACAAAGTCACGCCCATGGCAACAAAGCAGAGCCCTATGGCAACACCCCATGCCGGGTGGGGCTGCCACGCTCAGCAATGTGCTTCCTGCAGACGTCCACAATTTGCTGAACAGCTGGGTATGACGAGCTGTCCGGACACTTCCTGACGGCCACCACCCGCGCCTTGACCTCAAGGTGGGGGGTCGGAGATGGCATCTGCTGTACCTCAGGTGTGCGCGCAGTGGGCAGGGGGGCTGGGGCAAGGCTGGGGGAGCCAGCCGCAGCAGCTGGGGCAGGGCTGGGGGAGCCAGCCGCAGCAGCTAGGGTAGGGCTGGGGGAGCCAGCCGCAGCAGCTGGGGCAGGGCTGGGGGAGCCAGCCGCAGCAGCTGGGGCAGGGCAGGGGGAGCCAGCCGCAGCAGATGGGCTAGGGCTGAAGCAGCGGACAGCTGCAGTCACACGGTAGAGCACAACCTTCCCGTTGCAGGGATAGTGCAGCCGTCCAACTGCACGTGAACGGCGAATGATCGCCTCAGCCAGACTGCAATCACATGGGCACACACAAGTAGTTTAGACTTTGCACACGTTCCTGCCTGCGTGCTGCCTAGCCATGTGACCCATGTGGCTTGGCCACCCCCCTCTAGTGTGTGGTGCTGCCAGCCCCCCATGTGAAGCCTGGCCATGTGTGAAGCTAACATTCATGCAATGGCATGCCATGCCATGCCATGCCCCCTACCCCTTACCAACCTGTGTGGGCCTCGTGTATGTAGGTCTGGAGCAAGTCATGGTTGCGCCGGTGGGTGGTGGCGCTGGCCTGCCGGCCTGGATCAGCTCCAGGGAAAACAGCCCCAACGACAACAGTGCACAGGGTGCCCAACTGTTCTGTTGAGACGCCTGGGAGGCAGAGCATGCGCTCACGGCTCAGGATGTACTCAGCTGTGTACCCCCCCGTGTGCGTGTCACGCTCCTGGTTGCGGGGGCGGGCCAGACAGGTGGACTTGGTGGCTGGGTGGCAGGCTGGCTGCGTGGCTAGCTTGGTGCCTTGGCTGCTGAGCATGCCTCGCAAGAAGGGCAGTGACACCCTGGAGCGCATCAGGAGATTCCACTTGTCCTTGTGGTCCTTGCTGAAGCCCTTGTTGGTTGCGGCCACCTGTGCCCGCAACTGCTCTAGCTTGATATTGGTGGTGGTCATTTGCTGCTTGGTGTGGGCCAGCTCAGTGCAAGCCGCTGTTAGGTCTTTCTGGGCGGCCTCCAGGGCAGCCGATGTCTCAGTGAGTTGGGCTTGTGTGCCCTGCAGCTGCTGCAAGAACGCCTCCTCCAGCTGGTCGACCTGCTGCATAAACCCCAGCAGGTCTAACTCCCACTGCTGCTCACGCTGACCAGCACTCACACAACTGACTCTGATGTTTTGGCATGTACAACCGTCACATGCGACCGATTGCTCCGGGAGCAGGCCGATGGCTTTAGCCCCGCGCGGCATGGCTTAAACGCGGACTCTAGTTACGGCAGCAACCAGTAGCTGCTTCGATTGTGGTCGGCAGGGTGGTTGGGATCCGCCGGCCACCCTCAAGACATCGCGCAGTGCACGCGTGTTGTTGGTGCTCTACGCATAGGCGCTGTTGCTAGCCCGCGAGGTGAGGTGCACGCAGCAAGTGCCACCACTCCTGCGCCAGCACATGTTACCCGACGAACATCTGATAATGCAGGAGTTTTCGAGTACACCACAGCACACGTAAACAGGTCTTTTTAGCTACGGCTGCGGCTCAGCTGGAGCAGGTAGGAGTTTGCAGCCAACATTAAATTCAGCCAAAACTCAAAGAGTTGTCGTATATTTGTGCTGATCGCTGAAGCAAAGGCTACCCTACACATATGCACATCTGCAACAATAGAAATAATATTGCTCTCAAAGCTCAGTGAGCCATGGATTGTCAATTGCAGGAGCCCAAGCACCACTAACCCTTCCTGCCCACAGTACCTGCCAGCAGCCCACCCTAGCAGGCCCAGCTGCCTACCACCACCTCCCAGCACCTCCTCACAGCCCTTCTGCCAGACATGCCACCCGTCCCAAAACACACGAGAGCAAGCAGAGCCAATGGTGCAAAGACCCAGGCTGGGCATGAGGCAGCCAAGAGCATGGAGCAGCTCACTGCTGCGCATGCAGCCCTCACCGCTGCACATGCAGCCGTCACAGCTGAGCTTCTCAACTCCAAGCAGATGTACAACCAGCTGCGGGAGCGGCACTGCAGCCTGCTGGTCTCTGCTGGTCAGCGTGAGCAGCAGTGGGAGTTAGACCTGCTGGGGTTTATGCAGCAGGTCGACCAGCTGGAGGAGGCGTTCTTGCAGCAGCTGCAGGGCATACAAGCCCAACTCACTGAGACAGCGGCTGCCCTGGAGGCCGCCCAGAAAGACCTAACAACGGCTTGCACTGAGCTGGCCCACACCAAGCAGCAGCTGACCACCACCAACATCAAGCTAGAGCAGTTGCGGGCACAGGTGGCCGCAGCCAACAAGGGCTTCAGCAAGGACCACAAGGACAAGTGGAATCTCCTGATGCGCTCCAGGGTGTCACTGCCCTTCTTGCGAGGCATGCTCAGCAGCCAAGGCACCAAGCTAGCCACGCAGCCAGCCTGCCACCCAGCCACCAAGTCCACCTGTCTGGCCCGCCCCCGCAACCGGGAGCGTGACACGCACACGGGGGGGTACACAGCTGAGTACATCCTGACCCGTGAGCGCCTGCTCTGCCTCCCAGGCGTCTCAACAGAACAGTTGGGCACCCTGTGCACTGCTGTCGTTGGGGCTGTTTTCCCTGGAGCTGATCCAGTCCGGCAGGCCAGCGCCACCACCCACCGGCGCAACCATGACTTGCTCCAGACCTACATACACGAGGCCCACACAGGTTGGTAAGGGGTAGGGGGCATGGCATGGCATGGCGTGCCATTGCATGAATGTTAGCTTCACACATGGCCAGGCTTCACATGGGGGGCTGGCAGCACCACACACTAGAGGGGGGTGGCCAAGCCACATGGGTCACATGGCTAGGCAGCACGCAGGCAGGAACGTGTGCAAAGTCTAAACTACTTGTGTGTGCCCATGTGATTGCAGTCTGGCTGAGGCGATCATTCGCCGTTCACGTGCAGTTGGACGACTGCACTATCCCTGCACACGGCAAGGTTGTGCTCTACCGTGTGACTGCAGCTGTCCGCTGCTTCAGCCCTAGCCCATCTGCTGCGGCTGGCTCCCCCTGCCCTGCCCCAGCTGCTGCGGCTGGCTCCCCCAGCCCTGCCCCAGCTGCTGCGGCTGGCTCCCCCAGCCCTACCCTAGCTGCTGCGGCTGGCTCCCCCAGCCCTGCCCCAGCTGCTGCGGCTGGCTCCCCCAGCCCTGCCCCAGCCCCCCTGCCCACTGCGCGCACACCTGAGGTACAGCAGATGCCATCTCCGACCCCCCACCTTGAGGTCAAGGCGCGGGTGGTGGCCGTCAGGAAGTGTCCGGACAGCTCGTCATACTAAGCTGTTCAACAGTTTGTGGACGTCTGCAGGAAGCACATTGCTGAGCGTGGCAGCCCCACCCGGCATGGTGTGTTGCCATAGGGCTCTGCTTTGTTGCCATGGGCGTGACTTTGTTGTGGCCATAAGGCAAGAGTTGCAGTTGCTCGGGAAGGGTGTTCTGCTACCACATCAACGATGGGTGCTTGCAGTCCTACTAGATGTTTGCTTTTAGATACTTGTTGCTCATCTATTGTACCCAGCCAGTGGGGTATGCACGTTGTGGCATGGACCGAAGCACATGTCTCGGTGGTGATGTCCCAAAACGATGTAGCGACACAACGAAGGCTTCGCACCTACGCATATGCTCTTGCTACATTGAACAAAGCACATTACCAGGGGAACGAGCAGGAAAGGCTCAAGTATGAAGAGTCCCGCGGTCAGTTTGACTATCAGGCCACATAGTCTACTGTAATAAGATGTGAAGGGTGCATATAGATGCTTGATGGATCGCTTGAGCATGCAACCACTCCGTCTCTCGCTTGACAGCGCGAGCGACACAAATGACGAGTAAAAGCTAATCGATGCTAAGAAGTATGCAGCTGTTCTAATCGCAGCATCAGCAGTGGTGTGGGTGCATTAAAGAGGCATTTCAGCTTCTTAGCTTTCAAACTCGCGATTGTGGCCATCGCAACACAAAGCGCGACTGCACACAAACTTGCGTTTGCTTTATCACGGCGTCATTAAGAAGGTCGAGGGTGGAGGAGGCGTGCATGGTGATATCTGCCCACAAAATGTAGGCCGGGTTCACGCCTAAGCAGTGCATCATATACACAGTCATGGACGCTCAGGACAGCCGTAGCGTGTAGCCAAGCGAGCCCTATACATCCTGATGTGCTTCGTTGATCAAGCCGCAAACTGTGCGAGAAATAAACCGCGTAAAACGGACACACCCCCTTTTCAAGGGGGTTGGGAGGCCTTGACTTAACACACTCCTAGAACTTAGTCCCTGCATTTGTCCCTGCACTTTGCCGACCTTGCCCGATCAGGCTGATGTTTTTATAGATGGTAGTTTGCAGAAATAAAATATATTTTCCAAGGCAAATATGTGAAAACAATCAAAAGCTGTTTGCGCTATGGCCCGCTACCTATCCCTGCACTCCTCCCTGCACTTACGCCACAGGGCCACAGCGCAGCCTTTTTTTTCTTTTTATACTACCATCTATAAAACATTCAGCCTGATCGGGCAAGGTCGGCAAAGTGCAAGGACAAATGCATGGACTAAGTTCTAGGAGTGCAAGGGGGGAGGGGCTGCCCGAGGGGGGTAGAGGGGACCAGAGAGCAGACGTTTGGGAAGAGGTGTGAGGGGGGTGAGCGCGGGGCGGGGCGGGACAAAGCAAGACGCATGCGCCACCCGGGCCCCCTCTTCCCCAGCCATGCCACCCCAAATTGAGGTGCGTTGGGGGGGGGGGGGGTGGAGATCCGAGTCAGGGTGAGGGCCCCGGGAGGTAGGGCTGTGCTGCTGTTGCTGCTGCTGAGCCAACCTCAGCCTCCCCCTCTCGCTCCACCCGCACTGGCTGCCGCATGAGGAGCGCCCTGGCTGCTGCCACCGCCTTCTCCCTGCGCTGCTGCAGGCCACGCTACGCTCGGCGTTGGGCCCGCAGGAAGTGTTGGGCGCGCCTACCCAGGCCCTGCTTGATGCGGGCCCACCTGGCCCTGTGCCCATCCCTAGGCAGCCCCAGCTTTTTTGTTTTTTTATCAAGGAGGAGCATTACAATAGAGAGTGAGACAAAAAAGGAAGAAAAGAGAAGACTTCAAAAGAAATGGTTCCCCCATACACGATCCCCATACACGATCCCTCTTCCCACACGTCTGCTCTCTAGCCCCCTCTACACCCCTTGGGCAGCCCCTCCCCCCTTATTAAGTCCTCCCGCCGCCCGTCACGGGGCTCTTGAGGGGTCTATCGCCATGGGTTCCCCTCCCAGTTTCCCCCCACAAGCCTCTCCGCGCTGCCCAGGGCACTTGGGGCTGCTGGTGAAGGCCCTCACTAAGGGCGCGGTTCTGGCCTCCGAGGGCAAGCTCGCAGCTAACAAGCTGAGAGCTTCCACAGCCAAGGGTCTAGCAGCAGCCGGGCAGTGGGTGGATGCGGAACCTTCCGCCAGCCCTCCCTCCCTTGACCCCGTGGACGCCGAGGTAGCGGGCCCCACCGCCCCTTGGCCAAGGCAGGACACGGGTGTAGGCTCTATCCATCTTCTCCCAGTGCAGGTGACCGTTTCTTCTTCCGGGATGGGCAGCCGTTTCGGGTCAGAGAGGAGCGGGGCCACTGAGATGCAGGGCAGCCAGCCTCCCCGCTGGCTTGACACCGCCGCTAGGGCCCCTCCGCGCCCCTCCCCGGAGGACAGGAGGGCTGTGCAGGAGGAGAGGCAGCGGAAGGCTCAGGGAAGGCCGAGGAGAGGCAGCGCTCAGCCAGCTGTCCAGCCAGCCCTGGCGAGGCCTCGCAGGCGCTGGTTTGGCATCCCCATGTCCAGTTCCAGCTCGGAGGGAAGGGAGGCTCTGCGGGTAGGGCTCTTTCTAATGGCTCAGCCCAGGCCGTGCCAAGCTGGCAGGCAGCGTGCTGAGCAGCTGGGCCATGGATCCCCACAAGTGCGTCGCTACGGGCTGCTCAGCCCCACTGCTAGCCTGGCCAGCTCGCTTGGGGCCTCTTGTGACAGCCCTGTAGCTGAGTCAGCAGGGATCCGTGAGAACAGGACCAAGGTGGCAAAGCGGCAACAGCCGGAGCAGGCAGGGCACGCTTGGGAAGAGGTTGAGCAGCTCGGGGGGCTGGCGGTGAGGCACCTCCACGCAGTGGCCCTGGTAACAATCCGCGTTGACTTCGGTCGCACGGATTGGCTAAGCTACCTCACCACCGCACCCAGCGGTACATAAATTGGGATGCAACGGGACAGCCTTCCCAGGCTTGAACGGGCACCGCTTTGTCCAGCGGAATACAAATGAGGTCCAGGTGCCGCACACGACCGTTGCGGGTCATCGAGCTGTTGTGGAGTTGCTGGCGTCGTCAAGGAGGGAGCAAAACTACCTCAACGGGGGACGTTGGCTTACAGCTGAAGTTTGGACGTTTGGAGCCTGAACTTCAGCTTTTAGTGCGACATCCGACGGACAAGGCTGGAATTGCTCTCGTCAACGAGGAGAAGAGTTAAGGCCAGCTGCCGAGTGCACTAGTCTTTGCTCCTCTCATGCCTCTTTGTTTGCCTTGGGTGCTAGCTGTGGTCTGTGGCTACAGCTAGGGCAGCTTGGTGGGGACATGTCCAGCCTGTGTCCAACATTTGGAGGTGGGAGCAGGCCGCGCCCCAAGCGGAAGCCCCTCCCTTAATGCACGCCGGTTTATACCGGAGCAGTCTTCTTCTTCTTCTTCTTCTAAGCAGCTCGGTCCTCTGCCCCTGCGGCCCTTGCAAGCCATCCATTCTCGTGAGCCTCGGGTCCGCTTGCGCCGCCCGGGGGCCAAGATGGCGTGCATTGAGGCCACCCCGCCCCCCTTCCCCGGCCCTCCTCCTTTGCCAGGTCCGCCTCCCCTTCCCAGCCCACCCACCCTCCTCCATGGGGCGGAGCAGTTGCGGCAGCTGGTGGGTGAGCGGGGTCCGGCACCCCTCCAAGAGAGACCTCACCCACTTCCGCGAGCGTTGGCAGACGGGTGCGCGCCTCGATCGGTGTTACATCTTTGAGGAGTTGGCGCAGTGGCAGATGGACAGCGCCATCCAGGGGGTGCTGCCTGTGCCCACCGACCACCGGCCCGTATTTGTGGCAGTGTGCCCCCCCGACCTGCCTCTCATTGTCCCCGCGCTTCCTGGCGCTGCACCCCGCCCACCTCGACACCCCTGACCTCCTGGACTGCCTCAAGGTCTTCCTACAGGCGGAGGCACAACACCACGAGGCTGCGAGTCAGCTGGGGCTGCCCAGGGATGGGCACAGCGCTAGGTGGGCCCGCCTCAAGAACAGCCTAGCCAGGCGCGCCCAACACTTCCTGCGGGCCCAACGCCGAGCGCAGCGTGGCCTGCAGCAGCGCAGGGAGACGGCGGCGGCAGCAGCCAGGGCGCTCCTCGTGCGGCAGCTAGTGCGGGTGGAGCGAGAGGGGGAGGCTGAGGTTGGCTCAGCAGCAGCAACAGCAGCACAGCCCTACCTCCCGGGGCCCTCACCCTGCCTCGGTTCTCACCCCCCCCCCCCCCCCAACGCACCTCAATTCGGGGTGGCATGGCTGGGGATGAGGGGGCCCGGGTGGTGCATGCGTGTTGCTTTGTTCCGCCCCGCCCCGCGCTCCCCCCCCTCACACCTCTTCTCACACGTCTGCTCTCTGGCCCCCTCTACCCCCCTCGGGCAGCCCCTCCCCCCTTGTTAAGTCCTCCCTCTGCCCGTCACGGGCATCTTGAGGGGTCTATCGCCATGCGTTCCTCTTCCAGTTTCCCCCCACAAGCCTCTCCGCGCTGCCCAGGGCACTTGGGGCTATTGGGGGAGGCCCTCACTGAGGGCGCGTTTCTGGCCTCCAAGTGCAAGCTCGCAGCTAACAAGCTGAGAGTTGGCACAGCCAAAGGCCTGGCAGCAGCCGGGCAGTGGGTGGGTGGGAAATCTTCCGCCAGCCCTCCCTCCCTTGACCCCGTGAACGCCAAGGTTGCGGGCCCCACCGCCCCTTGGCCAAGGCAGGAAACGGGTGGAGGCTCAGTCCATCTTCTCCCAGTGCGGAGGCCGTTTCTTCTTCCGGGATGGGCAACCGTTTCGAGTTAGAGAGGGGCGGGGGAGCTGAGATGCAGGGCAGTCAGCCTCCCCGCTGGCTTGACACCGCTGCCAGGGCCCCTCCGCGCCCCTCCCTGGATGACTGGAGGGCCGGGCGGGAGGAGCGGCAAGGGGAGGCCCAGTGTAGGTCGAGGCGAGGCAGCACGCCGCCAGCTACCCAGCCAACCAAAGGGGGTCCTCGCCGGCGCCGGTATGGCATCCCCTCGTCCGGTTCCAACTCTGAGGTCAAGGAGGATCTGCGGGTCGGGATAGAAGGCGAGTAGGCGGGTAGGGATAGTGATCTAGAGGCTCAGCCCAGGCCGCGGCTAGCCGGCAGGCAGCGTGATGCTCATCTTGGTTATGGCTCCCCACACGTGTGCCGCTACACGTGTGCCGCTACAGGCTGCTCAGCCCCACCACTAGCCTAGCCAGCTCGCAAGGGGCCCCCTGTGACAGCCCTGTAGCTGAGTCAGCAGGGCCCCGGGAGGGCAGGCCCAGGGTGCCTAAGCGGCGGCAGCCCGAGCAGGCAGGACAGCTTGGGGACGAGGGAGAGCAGCTCGGTCCTCTGCCCCTGCGGCCCCTTTTGGCCATCTATTCACGTGCGCTTCGGGTCCGCCTGCATCGCCTGGGGGCCAAGTTGGCCGGCATTGAGGCCTCTCCGGCCCCACCCCCTGGACCACCCCCTTTGCCAGGGCCTCCCCTTCCTAGCCCACCCACCCCCCTCCACACACGCGTAGCCCGCGTGGGGGCCCGCCAGGACTAGCCATGCAGCGCCCAGGTGTAGCCGCCAAGTCCATGGTAGTCACCTTCAACGTGCAGCGCCTTGACCAGCCTCACAAGCTGCAGGCCCTGCTAGACTGGGCCGCTGACAGCCCGGCGCAGGTGGTGTTCCTTCAAAAGTGTCATAGGGCGGAGAGCGTGTAGCAGTGGGCAGAAGCTAGTTCAGGGGCCAAGCCCGCCTGGCGAGGGCAGTGGTACTACACCCCCGGCACCGGCAGCTCCCAAGGTTGCCTGGTGTTGGTCAAGCCCTCCACCATCCTCTAGGGGTGCACCCAGTTGCAGCTGTAGGCAGAGGGGGCCTGGGGCTGTTGGTGCGGGTGGACGGGGAGCTCGCAGGCATGGGGAGGCCTCCCGCCAGCCGCCGACCGCCGCGTACTCCTCATGGGAGGCGACTTCAACCATATCCTGACCCCAACGGACAGAGTGGTTATCCCGCGGGGCTCGCATCATGGGGAGGCCTGGGTGGGCAGCATGGGCCTGGGGGCGGAGCAGCTGCGGCAGCTGGTGGGTGAGCGGGGTCTGTTGGACCCGTGGCGTCATCTGCACCTCTCCAAGAGAGACCTCACCCACTTCAGCGAGCGTTGGCGGACGGGTGCGCGCCTCGATCGGTGTTACATCTTTGAGGAGTTGGCGCAGTGGCAGATGGACAGCGCCATCTAGGGGGTGCTGCCCGTGCCCACCGAGCACCGGCCCGTATTTGTGGCAGTGTGCCCCCCCGACCAGCCTCTCATCGTCCCCGCGCTCCCTGGCGCTGCACCCCGCCCACCTCGACACCCCTGACCTCCTGGACTGCCTCAAGGTCTTCCTACAGGCGGAGGCACAACACCACGAGGCTGCGAGTCAGCTGGGGCTGCCCAGGGATGGGCACAGCGCTAGGTGGGCCCGCCTCAAGAACAGCCTGGCCAGGCGCGCCCAACACTTCCTGCGGGCCCAACGCCGAGCGCAGCGTGGCCTGTAGCAGCGCAAGGAGACGGCGGCGGCAGCAGCCAGGGCGCTCCTCGTGCGGCAGCTAGTGCGGGTGGAGCGAGAGGGGGAGGCTGAGGTTGGCTCAGCAGCAGCAACAGCAGCACAGCCCTACCTCCCGGGGCCCTCACCCTGCCTCGGTTCTCACCCCCCCCCCCCCCCCCAGCGCACCTCAATTCGGGGTGGCATGGCTGGGGATGAGGGGGCCCGGGTGGTGCATGCGTGTTGCTTTGTTCCGCCCCGCCCCGCGCTCCCCCCCCTCACACCTCTTCTCACACGTCTGCTCTCTGGCCCCCTCTACCCCCCTCGGGCAGCCCCTCCCCCCTTGTTAAGTCCTCCCTCTGCCCGTCACGGGCATCTTGAGGGGTCTATCGCCATGCGTTCCTCTTCCAGTTTCCCCCCACAAGCCTCTCCGCGCTGCCCAGGGCACTTGGGGCTATTGGGGGAGGCCCTCACTGAGGGCGCGTTTCTGGCCTCCAAGTGCAAGCTCGCAGCTAACAAGCTGAGAGTTGCCACAGCCAAAGGCCTGGCAGCAGCCGGGCAGTGGGTGGGTGGGGAATCTTCCGCCAGCCCTCCCTCCCTTGACCCCGTGGACGCCAAGGTTGCGGGCCCCACCGCCCCTTGGCCAAGGCAGGAAACGGGTGGAGGCTCAGTCCATCTTCTCCCAGTGCGGAGGCCGTTTCTTCTTCCGGGATGGGCAACCGTTTCGAGTTAGAGAGGGGCGGGGGAGCTGAGATGCAGGGCAGTCAGCCTCCCCGCTGGCTTGACACCGCTGCCAGGGCCCCTCCGCGCCCCTCCCTGGATGACTGGAGGGCCGGGCGGGAGGAGCGGCAAGGGGAGGCCCAGTGTAGGTCGAGGCGAGGCAGCACGCCGCCAGCTACCCAGCCAACCAAAGGGGGTCCTCGCCGGCGCCGGTATGGCATCCCCTCGTCCGGTTCCAGCTCTGAGGTCAAGGAGGATCTGCGGGTAGGGATAGAAGGCGAGTAGGCGGGTAGGGATAGTGATCTAGAGGCTCAGCCCAGGCCGCGGCTAGCCGGCAGGCAGCGTGATGCTCATCTTGGTTATGGCTCCCCACACGTGTGCCGCTACACGTGTGCCGCTACAGGCTGCTCAGCCCCACCACTAGCCTAGCCAGCTCGCAGGGGGCCCCCTGTGACAGCCCTGTAGCTGAGTCAGCAGGGCCCCGGGAGGGCAGGCCCAGGGTGCCTAAGCGGCGGCAGCCCGAGCAGGCAGGACAGCTTGGGGACGAGGGAGAGCAGCTCGGTCCTCTGCCCCTGCGGCCCCTTTTGGCCATCTATTCACGTGCGCTTCGGGTCCGCCTGCATCGCCTGGGGGCCAAGTTGGCCGGCATTGAGGCCTCTCCGGCCCCACCCCCTAGACCACCCCCTTTGCCAGGGCCTCCCCTTCCTAGCCCACCCACCCCCCTCCACACACGCGTAGCCCGCGTGGGGGCGCGCCAGGACTAGCCATGCAGCGCCCAGGTGTAGCCGCCAAGTCCATGGTAGTCACCTTCAACGTGCAGCGCCTTGACCAGCCTCACAAGCTGCAGGCCCTGCTAGACTGGGCCGCTGACAGCCCGGCGCAGGTGGTGTTCCTTCAAAAGTGTCATAGGGCGGAGAGCGTGTAGCAGTGGGCAGAAGCTAGTTCAGGGGCCAAGCCCGCCTGGCGAGGGCAGTGGTACTACACCCCCGGCACCGGCAGCTCCCAAGGTTGCCTGGTGTTGGTCAAGCCCTCCACCATCCTCTAGGGGTGCACCCAACTGCAGCTGTAGGCAGAGGGGGCCTGGGGCGGTTGGTGCGGGTGGACGGGGAGCTCGCAGGCATGGGGAGGCCTCCCGCCAGCCGCCGACCGCCGCGTACTCCTCAT
The DNA here is from genome assembly GCA_030144725.1 of Haematococcus lacustris. Lineage (NCBI taxonomy): Eukaryota > Viridiplantae > Chlorophyta > Chlorophyceae > Chlamydomonadales > Haematococcaceae > Haematococcus > Haematococcus lacustris. The sequence goes on along the minus strand of JASKMD010000027.1, from coordinate 2,922,561 downwards.
GGGAGGCGACTTCAACCATATCCTGACCCCAACGGACAGAGTGGTTATCCCGCGGGGCTCGCATCATGGGGAGGCCTGGGTGGGCAGCATGGGCCTGGGGGCGGAGCAGCTGCGGCAGCTGGTGGGTGAGCGGGGTCTGTTGGACCCGTGGCGTCATCTGCACCTCTCCAAGAGAGACCTCACCCACTTCAGCGAGCGTTGGCAGACGGGTGCGCGCCTCGATCGGTGTTACATCTTTGAGGAGTTGGCGCAGTGGCAGATGGACAGCGCCATCTAGGGGGTGCTGCCCGTGCCCACCGAGCACCGGCCCGTATTTGTGGCAGTGTGCCCCCCCGACCAGCCTCTCATCGTCCCCACGCTCCCTGGCGCTGCACCCCGCCCACCTCGACACCCCTGACCTCTTGGACTGCATCAAGGTCTTCCTACAGGCGGAGGCACAACACCACGAGGCTGCGAGTCAGCTGGGGCTGCCCAGGGATGGGCACAGCGCTAGGTGGGCCCGCCTCAAGAACAGCCTGGCCAGGCGCGCCCAACACTTCCTGCGGGCCCAACGCCGAGCGCAGCGTGGCCTGTAGCAGCGCAGGGAGACGGCGGCGGCAGCCGCCAGGGCACATCTCGTGCGGCAGCTAGTGCGGGTGGAGCGAGAGGGGGAGGCTGAGGTTGGCTTAGCAGCAGCAACACCAGCACAGCCCTACCTCCCGGCGCCCTCACCCTGCCTCAGTTGTCACCGCCCCCCTCCAGCGCACCTCGAATGGGGGTAGCACGGCTGGCGATGAGGGGGCCCGGGTGGCGTAGGGCGCCTAGGTGGCTCAGCAGCAGCAACAACCGCACTGTAACGGGGAGTAGCCACAGGAATCCGGGAGAGCGGTGACACGCACCCGAGTCTTACACGGAATGGCCCTATAAAACTGTTTGTGCTTTAAACGGGGTAGCTCACACCGTTTCACATATCTAGAAGTATCCAAGCAGAAAACAGAAGATATCGAAATCGTGCATGACATGTGAAAATACCTCCGCTGCCGGGCTGCATGGACAAGCATGCATGCAAACCGTTGCATTCACCCCCTCCCTGAAATGTTGAGTTGAGGCCAAACACATATTCAAAGAATTGAGCCCGTCCATGACGCTAAGCCGTTTTTGCGCGATAGTGGCTCGCTGATCCCAGCCCCACCAAGCAAGCCATTCCCGGCACAGCGCGACCCGATCTCACAGCACCCCCGCCCGCCCCGGCACAGGTGCACATGAGCCCGAGCAGCCTGCTAGACTCGCCCTGATGCGCTGCACCTCCCTGTGTAAGATTCGTTGTAAAATTCCTAGAGACCAGTTAGATAGTTATCAGAGGTACGGCCAATGGCTGGGGTGATCTCATGTGAATTCATGCAAGGTGCTGCTGCACTTCGACGCACACAAGATGCTACCTGTAAGACAACTCGCAGCCAGAGCTTTGGGTGCGCGGGGTTGGCTGTGGGCCTCGGCACTGTGCGGCGACCGGCTACTACATACTTCAACCGAGTACCATGCAACAACGATACTCGTTGTCCGCAAGGATGGGCATGTTTGCATGATTGGAGACGGCCAAGTCAGCATAGGAGCGATGGTAGCGAAACCCAATGCTAACAAGTTGAGGAGGATTGGTGACACAGTCATTGCTGGCTTTGCTGGGTCAGCGGCGGATGGCTTGTCTCTCTTGGAGCGCTTGGAGAACAAGCTTGAGGAGCATCCAGGTGTGTGGCATGTGTTGTCAACTTTCGAGCTCACCCCCTAAAGCTGAGCAGCAGTATAGGCATGCGCCCTTTACTTCAATGTACTAATGCAGGTCAGCTGATGCGTGCTTGTGTTGAGCTGGCAAAGATGTGGCGGCAAGACAAAGCTATGCGTTTCCTTGAAGCGCAACTCTTGGTAGCAGATGCCAGCATTACCTTGACTGTCTCAGGTACTTCATCATGCGTTGGCAGCTTGCATGTACCATGATTGTTTGGATTGCATTCACTATCACTGCCTCAACCAGAAAGATGTTTTCCCATCATGTGGAGACCTCCAGCTAGTGGCAAGCAACCCTACCCCAACCCCCTCACCCCAACCCTTACCCCACCCTCCATCACACAGCTTTCAACACTGCCCTAGAGCTGCTTGCTCGATAGGGCACCCCCTGCCAGTATGCAGGCAGTGAGCCTGACACATGCAAGGCTCTGTTGCTGGGTTGCAGGCAATGGAGACGTGCTTGAGCCACAGGATGGAGTCATGGGCATCGGCTCTGGGAGTCCATATGCAGTGGCAGCAGCAAGGTAAGCCATGCATGCCATCAACCCCTGCCTGGCTCTTTATCCAATCATGCTTCGCGCGGAGAGGCTATTGTAGTGCCGTGCTCTGCCAAGTTTGAGCATTTCAGACCTGTGCCCTATGCCTGCACCTACCACCCTGTCACCTTTCCCATAGCCATCGTCATAGCCACTAGAACAGCAGGTCGCCCAACAGGGTACACCGGACAGGTCCATATGGTGGACGAAGTTCAGTCGTGGCCCTCTGCATCAGCACATGATGTTTGGCTGTCCAAGGTCTAAAGTAGGTGACGTAGGTGGGCCCTGAGCCATGACCAACATGTACATGGGGCCAGAGCCTCCTCTCCCTAGCTGGGTGCATGGGGTGCTTCGCAGGGCTCTGCTGGACATCCATGGCATGGACGCATCAAGCATAGCGGCCAAGTCCATGAAGATCGCATCAGATATGTGCGTGTACACGAATGCAAACTTCTCGACACAGACCATCGCTGCCCCACCAGTCACGCCTGCATGATGTGCAACACAGTAGTTGGCCAGAACTGTGAGTTAGGTTCAACTGGCATAACTCCTAGTGAACCCAGTGGCTAAGTTGCAGCTGCCTGTCTTGTGTGAGTGGCGTTGAGAGGAGCTAGACAACGTGACCCATGCTGTGCATTGTGAGGCACGGTGGTGAGGGGGGGACCACAGGCCATATGCTGTGGTCGGGTAACATGCCTTCTAAGGTAGCATTCGGCTAAGCAAGGTGGACTAAGCTTGTGTGCCAGTTGTGAGCACCAGAGTTGTTATTTCGTGTGCCAGGGGCACGGTTCATAGCTCAAAGTGACATGGCGCAGCTTTGTATCTTTGAATCTACACTGCGTAGTACACGTGTTGCGGGACTCGGTTGCTAATTGGTTCCTACATTGTCGATCTCTGCTGGTCCATTGCTCGAGTCCCGAGGACAGCCTCGAACTTAAACTAAGTAGCTGACGTACCTCTTGTCCGTACTCGGAGATCAGCCCTTCTGATCCTTGAACCACCCACGTCATCCTGATCCCACATCACCCACGTGATATTCTGCAGCTTTCGCAAGTTCCTCTGATGACTAGGTTGGTGTACAAAGGGCAGACGAATGTTGGACACCTTGTATCGGTCACACCCTTCCCGGTAGGGTGCAGCGTGGGGAGAGAGCAAGTCCGGCCACTGTCAAGGTGAACCCAGCGGGTCACACGTCATCCAACACGGTGGCCTTCGCGCATGTCCTCATGTGACTTCTGCGGCGGTGTTGATAGCTGCTCTACCGCCTACTTGTGAGGACCACAAACAATGACTGTGGGAGTGGGACTGCGCAAGAGCAGAAGCTAGAGCACAACACGGGGTTCGATTGATAATGGTTTAAGCAAACCGTGTTTCTGTACCGTCAATGAGCACGTTGGAGCTGGCAGAGGTGTAATGAAGTTTGGGGCTGTGCTGCAACTATTTGTTAGAGCTGTGCTCTCTCGGCTTCTGCTCCAACAACCCTTGTTGTGCCCTTGCAGCGACCCTTGCTGTCTGTCATTGCTGCGCGTGCTCTCGTTCAATGCTTTAGCAACCCTAGCAACCCTTGCTGTCTCTGCTTGGCAGCACCTGATGCCACACAGTATAATGTGGGTATAGACTGTACTGGTGACTTCAGAGGCAGCCATGCTTCCACTCCATGCACTGTCTTCAGCACTGCTGTCACTTTGCCAGAGGTCTGACCATGTAGGCAACGGCCGTCACATGCTGAGCTAACAAATGATGATTGAAAACAATTTGCATCGTCCTAGCGGAGGCATGACCCGCTCCCCCTGACCCCTTCACCCCATACCGCCATGCACCAGCTCTCAAAGCCGTGGAGCAGAGAAAATGATGCAACAATGAGCAGTCAGCGCCTACCCCAGGCTATCATACGCACGCCTGACCCAGGCAACCAACCGGCTGGTGGCACCATCAGTGTGTGAGGACACATCACCTGCGCTACGTCACAGGGGTGGACGATGTCACCTTCTCGCTCCTGCTAGGAGCAAACCCACTGAGTAGATTGCTCCCACTACTCCCACTCCTAATGTGCACAGCTGTCAAAATGGCTAGCAACACAGGTGGTTGAGGTGCTAGCTGTCATGGAACATGCACTGACCATGCCTGCGCAACCGCCGTTCCCACCCCCTCCACCCCAATACTCCAACACTGCGCCTAGGGCAGGGGCAGTGACAGGTGGGGCTGAGCAGGCACTGGAGTGGGAGCGCATGGGCACGCATGCTTTCTAGCGCCACAACCATTGCTGCTCCATGTGGACCCCCCTTAGCCTCATACACGTGGCATCCTTGGTGACCCAGTCAAGGCTGCAGGCTTCCCACCCAGCCCGGCTAAATGCAGCCTTTCACACTCTGCCATCCACAGGCAGGCAGCAGAGGCGGCAGTGAAATGAGCTCCATGCCACCCGGTACAGGGAGAAAGCAGTACTAGCCGCAGTAGGAGCAGCAGTAGCAGCCACATCAGGCACACAGAGAGCAGTGTATGAAAGCAGCACCAGGCCACCGGCCGCCCAGCCCCACCACATCAGACCGTGACCCAGACTCCACTAGCACACCACCGCCCAGGAGCCCTAACGAGGCTGCACTGGGGCACTTGGTGAAGCAGGGGCAGTAGGACCCTGCGCTCCAGGTCCTCCAGCTGCGCCTGCTCCTGGGCTGGCTGCTGCCCCTGGCTGCCCAGCCTGGGCAGATGCGTTGACTGCCTGGAAGGCAGTCAGCATCTCTCCCAGCTTGGTCAGCACCACGGTGAAGGGTGGGCGGGCAGTCGGGTCATTGTCCCAGGCAGCCTTGGCAAGGGCTGCATAGGCTGAGGGCACGCCCAGAGGGAAGATGGGTCGCGCCTTCTTCTTGTACACTCGGTCAATGATGGCATCCCGGCCTGCAGTGCGGCATGGCCACGGTGCAGGGGCTGAGGCAAGCAGTGCACTACTATAGCTATGCATCTCCCTTACTGCATGGCCTGCAAAGACGCATGGTCGCTTGACATGGTCTTTAGTTGCTGCGGGTATCAGCCATGCTTCCTTCCAGTGCTGCGTGAATGTCAAGAATATGAGCTTATTGTTTAAGGGGCAAGCTTGGAGACACAACAGACCCTGGTGTTGGCTGGCTGCGACTGCTCAAGTGGTATGTATGGGCGCTTCCACTGTAGCAAGGCCGCAGGGCGAGTGCAAGATGACCAAGGGTATTGTTGGCGGCAGTTCCAGTGGCTCATGGTCGTCCATCATGGCAGAGTTGACGATGATACAATACACCAAGCACCACAGCTCAGCAGCCCATCCTCTCCATGCCGACCCCATCGTCTCCAGTCACGTGTTGCACTGGCACCACCCCTGTGAGCAGCTGTGAGTGGCGCAGCCCAGCCCTGCCCTGCCCTGCACTCACCCAGGCCACCGTAGGCACGTTGCCCAGTGTACAGCTCCCACATCATGATGCCAAACGAAAAGGTGTCCACTGCGGTAGTCAGCTTGGAGCCGACCTGGAACAGCTCAGGGGCCAGGTGGGTGACGGTGCCGCTGCCAGATCGGTTGACGATGTAGTAGTTTTCGCGCAGCAGCTTGGCCAGGCCAAAGTCAGAGAGCTTGGTGACGAAACCGATGGGTTTAGAAGGGTCGCTCTACGCAAGGGCACAGCACCAGCACAGAGTCAGAAACAGGTTTGGACGCTGCCTGACCTAGGCAGGTTTTGGCGCTGCCTGACTTAGGCAGGTTCTGACACTGCTTGACCTAGGCAGGTTCTGACCCTGCGTGTTGAGCACTTTTGGCTGGGAGGGGAAGCCGTGTAGGGGAAGCCCCACGCCACCTCCCCTCCCTCCCACCAAATTGTATCCTCCTGCCTTGGACCCACCCCAGCCTTCCCAGCCATCCCCTTGCTCACCTTCAACAACACGTTCTCTGGCTTGATGTCACAGTGGATCAACTTCATGGCGTGCAGGTGCTGGATGGCTTGGGAGACCTCAATCAGCACCTGCACGATGGCTGACAGGTCAACCGCCACGCTGGTGTTGCACAGCCGCTTGTGGAACACCCCCTTCTTCATGGCGTGCCGCAAAGAGGCCCGATCACAGTACTCCATGACCAAGATGTTGCAAGTGGCTAACGAGCGGTCCTCGTCGGGCTGAAGGCGGCGGAAGCGCACGTTGATGCGGCCCTCCGTCATGGGCACGTTTGTGCCGCTGGCGTCCTCCACCATGTCGGTGAAACAGTTGTACACCTGCGGCAGGGGTGATGGCAGGGGTGAGGGCTGGGGTGAGGGCTCGGGGGAGGGCTGGGGGGAGGGCTGGGGGGAGGGCTGGGGGGAGGACCGGGGGGGAAGCAGGGGGAAAGGCAGGGGTGGGCTGCAGAATGTGTGAGTAAAATGGGGCATTGATTGCTTGATTGCAAATAGGGTGGGGGCGTGGTGTTGAGTGCAGAGGCGGGTTTTCAACAGCATTGGTAAGGGTGTAAGGAGGTGGAGCATCATTGCTTTGTCTGCGCTGCCAGCCAGTTGGTGGGAAAGGCAGTGGCTTTGTCTCCCACATGAGGTGGAGGGGAGGTAATGAGGGCATAGCAAGGTGAGGTGAGGCATCAGGGACGGAGCACACAGCATAGATCTGACCACCAGGTGCACCAGGCAGGGGTCTGCTGAAGCCAATCAACAGATGGGGTATGGGGGCTGAGGACCTGGCATTTGCTGTTAGCTGGCTGCTGTGGTGAGGTCCCACTGCCGGGCTTGTGAGCAGCACACCCACCTGGATGATGTTGGGGTGTGAGACCGTGGTGAGCACCGCCATCTGCACGGCACACATGCTGAGCAGTGTGGGAGGCAGATAGGTATGGGAGGCAGGCAGGTGATGCTGTGTGAGCAGATGGATGATGCTGGATGGGCAGATAGGCTGTAGGCAGTAAAGGGAGGCAGATAGGTGATGCTAGTCAAGTTGGGAGGCAGATAGGTGATGTTGGGCAACTTGGGAGGCAGATAGGTGATGCTAGGCAACTTGGGAGGCAGATAGGTGATGTTGGGCAACTTGGGAAGCAGATAGGTCAGGCTGCTTGCTAGTGATGCGCAGTACCTAGCGCATGGCCTGAGGCTGACCAGCTGCGCACCTCCAGAGCGTCCTTCATGGCCTGCCGCTCATGCTGCCGAGCATACATGACCTGCAGCCAGGACAGACGCAGGGGTGCTGGTTATCCACCCATGCATGTAGCCCAAGGACGAGCAGCTCCTGCCCTGCCCTGCCCTGCCCTGCCCTGCCCTGCCCTGCCCTGCCTCGCCCGGCAGCAGAGCCCTACACAGAGAGGGCACCTGATTCCAGCGCACTTGTTTGCATGAATCCTTCACTACACACAGCGTGCAAACATGACGTGACCTGACAACCACCCTAGCAACGACATGACGATGCAATGCGCGGGCTTTTGGAGAACAGGACGCAAGTCAGTGGCAGGAGTTAGGCAAGGCTCTGTGTCCACGCAGCCTAGCCAGCAGCCCAATACCAGCACTTGCCCTGTGCCTACTTCAGTGACAGCTCTGCTCCTGGACCCAGCCTGCTCCCCTCCTCAGCTTCACCTTGACGGCAGCGACTGACCCCTTCCACGCGCCCTTGTACACCACGCCGAAGCCCCCCTTGCCCACAATCTCTGATAGCGCCAGTTCTTCGATCCACTCGTGCGCTTGCGACTTTGCATGCGTCTTGCGAAGCTCATGTTGCAGCACCTGCACCCACATGGGCTCTGGGCTTGTCGTGAGAAAATGATGCATGACCAGCTGCCCAGGTGAGGCGAAGACATGCTGCAGCCTTCCATGCAACTTTGTGCAGCCTGCATGCACTTAAAAAGGGGTGTAGCAGCAGCGGGTGCAGAGGCAGGTGTGGCAGGTGGGGATGGCCTGGGCACAAATGCCAGGTGTTAGGGGTCAGCAGCCAGGTAGTGGAGGCATGGTGGACAGCAGTGCATGGCGCGCATTGGACGCATGGGATGGGGGCGCGTACAGCTTTGCAGGCAGTACAGGGCAGTTTGGCAGGCAGTACAGGGCGGTTTGCAGGCTGTGGGGATGTGGTAGCTGTTGTGGGGCCTGGCAGGCTGTTGGAAGGACCTAGCCGGCTGTTGAGGGCTGCTGGCAGGCTGTTGAGGAGAGTCAGCAGGCTGTTGAGGCTGTGCAGGTGGTCACCTTGAGCATGGCCTCAGTGCAGGAGCGCTTGACCACCACTGGCTTGGCCCCCACGGCTGTGCCGCTCTCATAGATGCTGTTGGCTGCAGAGTCTCCGTTGCGAGCTGCAGCCTCGTCCCGCCCTCCGCTGCCCAGCGCCTTGTTGGGGTCATCAAGGACCGGAATCATGGAGGGCTCTTGCTTCTGCAGCAAGCATGGGCCAGGTGCCAAGGTCAGGCAGGGAGCAGGCTCACTTCAGCCACGCAGCCTCGTTGACCTGGGTGGGACATGCTGAGCAACGGGCTGGTGGGAAAGGTCTGAGGGTCCTAGCTCAGGGGCACACTGCCCACTGCTGACTGCCCACTGCTGACTGCCCACTGCTGACTGCCCACTGCTGACTGCCCACTGCTGACTGCCCATTGCTGACTGCCCACTGCTGACTGCCCACTGCTGACTGCCCACTGCTGACTGCCCACTGCTGACTGCCCACTGCTGACTGCCCACTGCTGACTGCCCACTGCTGACTGCCCACTGCTGACTGCCCACTGCTGACTGCCCACTGCTGACTGCCCACTGCTGACTGCCCACTGCTGACTGTCAATCAAACACAGTCACACCAGGCTTGTGGTCAGGCTGGTGTGCACACGATGGTGCTGTATGAGGCTGCTGCTGCTGTTCAGCTGTAAGACTAACAGAGGAGATACAGCAGTGGGTGGCAAGGTGTGAGAACATGGGGTGTGAGAGTACTGGTGTGAGAAGAAAGGATGAGAGAAGAACTTTGATTCGAAGGCGTGTGGGAGGAGGGGGTGTTAGTTGGCAAGGTGCGGGAGGAAAGGGTCTGGGCACAAAAGTATGGTAATGAACAGAGCTGGGTTGTACGCTGCCACATCGCCTCTGCTTTTGTAGACCTGATCAGGCCCACCAACATTGGCTGCACTGCTGGCTACTGCTGACCACTGCTGGCTACTGCTGGCTACTGCTGGCTACTGCTGGCTACTGCTGGCTACTGCTGGCTACTGCTGGCTACTGCTGGCTACTGCTGGCTACTGCTGACCACTGCTGGCTACTGCTGACCACTGCTGGCCTGCCCCTCACGTTGAGGATGGTTTCCCAGATCTGGTCCCTCTGGGCCTGTAGCCGGCGCTGCAGCACCAGCACCACGCTGTTCACAAAGCCCATCAACAGGTCTTTGATGTTCTGGAAGTTCGAGGTCGTTTCCAGGGTGACTGCAGCGCCAGGGCAGCACAGGAAGGCTGCATGCACCGCGCAGCGTGCTAAAATGCAGGTGAGGCCAGTAGCCATGCTGGCAGTGGGAAAATGCGTGCGCGCAGGTGCTGGGAGCACAGCTGAAGTGCCCTCAAGGCGGCAGGTCAGGCTGCAAGCTGCTAGCTGCACAGATTAGAATCAGGCTGCAAAGTGATGGCTGCAAGGCTGTGGGTCAAGCTGCAGACGGCAGTCCACGAGACAGTGGGGCAGGCAGCAAGGTGCGAGTTTGTGGGGCAGGCCGCAAGGTGCAAGGATGTGGGTCAGGGTGCTCTGTAAAGCAATCGTAAGCTACCCAGTGGACCCTACACCCCTGCACATGACTGGACCCCCCTGCCCCTACAGCCCTGCTGCCTGGGACCCCACCATAGAAACCACCAAAGGTCTTGCCCTCATAGATGAGGGGCAGCACCACGATGGACGCCACCATCTCCTGACCAGAAATGAAGATGTCCGTGGCTGGCTTCATGCATGACTGGATATAGGAGGCACAGTCCGACACGAACCGAGCCTTGCCCTTCTGCACTGCATCCAGCAGCAGGGTGTTCTCCAGCTGGATCTCAGCCACATGGATCTGCGGCTCTTGAGGAGGGGTGCCTGTGCTGGCCCGTGCATTCGCCAGCTCTGTCTCTGCCACTGTCAGCTGCTTGCGGTCTGGTTCAAACACCAGAGCCCTGGTCAAGTCCTGGCTAAGCAGTGCTAGGCGGCAGCCTGTTCGGATGTTGGTGGCGCGCATCAGCAGGTTGAAGGCGCCCCGCAGCAGGTGGTGCACCAGCATCACGTAGTCAGAGGAGCTGTCCAACGCTTTCATCAGCTGGCACAGGTGCTGGGTCTGCTCGTTGCGAAGAGACACCAGAAGGCCCATGGACAGGCAGCCCAGCATGGGTTCCCACCTACAAGTGCCACAGCCAGCGCCAGTCAGGGTCAGAGGCTAGGGAGGTGAAACCGGGATGAGACATGTTCTTGTGTTAGACCATACAGCTCTTGATGGCCGACCACCAGGCTGGCAGCGTTAGGGGGGAAAGAGGGAGGCGGTGACAGATGAAGAGGAAGAGGGCAGCTAGTGTTGGCACTCATACTCGGCACCTAACTGGTTTGGTTGAGGAAGAGTGGTAGGGGCAGGAGGGTAGGGGCAAGTGGGGTGCAGAGTAGCATGGTTGGGGTAGGATCAGTGGGAGGACGCGACCCTGCTGCCAGTGTAGCTGCACCCCACCTTCTACTCTCCTCTACGGCCTGCAGCCCCTGCCACCACACGAACACTTACCAATCTACCTCGAACCCCTCAGAGTCCTCCTTGCCTATCGTGAGGGCACCCAAGACCTCATGGTCAGTGGCGATAGGGATGGACAGGAAGGACCTGAGCTGGCCATTAGTGTAGAGCGCCTGGAAGTCAGGGGGAAGCTGTGCTGCTTGCTCTGGACTGGTGACTCTGTAGTGCAGGCAGGCTGGCTGCTCCAGCAACTTCGCGGAGGACCATTGGGATCCACGCATCACTGGCATTTTTTCAATATCACTGGCTCCATTGCCGTAAGCGGCCAGCAGCACGTAGGAAGTGCAGTGGTCCGTGAAGCCCACAATGCTGCAAAGGGAGTTTTGACGAGGGTAACAGGTTTAAAACAGTGCAGATAAGATCAGGTGCATGCTTCTCCCATAAAAATACACTGACCTGCAGAAGCTTACGCTGAGGTGCTTGCACAGCAACTCCACGGACTCGTTCAGTGCAATGGTGGGCGTGGGATTCACCCCAGCCAGCTTTTGCAAAACGAGTTTTACCTCGCCCAGGTTTAGTCGAAGAATCTCGTTCACTGAATTCATCGCATCGGACGCCATGAGCTGTGGTGGTGCGTTGTGATTGCCAAGGAAATCTGCCCCGTTAGACGTGGCGCGTGAATTCGCCAGCCAGGGAGGCACTGTTGCTTGGCTGCCTGACACTATGTTATTGGGTGCGGAATTTTGAGCTGCGAGTCCTGGCTCCACAGGTGCAGCGACAAGTTCCTTGTCTGCGTTCGGGGCGGGCGGGGCTGGAACAAAGACCCTCTCCTCTGATATGCTTTGCTGAGGCTCCGATGGAGGCTCCGAGGCTAAGCGATGTTCCGGTGGCTTGCTGGCTCCCTGCTTGGCCACCGCTGTGCTGACAGCCTTTGCTGGAGGTTCCGCAGGCGCCCCTCCACAACAGCAGAACATTTAGGCGCGTGCTAGTGGCACATTGCCGATGCTTCCCGCACAACAGGTAGTGTGGCGCGGAACACCGTTCCCATCGCGGGCTTGCCGTCCGACGGCAAACAATTTACAGTATGATAGTGACATGCATTACTCGCCATGCATCGCGCCCCATCATGCTAACTGAGAGAGGCAGCCCCAGTGCAGTCGCCTTGGCCGTGGCAACGTGTACCGACAAATGGCTACGTAAGTACGTCACCCATGGTCAGCGAGGCCTCAGCCTTCAAGCCACTACAACTTCGCTCAAACAGGCATCAAAACTATGCCTTTGCCACAGCTGCAGACGATGTGGCAACCTTTGACCCCGTTTTCCGCCAATCCACGGCGGGCTTTATGAGCTCATGTCGTACCCGGCTCTTGTACTGGATCGCGAACTCCAGCAAGGAGTCCACCATTGATTCCTGCAGACCAACACCATCCCAGAACCTAGATGCAAACCTCGTACTTGCTTTAAAATGCTATTGCATTGTTTGGCAAGACATGTCCATCTCCCACCTGCAGCAGGTGGGGCTGCAACCCCAGGTCTTGCAGCTTGGTGTTCTTGGCGTTGTAGTAGTGCTCCTCCAGCTCCACCCGAGGGTTGGGCACGTTGGTGACCTGGCAAGCATTGTTCAGGGGCGTGGGTGTCATAGTAGTGAACAGTATGCACTCATACAGTTCATGCACTCATACAGTTCGTGCATAGAAGCATCCCCTTCCACCCTAACTGGCTGAAAATCCTAGGCTAAACTAAGAGTACAACAGGCAACAAGACCCGGCCAATCCAGCCCTAGCGTCAGGGCTGCCAGCCCCCAGGGCAAAGCACATCACACCACGAGGTATCATCTCCTGCAGCCATTCACCAGGTTTGATCTGCTCTTGCAGTTCAGCAGCTCAAATCAGCTGTAATGTTAAGCTTTCCTCATACAGCATACACCAGTGAAATAGCAGCCAAACCTGCCTTGGCGGCCCTGGCAGTGAATGCTCTATTCTTCCATGACCCACCTGCACCTCCAAGCCCAGGCGTTTGCCCTCCTTGCTGACGATGTCTGCTAGCTGGTTCACGCTCCACATCTCTGTGAACTGGTTGAACACACGCATCTCACCACGTGATGCAGGGTTGTCAATAGCGATCTGCAAAGCACAAGAGGGGGGGCACTGTACTGTACTGTGCTAAGGAGAGAAGGGAAGTGCAGGGCATGGGTGGTGCAGGGGCATTCATGCACTAAACATCAGGGCAAGGGGTGTCCACCGCAGGGGCATGGTGGTGCTGGTGCAGAGCCGTCTGCTGCCTGACATCGGCAAGAGTGTATGTAGCATGATGTCGTCATGTAAGGCGTGCAGTAGCCAACCTAAAGCTGAGGTGATGTGCTGCTCCTACAAACACCTGCCAGACAGCCCTACAGCACCAGCTGCCTGGCTGGTCAGCAGGGTTCCATGGCTCCAGGGTTGGGCAAGCCTGGGCAGCTAGTCAGCTAGTTGCTGGGAGGCACAGGAACGGTGCCAGAGCAAGTGCCGCTCACACCCCTGTTACACTCCTGTACACAGCTACTCACCATCCTAGCAATGTCCCAAAGCATCCCTAGCGGGGTGGTGGCAGTGGCCGGAGGTAGGGGCTGCTCACACCCCTGGAGACAGCTACTCCGCCTTGCATTGTCCCAAAGCACTCAAAAACTGATACTGTGGCAGCAGCCGCCTCTAGTGCAAGCCCTGGCTGCCCTTGCAGCACCCTGACGGTGGCACTTGAGCAAGAGCACCAACCTGGATGCAGCGCACAGTGTCGCGGATGTCCAAGTAACCGCGGGTCTGGCCTCCCTTGCCATACACGGTCAGTGGGTGGCCCACTGCTGCCTGCACACACACCACACCACACCCGTAGCCACCAGCCTTGTCAGCCAGTCCTGCCTTAGAGGTCGCTCGCTATTCATTGAACACAGCTGTTTGAGACTTAGGTTGCGTCCAGCCTCAGAGGTTGCTCTCCCTTAGTTTAGTGGGGTATTACCAACCAACTACCAACAGGCCTTCCTCATATGACGTTCACTGCTGCTGCTCCCGGCTCCACCTTTACCCGCTGCTGGCAGCCATGTTGCCTGCAGCTGCTCCTGCTCTGCTGCTGCTGATCTGCAGCTGCTTCTGCGCACCATTGTTAGCATGTCTACCCTCACAGCAGCACAGAGGGCCACCCTTACCCAGGGCATGCCCAGTCTACCCTTGACAGACCCAACCCAACCTTCATGACACAGCCCCAGTCCAGCCCAATTTTCCCTGGACCCCAATGGGCCCCACACCAGCCTCCAGCCTATCAAATCCTACTCCTTACCTACCTTGCCTCCCAAGCCCCAGCTCGTTGCCAAACCTGCCAGCAGGACCCCTCCCCTCCCCTGCATTGCTCAGTTCTGGTGCCGTACCTGCACCACAAATCGGTTCAGTGCAGTGCCGAAGATGCCATCGTAGTCATAGCGGTTGATGAGCAATGGATCAGCAGCCGTCTCCTCGGTACGCACGCCATACACCACACCCTGCACAGGACGCATAGTCAGAGGGCAGGTGAGGGGGAGGCGGCTGCAAGCCGAGGGTGGGCAGTGCAGGTGCCTGGCCCTCACCATGCCACTGCTAGGCTCATGGCTATGGCAGGTGGCCCTGCTCTGCATGGCCGCATCCACCTAGCTGTCCTTGCTGCCTTGCATTCCATGTGGCGGAACTGCAGGCCTGATCACCCACATCATCCAGGTGCTGTAGTGTCGTGGACCCATGTGCTGGCATGCATGAGTGGCACGAGTGCATGAGTGGTGGTGACAGCGCGCTGATGATGCGAGGGTAGCACTGCTGGCTGGCTGGCTCTCTTGGTCAAGGCACAACCACTGGCTTGACAGCACACATTGTGCCAACCAGTCCAGGTGCTGACCCTGACTGCCAGCTTGACCCGCACTGCAAACTGTGATCTTGGCTACAACCCACACCCTGCCGCCCTGCTCCATTCTACACCTCCCGGCCAGCTAGACACCGACCCTGGCGTTGACCTACATTGACCTGCATGGGCCTGTAAGGGGCCCACATGGGCCCACATGAGCCGTCATAGGCCTTTATGGGCCTACATGGGCTTCATGGACCTGCAGGGGCCTTCATTGGCCAGCTATGTTGGCCAGCTAGCCACTAACCCTGGCGTCCCCTGCGCTGGGCCCTCCTCCCTGGAAACCTCTAACGCCACTACCCTTGTTCTACCTGCCACCCCTGCTGCTGACACTGCTGCCACTGCTGCCACCAGCGTTGCAGTCGTCACCGCTGGCATGGCTGCCACAGCCCCATACTGTCCCAGCTCCACGGCTGCACAATCCATCTCACGTCAAAAGCTTTCAACCCTCCAGCAATGCACTCACATAACTATTAGTCCAAGTGCTGTCCCTGACTGCCACTCTCGGCTCCCTAAATACACTATCCATCTCGTTAAAGAGCTCATGGCCTAGAGACCTCCACCGCTGCTACTTCTGCTGTCTGCTGCCCTTGCTGCCACTGCTGCCTCCGGCATTGCTGTCGTTGCTGCTAGCATTGCTGCCACTGCCCCACATTGTCTTAGCTCTCCCACTGCAGTGCACTCCCTCCAGCAGCGCACTCACAACCCTAGCCATTGCCAGCTGCTTCACAGACCCAGCTAAGACCTGACCAGGGCCTCCCTTGAAAACCAGCTCACCCCACCCCCACCTGGTTCAGGTCAGTGGCTGCCACCTTCCATGCCTTGGCTGCAAAGTGGATGTTGTGGGAGTCATGCACTTTGCTGAGGTGGTAGAAGGAGCCACCCTGCTTGGGGTAGGGAAGAGTGTCTGAGCGGCCGTTGTGGTTGATGGTGATGTAGCCCTCCTCTATGTCAATGTTGGGGGTGCCATACTCCCCCATGGTGCCCAGCTTGACCAGGTGACAGTCAGGCTTCAGCTCCTGTACACATCAGGAGGGTAGGTGACTTGAACGAGTGGGCAGCTGGGTAGGCACAGTGTCAAGGCGGGAAGGGAAGGGAGGCAGATGGCTGATGCTGCCCCCAGGGAGAACACCCATAGCGACTACTGACTGGCTGGAACGCTGGCAGGCTTGATCAGCCTAGACAACGTGAACGTCCAGCCTGGGCTATTGACGAAGACGGCACAGAGTGACTGCTGGCTGCAGCCTCGGTGCCTCCAGAGCCATGCTGCTGTTCACTCTCGCAGTGGGGTGCAGAACCAGCGCTGCCTGCCTGGAGTCGCCACGCACCTCAGGCCATGCACAGCTGGGAAGCATATGTGTATTCTTGCTGCGCTATCCTTGCTGCGGGGGCAGGATTGTCTAGTCCACTAGACTGATGCTAGTGCCCAGCCCAGCTCTGATGCACGGGCTGCAGGCTGAAGTACACTGAGCTCGGTGATGCGACGAGCACACCACCATGATGGGCGCCTGCTCGAGCTGTCGCTCACCTTGATGGCGAATAACACGTTGATGGTGCCCACCACATTGTTCGTCTGTGTGAACACCGCGCGCTGACGGTCGATCATGGAGTACGGAGCGCTGCGCTGCTCACCAAAATGCACTACTGCATCCGGGTTAAAGCTGGTGAAGGCCTCGCTGAAGAACTCCCAATCGCAGATATCACCCACGGCTAGCTCAATGTGCTTCCCGCTGACCTCCCCCCACCTGCAAGCATCGGCCCATCGGCCTTGGACATGGCCCGCCCCTTCGGCAGCTGGGAGGGGATGCTCTTAACGCACCGGCGTATCCTGTCATGGATGCTAGCAATCGGTGTCAGCGTATCCAAACCGAGCTGCAAGTCAAACTGGCGCCGGCACAAGTTGTCTACGATGCACACGCGGTAGCCGCGAGCGGACAGGTGCAATGCAGTCGCCCAGCCGCAATACCCATCGCCACCTGCATAAGATTCCATATTAGTGAAGCCGCCCGTTCGGCTCTCAGGCACGCAGACAACCTCCACGCACCAATGATCATAACTCTCGTGCCAGCCCCATTGCTAGCGGTGGTGGATGGCACGACAAGCTTAGGGACTGCCGTTGCCGATGCCTGGGCAGCGACGTGCAGGACGCCGCGTGACGTCGCAGAGCGACGGCTGCATACTCCGAGCGTCTGCGTGGACCAGGCGAGAAGGCATCCAAGCGATGCGGGTAAGAAGATGATTGACATCTTAGCGATGTGCACTTGTTCCCCGCACCAACAAAGGGGTGCTTGTGCTTTGAGGGCGCCCGACTGGATGGGGCGCAACAAGCTTGGAGATCGCCGCTGTAGCTTTGCTGGTCGAAGACACAACAGGAGCCTTCATGACACGCATATCGACGGTGACTCCGCAAGACAGAAAAGAAGGATGCGCTTCTATCAAAAGTGCCAAACAAACATGACTTTGCATGCTTGGCTTCTGCGGGAAGCTCAGTCTCATTTCAAACGCCAAACGTTTCCCTTTCAGCACAGATTTCTGGCCCGTTTCATTGGTAAAGGCGTGTCGCGCATCACTCGCCATATCGTACCACAGCATTTTAGCCACCAGCCTTGCGAGTTTTGACGCATTCTTGTACCGCCGATCCTGTCAACCTCCAGCATCGCACACAACCTCCTCCCTCCCCCCGGGCCGCTGCTGTCCATACCCTTCCCTAGCTGGTCTCACCCGTGAAACCCTAGTCAACCTGGCAAGTAGTACATGCACGATGGCGTTACGAAGATCACAACAACCATCATCATCATCTAGACGATCACAGCTACCAAACGCCCTACACGGGTAGGCCCAGCAGAGGTGGCAAGAGCCAGCGTGTGCATGCCTTCGTTATGATGATGTGGCTTACACCGCTTAAGGCGTCAGCCGTTAGGCTGCTAGGCCGCCCTCCCCCTCTAGGGGTTCGGGACTTTCTGTAACGCACTTCAAAGCAAGGTGCACAGACAGAGGTGCACATGGGCTCAACATGAAGTCATGCAAGTTCTCATTATTGTTCTGTAAAGTCATGGCAAACTCCGGCAGCTCCCTGATGGAACTCGTCTTATGAGCTCATGTGCACCCCTGTTTGGGCACCTAGCCTTGGGCACTCTTCCCACACCACTTTTGTCACAAACCACGTGCTATGAGTCATAGCCTATGACTACCGGCAACCATGCATGTTGAAGGCACACAGCTGAGGCAACAAGCACGCATGGTGATAACCAAGGTCTTTAACTAGCCTGTTTTACAATGTCATCCTAGTACTCACTCCTCAAACAATCTTCACCGACAATACATGCGTGCATGGCATGCGCATGCATGGCCCAAGTGAAGGATTAGGCTGCAATTGTTTAGGCTCTCCTTCTAGGAGGTTCCTTGGTAAAATACAGCCGTGTCCTGGATTTGCAGAGCGATAGCAATAGCTGACCAAGATGCTATGGTTCCTAGGCTACCCCCTAGGGACCTACAGTAGAATAGATCACACAGCACAACCCAGTCAGTTGTGCAGGTTGTGCAGTCAACCCCACACTTCAGGACAAGGCCAAACACGTCTTGAGATGTGGGGCTGCATGCATGGAGTCATCTGTCATGCATGGAGTCATCCCATACAAGTCACACCCTCCTGCAGGGTCCAGTGGGTTGAAAAGGAGCCAGGCAGCCAAGCCTGAGAGCTTAGGCTTGAGAGCTGGGCTTCACCTGAGTATCCATCCCAGTCCCAGCACACCATGTGGCATGCCATGTGGCACCTGCTATTGCCGCATGATGTGCGCCTGTGACAGCAGCTCCAACACCTCCTCCTCATGGCTGTGCAGCGGCTGATGGCAGTGGACCTCCCGCCACATGTGGTGCAAGGCCTGCAAGTCAGGGGCCCCAGCACCAAGCCAGGGTCAACCTAGTCTAGGTGCGTACGATGCGGGAGGTCCTGGCTGCAGGACATACACCATACAGCGTCACAGGAGGTACTCTGCAGAAGATGCACCACATTGCAGCACAGGAGGTGCTCTGCTGGACATGCGGTGCACTGTGTCAACACAGGAGCTGCAGGGCGTGTCACATTACCCGGGAACACCGATGTACCGTCTTGACGACAGGCTACTGAAGCAACACAGCAATAGAAGGGAGAAAGACCAGAGTGAACAGGGAGATGCACATACTGTCCCATCATTCATCATCCATTGTTGACCATGCTGCCCATGCAACATGTGCTGGCAACTACTAGCCTGAGTATCTGGGGCAGGCCACAGGCATGGCTTTGGCTGTGCGCCCACCACTGCCAGCCGCACCCACCTCTGGGATATCCTCTGGCTCCTCCTTGGGGTGCACCCTATGAGGGTATTGCTGCCTGCCTGCCTGGTACTGCTCCTGCAGCTGCTGCTGCTGCTGCAAGAGCTGCTGCATATGAAGTTGCTGCATCGGCACCTCATGCATTGGGTGGCTGTACTGCAGCTGTTGCGGCAGCGGGTTGTAGTGTCTGTCATAATGCTGCCTCAGGTCTAAGCTGTGTTGCAGCTCCGGCTGGCACTGCAGCTGAAGCTGGGCCTGGTGCAGTGGCAGCCCTGTGAAGGCCTGGTGCCCCTGGGCCTGCAGGGCGGCCCCTCGTCCACTCTGCTGCCCCACAGGGTACCCCTGGCCTGACCCATGGAAGGGCCTGGGCAGGAGGGCTGCTGCGCTCAGCTGCTGCCGCCCCAGCTGGCTGTCTGACTGGGGGCCAGACTGCTGGGCTGCCAGGCGTCCCCGAAGGAGCTGGTGCTGCTGCAGCTGCAGTGGCGGCGAGCCAACGTGATTGAAGCAGTTGGTGGGTGCGGGAGGCTTGGAGGATGACCCAGGCGCTGCTGCCCTGGGTCTCTCCATGCGTGTGTTGTGATCAGAGTCTGAGGAGTAAGCTGCCTGGGGTCCCAGCACACAGGCCTTGCCTGCCATGCCCTGCTGGCCTGGACCAGCTGGGTGCCGGACTGCAGAGGGGTGGCTACAGTCAGAGCCCAGCATAGACATTTCCTGAGCCAGCCGGCCAGTGGAGGGGCTATGGTGGGAGCAGGGGTGAGCTAAGCGTCGGGCATGCACTGGAGCAGGTGGGTTGTCTAAGACTGGTGATGCCTCGAGGCAGTGGGCTGCATCAGGCAGGGAGTTGTGGCCAGGCCACTGCAGGCCAGCTGTGCTGAGATAGTCTGGATGCTGGTTCGTCAGGCCTGGATGCAGGGACTGCTGCAGGCCAGGTGGTTGCATGAGAGGGAGCGTGGCGCTGCGGCGCCGCCCCCCTCCGCCTCCGCCTCCACTGCTGCGGCCTGGGCGGCCCAGGGGGGATGGGTCAGGAGCTGCATAGCTGTCCATGCTGAAGCCAGGCAGACTGGCGCCCACATCCAGTGGCTGGTGGACGTCTGGCAAGCTGGGTATGTCCACCATGAGGGAGGCGCAGGCTGGCTCGTAGTCAAAGGCTGGGAAGCCGCCTGAGCTGGTTGTGCGCTTGCGGGCAGTGGGAGCATGGAGCATGTCAAGGCCCATGCAAGCAGAGACCATAAGGCTGCCGCCATTGCTGCCGAAGTCTCGAGCTTGCCGCAAGCCCTGGAGGGGAGCTGGGAACAGGTTAAGGCTTGTGTCTGGCAGGCCACTGAGGTCTAAGCCATGCATGGGCAACCAGGGCCCGCTGGCAGGGCAGGCAGGAGGCAAGTTGTGACTGAGTGCATCAGGGCTGGGCTCGACTGTAGAGGTTCTCCGTGCCTGTGGGGGCTTGCTGGGTTTAGACCTGCTAGCCACCAGCGCCTGCAAGTGGTGCAGCGGATAACGCTTGCAACAGGTAGGGCGTGTCACGGGCACAGGGCACCTTGCGCCAGTACACTTGCATAGACATCCCATAGTGGCAGTACATCACGGTTGCAGGGGGTTCAACTTACCTCGTGTGTTTCCAAGGGGAGGAGGTTGTAGCGGACCACGTCTACAAGCTCGGCTTCATCACGGGGCATAGTCACCATGCACCTGTATCTGAAGTTTGTTTTTGCCTTCTTCCCCTTCTGCAGTATGGCAGCTGCATCATAGGCCAGTCCTGCCTCATGCGCTGTTGAGAAAGAACCGAGCCATCTGCGCTTGGAACCATCCCTGATTTCTGCTGCGTAGACTCCCCACTTGCGCTGCCTGACACCAATGAACCCAGTTTGATTGCGACTTGCTTTAGCTTCGCTGTCCCTGCAGGAGCAACCACTGGGTGTCACGCTGTCAAATCCAGCATGTGAAAAGTAAAACGTAGTGCCTACTGTTCCACCGTTGCCTACTCTTGTGTCGTGTACCCACTACCCACCGCAATGCCGCAGACTCGCAATCCGCATCACTGAGCCTCTGTGCCAGGTGATCAACGCGAAGGGTACGCTTGGGTGCAGGCTTGCGATTATTATGCTTAGGAGCGTACCCAGAGTCGCTGCTGCAAGACTGCAGCAGGCAGCGTCAGCGTTGACACCCATGATTGTATTGCCGCAGTGCGCAGTGCGACATCAGAGTATCTCTTCTAGCAGTATGGGAGGCGCAGGTGTACCACCGTGACTGACACACATGCCTGTAACCTACCTGCTCGACCTCCTCGTCGCTGCCCTGGGAGGATGCCGAGCGTGGTCGTCGGGCCCTTCCCATCCTGGCGGGCACAGGCTGCGCAGAAGTTGCAATGCGAATTGCAGCAAGCAAACTTAGCCATGCAACTTTCACATTTTGCACGCAACACCAGTGGTGATGTAGGGAGGAAAGGTTGGGGAACGGAAAATGACAATGAAACCAACAACTGATAAAAGGAAGACTGGCTGGTGTACTGACTGGGTCGGTTTCTAGTCCCCATCCCACACCTGCTATATTGACGCAAGTGCTGCACTCATGCTGTAACATGACATCGTCACATGACATATGCAAAACCCACTAAGCAGCATGGCCCTTTCATTGACAAACACCCCACGTCAGCTGACCCAAGCTCCCAAGCAAATTGAAGTGTGTTGGCGCATGCACAGCTAGAGCTATGTTAAAGGCATTCATGAAAAGATGGCAAGTATTGTACTGGTGCTGTACAATAGAGTAGAGTGTGCCGTGACTGTGCTGACATCTAGTGCATTGCACCTGCATATAATGTCATTTCCTCTCTACATAGCTGCAATGTGTAGCCGGCGAACAAGTGCTGAATGAAGCAGATACAAGGCTCATAGTGCTTCTGCTATTGAGAAGGCACCACAGAAGTGAGCCATGGTCGATGGCCAAGCAAGTGGGACTAGAGGCGGGCGGCGGAGTAAAGGTGGCGGGCACAAACAATGCTCACCTGCGCTGTTGAAAAGGAACCGAGCGAGCACAGAAGAGCCGCTGCTTCCACCATCCCGCCATTCTGCTGCGATCCCGCCATCAGCGCCGTAAGCTAGGTCGAAAAAGGGCTTGTGTTGACAGCGCCGTGCAGAAGTGACGCCATTCAATCACCAGTGATCCTGGCAGCAGGCACGTAGCTCGTTGGTGTCACACTGCGCTGTGTCCTGTGCTTCAAACCTGCCTAACACCTCGGTGACTTCCACGAGATACGAGTTTATGGCTTTCAGCGTAGTTCGCATCAAGTGTGTGACAGTAAGTGCAAACAACGAAATAATGACGCCTAGCAGACCTCCTCGTGTCCTTCCCTTTCACTGTGTAGTTCATTGCTAACAGGTCCGTCTGAACCTTGATCTCAGGGAGTTTGATAGCAAGAGAGGTGGCAGGCATACATACAGTCTGTAGTACTCAGCTGTGACACGCCCTGAGGAAAATTCAAATTTTGACGAATAGAGCCCATAGGCCACGGATAGCAGTTGCGCCTGGTGCGTTGCAATCGTACTTTTGCGCTGCATCCCGCTGATGGTTGTGCCTGGCCTGAAGCCTGTGGCGCCCTCCACATTGAATGTGCTTGAGACGCAAGCTTGCTACTGGAGGCTTGTAGTTGTAAGGTCGCACGGGTCAGAATGCCTATCGCAGCACCGTGCACTGTCACGTGACTGCCCAGTCGAGCGCGACGGTGGCTGGAGGTGCATCTATAGTCCTAGTTACATTTAGTAAGTGGCGCAGCACCATCAAACGCGACATGCCCCATGCCTTGACTGACCGGAATTCGGTGTTCCTGTGACCGGCGCCAGGCACTAGCAAGGGCTCCATCCGCGACCCTTGTCACACACATGTGTCCGTAGCAAGCACATCTACATAATAGGTAAGATTGCTGCAACATGCAAGTGAGGTGTGAGTGACAGCTTCACAGCAAGCCCATGGCACGCCCAGCCTTGCCACAGCCATGAAAACTAATAAAATCGTATGCCACTTTGCTAGTGGCCTGTTATCACTCCAATGAAACTACAACCCAAGTTTCATGTGGCAGTGACGATGCGTTCAGCACTAACATGGGTATGCAGTCCCCCGACCTCATGTCCTCTCACTACCACCATGTGCCATCCTATTTGGCTGCAGGAAGGCATGCCAAGGTGTCTATGTTGAGGTGTGTGATGGCAATCATGGGTCTAGTTGGTGACAGGTGACATGTGCATCGCCAGAGCATCCAACCAGTCAGCTATGTGCATGTTCCGCACGGGCTTCACGGTGGGCTGCCCATTGCCCACCACAGCCCACAACTCTTGCAGCTGGTTTTTCAGCAACTTTGAGGTGGTTGGTGGCAGCTTGTTGCTAGCTAGCTTGCAGCGGTACAAAGCTACTGCCTGCAGGTGCCTGCCCTTATCTGTAGCCTTGTCCGCTGCATACTGCTTTGCCTCCTCTTGCTGCATGGTGGCTGTTTGCCCACAGGCTGACCGTGCCTCTAAAGATGCCAGGCTGATAGTGATGGACCCCACGCCTCTCTTGCAGACCGATGTGGAGGTGGCAGCACCGGCTGTGGGTGAGGGGGTGGCAGCGGCAGCTACGGGAGAGGGGTGGGCAGTGGCGAGCGAGGGTGATGCTATGCCAAAGAAGGCTACAGCTGCAGCCTGCTTGTCCTCCTTGCGTTGACGCTTGGCCACCCTGTCCTCCACCCTGCTCTGTGCTAGGCTCTCCCGGGTGATGTGAGGACTTGGTATGGTGGGTGGGCATCAGCGGGTGGGCCAGCGGGTGGGGCAGCGGGTGGGGCAGCGGGTGGGCCAGCGGGTGGGCCAGCGGGTGGGTCAGCGGGTGGGGCAGTGGGTGGGGCAGTGGGTGGGCCAGGCATGGGCATTGCATGCTGGCATTTCAGCACCAGCAGCTCTTTGCCCCTCTTAGCCTTCCCATCCCATGCTAAGGCACCGTAGCCTATGTGCTTGGCATCTCCTGCACAACAACAGAGCATGGAGGGTGGGTCATGGTGGGTGGCATAGAGGGTGTCATGGAGGGTGGCATAGATGGAGGGTGTGTTGGTCAACCCACGTGCCACATCAGTGGGTGTGACACATCAGTGGGTGGTTCATGCAATACTCACGTGCTTGTCCCTTGGTGACTGCATGGGCAATAGCCTCCGTGCCGCGGCCATAAGTCCGGGCACTTGGGACGGACACCGTCAGTTGCTGTCCAGCAGCCATAACAGCAAAGGCGCCATGCAACGCTTTGGGCATTGCGTTGAAGGAGAGCCCAGTGTCGACCTTCATCTTTAAGGCTCTCATGAGGTGTAGCGGGTCAAACCAGCCTCTGGGCCCTGCTCCCTTGCGTGGCTCCTCTAGGTGCAGGAGCTGCCCGGGTTGTGACTGGGTATTGCTACCCGCCGCTGCCCTTGCCTTGTTACATCCACCACCCTTCCCCTGCCCTGGTGCCAGGAGTCCAGCTGTGCTTAGCAGCTGCCTCATTTGATGTGGGCTTTTCACATGCTTGATGGCAAGCTGGGCAATGGTTGCATGCTTGCTTGTTGGCATGATCACAGAGGTGGACCGCTGCCTTGTTAGCTGCAATCGCAGGTGGCGCACCTGCCGCCGCAGTGCCTCTGCTGCCTCATCCACGTTTGCCTTCACCCGGGCTGGTGCAGGCGCAGAGGGTGGAGGAGGTGGCGGCGGCAGCGGCGGATGCACCAGCAGTGGGGCTAAGTGAGGATGCAGAGGGATGGGGCGCAGCTCTGGGGTAGGGGGTGTCAGCTGCGGGTGTGGATGAAAGGATGGCAGCTGCAGCTGCGGGAGGAGGGGGAGGGCCTGCGGAGGGAGGGTCGGCATATGCGGGAAAGGGGGTGCCAGCGGAAGGGGTGGTGGGTGTAGGAGGAGGGGTTGGAGGAGGGGTGGGGCTGATGCTTGGAGGAGTTCGGTGGGGTGTTGGTTCAGTGCTGGGAGGTGGTGAAAGGTGGCCGGCAAGCGTACAGCCGGTAGGTAAGGGAGGGCATGAGCTGCCCACAAGGGTTGAGCATTTGGATGGTGCTGCCAGGAGGGTGGGTCACTGAACTGCCACAGCCGCCCGTTGACCGATAGAATGCTGCATGCACAGCAAAGGGGGCATCTGACTTGAGTGCAAGTGAGAGCTAGTGCATGTCAGTGCATGTGAGCGATGGTTGATGCTGATGTTGAGGTATCTTACCATGAGGCTTGGCGGTTTGAAGGTGACATTGGTTCCTGTGGCTCAAGAACAAGGGTCCTGCATGACGAACAAGATCAAGGCAATGTTGTTTGTTGTAGCCCTTCTCTACCAGCTGCCGTACAAGCTGGACATTGTATAGTATTAAAGAGCTTTGTAAGTACCAACCTGTCGCTCAGCTTGGGTGTCGCCCCCTGCCCAGCTCGTTGTAAGCCGTGCCGGATAGCGGCTACTGCCAACTCCATGGAATGTTCATCCTTCTGATGTTGTAGCAGTTGCGCCCTGGAACCCTGCAAGAAACACACAAAAATAGCATGCACCATGGGGCATGCACCCTAAAATAAGGATCTGCAACAAGGAGGTCTACAGGAACATGTGATGCAAACAAACATATGATGCATGGCCACTAACCTCCAGCAGTGATTGTGTGGCAGGCCCCTCGCTGCTGCCGGACACCGGGCGTTGTGCGGCAGTTGCAGTTGGAGCCACATGCGCCAGCCCAGCCCCCTGCCCCTGCAGCCCTGCCCCTCCCTGCCCCTCGCTGCTGCCAGCTGCCAGGATGGTGGGTGGACGGCGGGCAGGACCTGCAGCCACATGCGCCAGCCCAGCCCCCTGCCCCTGCAGCCCTGCCCCTCCCTGCCCCTCGCTGCTACAAGCTTCTGGGAGGGTGGGTGGACACTGGGCAGGAGGAGTTGAGTCCTCCCCCACCATCCTGGCTGCAGGCGCTGGCTCTTGGGAGAACGGTGGTGCTCCATTCGCAGCTTGGTACCGTCTCTGACAAAGCTGTACACAACAATGGTGAGCAATGAGGGCGAGGTCTTTGGCTTCACAAGCCGCTTTCAACTGGCTGTCCACAACACTGGCTGGCCCAATGACACACAGCTTGTACTCGGGGGCACGAGTGAGGGTACCCTTAAGGCGCAAGGCTTCATGACGCAATCGCCATGCCACCTCCATCCCATCCTCCCCCTGGTGCACACCCACAGCTACCCATGCATAGAACTCCCTGGTGACGTTGGGGAAAGTGCACTTGCAACAGAGCACGCATTTGCCCTGGTTGGGGTGCTGGAACCTTGGCATGCCTTCCTGCAGCCAAATAGGATGGCACATGGTGGTAGTGAGAGGACATGAGGTCGGGGGACTGCATACCCATGTTAGTGCTGAACGCATCGTCACTGCCACATGAAACTTGGGTTGTAGTTTCATTGGAGTGATAACAGGCCACTAGCAAAGTGGCATACGATTTTATTAGTTTTCATGGCTGTGGCATGGCTGGGCGTGCCATGGGCTTGCTGTGAAGCTGTCACTCACACCTCACTTGCATGTTGCAGCAATCTTACCTATTATGTAGATGTGCTTGCTACGGACACATGTGTGTGACGAGGGTCGCGGATGGAGCCCTGGCAAGTGCCTGGCGCCAGTCACAGGAACACCGAATTCCGGTCAGTCAAGGCATGGGGCATGTCGCGTTTTTTAGTATCACGCCACGTACCTGGGCCAGCTAGGACTAGAGATGCACCTCCGGCTCCTGTTGCGCTCGACTGGACAGTCACGTGATTTTGCAACGCGTCGCTAGAACAATTTGTGGGATGCCCAGTGATAGAGACCACTACTATAGGCTCATCCGCGGGGAAACATCTTCGCCCACCACCATCGCGGCCGTACTAGAGGCCAGCGACACAGACACGGCTTGAGCTATAGAGCGGGCTGGTGCAAACGCGATGTCCTGAGGTGGCCTGTGTGACCCAAACTGACCCATGCGAACATTTTATCAGGCGTGTCACAGCTGAGTAGTACATACAGTTTGTAGGACGGCTGTAAATCTGAACCTACTGCGCCGAATGAAGTGCTGCTTACACCGTATGCAATGTACGCAACACATGCGCATACCTTCCAACCTGTGTAATGTGATGACTTACATCTTGATGATTACCGCCATGTAGTTAAGGGGGCCCATTACAGCCTAGTTAATCTGCAGTTCTTTATCATGTTTCAGATTATTCACGAGCGGGTCAATCATCAAGCTTGTCGGAACACGATAGACGCTGAACATCCATCACATAAGGTTCGGTGGACTGCACGGCTGCCGCGTGCCGACCAGACATTGCAAACACGTCAGCAATACGTAGGATGAAGGACGGAGTAAAACTGTCTTGTGAGAAAACATGGCTGGCTGTCAGGCTCACCACACCTTCACACTCAAAAGCTATCTGCTGACCCTCGCATGTCCAGCTGGGAGACCACTGAATAAGCATAAGAAGAAGACTGAGAGGCATTGGAACCGGTGTGCATCAAGGGAGGAGCTTCCGCCTGGAGTGCGTCTTGGGCTCCCACCACCTAGCCTAGATGCCAGTCCACTCCAGCATCAGAGCTGCTCCACCTCCATGCCTTTCACAGCTGCATGTCCACATCCGCCTCTTTTGAGGCATCCTCGCTAAGGTTGCTGTCCGGCGACCACAGCTTGATGGTGCGGTCGTAAGACACACTGGCCAGCTGGTGCTTGCCTGGTGCCGGGGAGCTGTCCACCGCCATGACCTTGCCTTCGTGGCCCGCCAACGTCTTGAGCAGCGAAAAGTCCCGAGAGGACCAAATCTGCACGGGCAGGCAGGTGCTTTACTTTTTGCTTTTCACCAACCAGGCATTGCCTTGCACTTTGCCAGCCCTGTCCTTTTATGACCCAACCCTTTGCCCAAACCCTTGCCACAAGCCCACTCCTACTAGCCTGCCTCCTGACCTCCCACCCACTTGCATACCCAGTCCTCTCCTACCCCTGGCCTGCATACCCACAACGTGACCACCCTGACGCCCGGCCTACTCTTACCACCCCGGCCTGCAGTCACAATGGTCCAAACCCCTATACTCTCCCCACCTTACCCTAGGGTTAGGGTCAGGATTAGAATCAGGGTTAGGCTTAGGGCTAGGGCTAAAACCACACCCTACCCTTAACCCTGATCCATTACGTTTTCCATCCCACCGCCACCTGCTCCATTGCCACCCTCTCCTTCCTCATCCCCGTGGGGTTCACCATCCCAGCTTGCAGCCCCACACCTCCTTCCCCCTGCATTGGGAGCCACTCAGTTGCCTGGTACCCCTGAGCTGACCTTGATGAGGCAGTCATAGCCCCCGGTGACCAGGTAGGCGCCCCCAGAGCAGCGCTCGTAGCCACAGCTGCTAATGAGTGAGCGGTGGGCGGGCAGGGTGTACAGGCACTTGCGGCTGCGCAAGTCCCACACCTGCAGAGGCACACACAGCAGGGTGCCTGCTGCTCTGATTCAAACTCAGACTCAAACTCAGGCTCAAATCCAGACTCAGACTCAGACTCAGACTCAGACTCACACTCTGGTTAGCGGCTGCTCCGCCCATAGCTCACATGGCCAGAGCCAAGCCCTGACTTGTAGTAATGGATGCCATGTGGTTTGTATCAGCATGTGTGTTGAAGCAACGCCAACAAGCAGAAGCTATGCAACTATGATGATGATGATCATGTATCGGGCTGAGCAGGCTATGAGGGTGGTAGGTAATGCCTCACCCTCACCCTGCAGTGATGTGTAGTGCCTCAGCCTCACCCTGCAATGATGTGTAGTGCCTCACCCTCACCCTGCAATGATGTGTAGTGCCTCACCCTCACCCTGCGGTGATGTGTAGTGCCTCACCCTCACCCTGCAGTGATGTGTAGTGCCTCACCCTCACCCTGCAGTGATGTGTAGTGCCTCACCCTCACCCTGCAGTGATGTGTAGTGCCTCACCCTCACCCTGCAGTGATGTGTAGTGCCTAACCCTCACCCTGCAATGATGTGTAGTGCCTCACCCTCACCCTGCAGTGATGTGTAGTGCCTCACCCTCACCCTGCAGTGATGTGTAGTGCCTAACCCTCACCCTGCAATGATGTGTAGTGCCTAACCCTCACCCTGCAGTGATGAGGCTGGGCAAGGACAGCACAGGACACACTGGGCAAGGACAGGGTAGCCAACCCCGCTAGGCTTAGGACACTGTTGTCAAGCATACATCACCACACTCAGGGATGCTGACGCTGATCTAGAGCCTAGCATGCACCTGCACCTACTCACACCCCACAAGCTCAGCTGAATACCTCAACTGTGCAGAAGTTTCCGTGACTTGCACTGCTGAGATGGCCGCTGCTCCCTGGGCCATCTTGGCTCTCACGGTAATGTTCATGCCCCGGCACTGTGACCTGAAACTCAAATCTGCCTGGTGTGATGTGGTGTGACTGTGAGTGTGGTTATGCGTGAGGGTTGGCGTGAAAGAAGGTGTACACAACCTGCCTAACCCCAAGAGTGAGTGTGGGTGTGGGAGTGAGAGTGAGAGTGACACTGCGAGTGTGAGGGTTAGGGTACGGGTTAGACATCCCACCTAATGCCAGGTTGTGCGGTTTGGGTTAGGGTGGGTCCAGCCAGGTTCTCCCAGCCTAAGCCTAACCCCTCACCCCAGGGCTCACCCCAGGGCTCACCCCACCCCACCCCACCCCACCCCACCCCACCCCACCCCACCCCACCCCACCCCACCCCACCCCACCCCACCCCACCCCACCCCACCCCACCCCACCCCACCCCACCCCACCCCACCCCACCCCACCCCACCCCACCCCACCCCACCCCACCCCACCCCACCCCACCCCACCCCACCCCACCCCACCCCACCCCACCCCACCCCACCCCACCCCACCCCACCCCACCCCACCCCACCCCACCCCACCCCACCCCACCCCACCCCACCCCACCCCACCCCACCCCACCCCACCCCACCCCACCCCACCCCACCCTCACCCCTCACCCCAGGGCTGCGTGCTGCTGGACAAGCACCTTACAAGTGTGGTCGTCGCTGCCTGAGACAAGGTGGTAGCCATTTGGGGAGAAGTCCAGGGCCAGGACCTGCTTGATGTGGCCCTCCAGCGTGTGCACGCTGCGCCCTGTCCGACAGTCCCAGACCCGGCCTGGACCAGCATAGCAGCATGCGAACAGCGGCAGGGGCAGCAATGGTGGCACACAGTTGTGCATCGAGAGCAGTGACAACAGCACCAAAAGATGAACAGGAGGAAGAAGAAGACTACACAGCTTCCCTGCCCTCAGACCAGTGGACAAGCTGCTCAATAGAGCCAATCCACCTCAAAGTGTCCACTGAGGTGCATTGAGTGAGGAGCTACCACCTGGGGTGGGCACCGCCTGCTCCCACACAACAGCACGGACGAAGAGAGCAGAGTGACACTCCCTGAGGAAGAGCACACCAGGCAGGGGAGCGAGCCTGGGACCAGGGGTGGGTGTGGGGCCACAGGCCCGGCCGAGGGCTAGGGTCAACAGGCAAGTCAGCAGGCAGGTCATGGTGGTGGGTGGGCAGGCCATGGAGCAGCATGCAGTGCAGCTGTCTCGGTCAGTGGTCAAGGCTGGCAGCTGAGGACCTTGTGGCCACCCCTGCCACGCACACCCCACCTCACCCTACTGTGGCTTCACAGGCCTCACAGAGGAGGCGGTGTGGGGTGCGGCTGGCACTGCTTTCACTAAGCTCAGACCTTTCACTTCAGATGCCACAACTTGGCCACAACCGCATCGCCAAACTGGCATGCTGTTTTCTAATCAGTAGCTATGGACATACTGAGCTGGCCAACACTACGCTTGCACTAAGCGCCACCCGCTGCTTGCGCCCCATTGCCAACGCCTTGGCACCAATATGTGTTAGTAAGGATCAGGGTCGTACACTGACCCCTGCCGCGCATACCCCAGCTCTCCACCCTTCGATTCGCAAGTACCAGCCGCACCCCTCTGCCCTCTCTGCCAGACCAGGGCGACCGCCCCAGCCCTTGGCTCTGCTAGCTTCCCACCGCCTAGCCCTTGGCTCTCTTGGCTCCCTGACGCCGGGGCCTCGGCACCACACCCAGTCTTGGGGCACCCTGATGGTCATGCACGTGCGCAGCCCTTGTCTCATGATCACCTGGTGCGCCATGCATGCAGGCCATGCATGCTACCCACGTGGGTATATAATGCACCGGATGTGCAACCCTAACATCTAACGAGCACCTATTCCAACGCAACACCGCAGCCGTCACCCCTTGCCTCGTCATCGCATGACATCGCATGACAATGCATGCTACCCATGCCACCCACCAATGGCATCCAGCCCAGCTGAGGCTGCCAGGGAGCCGTCAGGGTGGAAGGCCAGGCAGTACACCGCCCGGCTGTGACCCTCCTGTTCCAGTAGGCACCGCCCGGTCTCAACATCCCACAGCCGCCACGTCTGGTCAAAGCTGGCAGTGCCCTGCGCTTCAACACACACACACACACACATATATATATATATATATATATATATATATATATATATATATTTTATATAATATATATTATATATATATATATATTTTATATAAAATATAAAATATATTATATATATATATATATATATATATATATATAATATAGGGGGTCAAGATGAAAAATGTGCTCGGAATGGCCTGCAAACGCGCGCGCAGCCTCCTCTAATCAGAGCCACCTACCATACAAGAAGACAGCCCTAGCTCTGCACTGGGCAGTGAGATTCACTTTCGATTGGCGACTTTTTGAGACAAAATATTACGTTTCAGCTGCGATCATGGCTCGGCACGTGGTGGCGCCAGTGCGCGGAATGAAACATAACATCACCCAGGTTGGCCCATCAATTTGAATGAAATGAACATAGCGCAGGTTGGTTCATCAATTTGAACTGACAGCCGCAGTCCAGGGCCCAGGGCCAGGACTGGGCTGCACCTCACGGATGCGGCGCTTGGCCGTGGCGTGGGTGGCGTGCATTTTGCGCACTGCCTATGCGCACTGCTTTTGCGTGCACTTTGCGCACTGCCTAAGCGGTAAAACATGCTCAGCCTCTGCTTCAGCACAAGGGAGCCTCACGTCCCCAATGCACCTGATGGCAGGTGTCTAGCCCCGAAAAGCAGCCAGGCGAGCAGCAGGGGCAGCAACAGCAGGGGCAGCAGCTGCGGGGGCAGCAGGGGTAGGGGCAGCAGCAACAGGGGCAGAGGCAGCAGCAGCAAGGGCAGGGGCAGCAGCAGCGGCAGCAGCAGCAGTAGGCAGCAGGCAGCAGCAGGGGCAGGAGCAGCAAGGGCAGCAGCAGCAGGAGGGGCAGCAGCAGCAGGGGCAGCAGCAGCAGGGGCAGCAGCAACAGGGGCAGCAGCAACAGGGGCAGCAGCAGCAGGGGCAGCAAGGGCAGCAGTAGCAAGGGCAGGGGCAGGAGCAGCGGCAGCAGCAGCGGTAGGCAGCAGGCAACAGCAGGGGCGGGAGCAGCAAGGGCAGCAGCAGCAGGGGCAGCAGCAACAGGGGCAGCAGGGGCAGCATCAGCAGGGGCAGCAGGGGCAGAGGCGGCAGGGGCAGGGGCAGCAGCAGCAGGGGCATCAAGGGCAGCAGTAGCAGGGGCAGCAGCAGCAGGGGCAGCAGC
This sequence comes from Haematococcus lacustris, assembly GCA_030144725.1. NCBI lineage: Eukaryota > Viridiplantae > Chlorophyta > Chlorophyceae > Chlamydomonadales > Haematococcaceae > Haematococcus > Haematococcus lacustris. Next base: position 2,889,805 of record JASKMD010000027.1, on the reverse strand, counting down.
AGCAGGGGCAGCAGGGGCAAGGGCGGCAGGGGCAGTAGGGGCAGGGACAGCAGCAGCAGGGGCAGCAGCGGCATCATCGGCAGCGGCGCCAGCGGCGGCGGCGGCAGCAGCAGCAGGGGCAGCAGCAGTAGGGGCAGCAGCAGCAGGGGCATCAGGGGCAGCAGTAACAGGGGCAGCAGCAGCAGGGGCAGCAGCAGCAGGGGCAGCAGGAACAGAAGGGGCAGTAGGGGCAGTAGCAGTAGGGGCAGCAGCAGCAGGGGCATCAGGGGCAGCAGTAACAGGGGCAGCAGCAGCAGGGGCAGCAGCAGCAGGGGCAGCAGGAACAGAAGGGGCAGTAGGGGCAGTAGCAGCAGGGGCAGCAGCAGCAGGGGCAGCAGGGGCAGCAGTAACAGGGGCAGCAGCAGCAGGGGCAGTAGCAGCAGGGGCAGCAGGAACAGCAGGGGCAGCAGGGGCAGCAGCAGCAGGGGCAGCAGTAAAAGGGGCAGCAGCAGCAGGGGCAGCAGGAACAGAAGGGGCAGCAGGGGCAGCAGCAGCAGCAGGGGCAGCAGCAGCAGGGGCAGCAGCAGCAGGGGCAGCAGGGGCGACAGGGGCAGCAGGGGCGGCAGGGGCAGCAGGGGCAGTGGCAGCAGCGGCAGCAGCGGCAGCGGCAGCAGTGGCAGCAGCAGCAGCAGCGGCATCAGCGGCAGCGGCGCCAGCGGCGGCGGCGGCAGCAGCAGCAGGGGCAGCAGCAGCAGGGGCATCAAGGGCAGCAGTAACAGGGGCAGCAGCAGCAGGGGCAGCAGCAGCAGGGGCAGCAGGAACAGAAGGGGCAGCAGGAACAGAAGGGGCAGCAGGGGCAGTAGCAGCAGGGGCAGCAGCAGCAGGGGCAGCAGGGGCAGCAGTAACAGGGGCAGCAGCAGCAGGGGCAGCAGCAGCAGGGGCAGCAGCAGCAGGGGCAGCAGGGGCGGCAGGGGCAGCAGCAGGGGCGACAGGGGCAGCAGGGGCGACAGGGGCGACAGGGGCGACAGGGGCGACAGGGGCAGCAGGGGCAACAGGGGCGACAGGGGCGACAGGGGCGACAGCAGGGGCGACAGGGGCGACAGGGGCAGCAGGGGCGACAGGGGCGACAGGGGCAGCAGGGGCGACAGGGGCAGCAGGGGCGGCAGGGGCAGCAAGGGCAGTGGCAGCAGCGGCAGCAGGGGCGGCAGGGGCAGCAGGGGCAGTGGCAGCAGCGGCACCAGCGGCACCAGCGGCAGCAGCGGTAGCAGGGGCAGCAGCAGCAGGGGCAGCAGGGGCGGCAGGGGCAGCAGGGGCGGCAGGGGCAGCAGGGGCAGTGGCAGCAGCGGCAGCAGCGGCAGCAGCGGCAGCAGCGGCAGCAGGGGCAGCAGCAGCAGCAGCAGCAGCAGGGGCAGCAGCAGCAGGGGCAGCAGGGGCGGCAGGGGCAGCAGGGGCAGTGGCAGCAGCGGCAGCAGCGGCAGCAGCGGCAGCAGCGGCAGCAGCGGCAGCAGCGGCAGCAGCGGCAGCAGCGGCAGCAGCGGCAGCAGCGGCAGCAGCGGCAGCAGGGGCAGCAGCAGCAGCAGGGGCAGCAGCAGCAGGGGCAGCAGGGGCGGCAGGGGCGGCAGGGGCAGCAGGGGCAGTGGCAGCAGCGGCAGCAGCGGCAGGGGTAGCGCCAGCGCCAGCAACCTCATGATCTAAAGCAGGAGGCAACAGCTTGAGCATGCAACTGGGTGCGGCAGCAGGCTGGAAGTGGAGGGAGTTCCAAAAGGGTGTTGATGGCACACTTGAAGGCCAGTGGTGCATTAACCAGCCATCACATGTTGCATGCTGGTGGATTATACTTGGCAATGGGTGCAGAGGGATTGTGCGAGAGTACACATTTGATGCTTCAACTGAGTACTGCAAGTGATGAACAACCAGCTGAGGATCGGCAAGCATGACAACGGGGACATGACTGGCTCTACATGAGGTTTGAAGGATTCAACAGCAGTCCCACACTATGTAACAACCAGCAACACGAGCAACCAGCAACACGAGCAATGTCAAATGTCCTTGGAGGTGGCTGCGGCCAGCGTTCAATAATGCATAGCAATCTCGCACATCAGGTAATCACGAGCCACACTGTCAACATGAGCATGACCTGAGCAGGTTCCAATTGACCTGACACATGACCTTCCCTGGTGGCAGGATACCAAGGGCATGTCGAGAGGCTTCTCTCCACCCTGCTTGCACGCTTGATGGCGTAGTCTTTACTTCTTTCTTGACACATGACCTGACGTTGCATAACCTGAAGGTGCATACTTTTGTTTGGCTGCATGCGGGCTTGCTTGACCGGCTGTCTATCGGGCTGGCTTAAAAGAAATGTGGCCGGAGGCCGCACATACATATGTTGCTTGCTGCCCGTCCGATGTGGGACGGGCCCACTGCCCTAGTATATATATATATATATGGACCACAGGCTAGACTTGTCCCCATCCCCATCCCCATCCCCATCCCCACCCACATCCCTATTGTTATGGCAAACACGCTGGGGCTATTATTGTTATCAGGGCAGCGGTACTAAGAGGGTCGGGGTGGGTCAAAGCAGGAAGGGTGACAAAGGGGAGGTTGAGCAGATGAGGAACAAAGCAGGGTAGGGAGGGAAGGAGATCAGGCCCACCAGGTGACGGGCCATAGGGTGCCAGGCCAGTCGGGCCAAGCGCTCTGTGTGCCCCTCCAGCTTGTGCAGCAGCTTGCCTGAACCACACAGACAACACCTGGTCAGCTGCCTGGAAGACATGCCCCACGTGCGTCAACCTACCACCCACTGCCACCGGCACCCTGCCTGCCTCTGAGACTACAGAATCCTTCATCTCTTCTTCCTACATGCCTTCAGCCACCCCTTGTTCCCTCTCCCTCTCCCTCTCCCTCTCCCTCTCCCTCTCCCTCTCCCTCTCCCTCTCCCTCTCCCTCTCCCTCTCCCTCTCCCTCTCCCTCTCCCTCTCCCTCTCCCCCAACCCCTCCATCTCTCCTCTCCCTCCCCACCATCCCACCTCCTCCATCCAGCAGCCGGGCGCTTGCATCCGCCGAGGCTGAGGCCAGGCACAGACTTGTACTGCCCAGGCTGTCCTGTACCGCTTCGGGGTGCCAGGCCACGTCGGTGCAGCGCTCCTCATGCGCCCTCACTGCCCAGGTACGGCTGCAGCCTCCTGCCACCGCCCAAACAGCCACCACGCCGCCCCAGCCTGGCAGCACGGTGGTGGCAGAACAGCAGGCAGCTAGCACCACATCTGCCCAGGGGACAGGCCAAAGGCAGCCCACAGCAGCAAGCGGTGTCCCTAGCGACATATCTTTAATTCATCACATACTACTACATTGACCGCTGGCTATGGCAGTTCATTGGGGGGCAGGAAGGCAGGCAGGCAGGCAGGTGGACAGGCAGGTGGGTAAGTAAGGGCAAGGTTAGTGGCTGGACAAGCAGGGGGCTGGTGGTACGACAGCAAGGGCATGCCCTGAGGCTACTCTTCTTCCTTTCTTTCTACCTTTCTTCCTTTCTTTCTTCCTTTCTTCCTTTCTTTCTTTCTTTCTTTCTTCCTTTCTTTCTTTTCTTCCTCTCTTTCTTCCTTTCTTTCTTTCTTTCTTCCTTTCTTTCCCCAGGAAGGCAATGAGCCCATGCCCATGCCTGCCCCAGCACCTCTCACCACATGTTGCCAGGTGTGTCCCTTCTGGCGAGAACTGGCAGCTGGAGATGGGCCGTTCGTCGCCTATCTCGCTGCTTTGCTGGGCTAGCAGCTTGGCCTGCCGCTGGCTAGACAGGCGCTGCCCTGTGGCAGTCTGCGACGCAAGCCCAGTGGCGCCAGGCGTGGCAGGGCATGAGGATGGGAGGTTTGACGCCTGTATTTACTTTTGCACGGCTGATGGCATGGCTTACTGTGGCATTTGTCAAAGTCATCACTCCGTGAACTGCTCAGTAAATGCCGTGAGCTGGGCAGGGGAGGAGGTGCTGACTATGGCAGCAGAGCCATCACGAGACCAGGCTCTAAAGAACACATCCTGACCCAGAGGCTGCCTCTGCCTCTGCCTCCGCACTTGCACCACCTACCCCTCTTCCCCTGTCCCATACCCCACCCCTGCCCTTGCCTACCTACCCCTCTCTTGCTGTCAAAGCCCCTACCAGCCCCTGCTGCACGTCCTGCTGAACAGCCTTCACAGCAGGGCAGGATTAGGGTTAGGGTTAGGGTTGGGGCTAAGGTAAGGTCCTGCCCCTGCCCCTGCCCCTGCCCCTGCCCCTGCCCCTCACGTCTAACCCCAGCATTAGCACCGGGGCAGCTGACCCTGCCGCACACCATGCGCGTCTCTTCATCATCTCGCCGCCGCTTGGCCGCTGCCAGTCTCACTGCTGCTCGCTGCAAGGACCACAGCGCAATGCTGGTGCGCGCTGCTTTCAGCGCCTCGCTCCCCTCAGTGTAGAACTTCTCAGTCTGAGGTCAGGCAGCAGAGCTGGGTGGGCAGGGAGGCAGGGCAACGTGAGCAAGGTGGGTGGGAAGGGGCAGGCAGGGTGGATAAGACTAGGCACACCTGCCCCAATCAATGACATGGGCAAGCCATGCCAGCTATAGCTGGGTTGTGTGGTGCAGAGTGAAGGTGGCGGGTGTGCAAGGGCGCCTATCGGGCCCCTTAGCAGGGTCACGGGCAGTCAACCCATCAAGCAGCCATCAAGGCTCTCTACCCTCAAGGCTGGGCTGGACAGCTGTGCTGCCATCACTGACCTGCTGGTTGCAGCATGGCCATGCACAGACTGTGCTTTCGGCAGTACCAAGGAAAGCAAATAAATTACCAAACTAATAGATAAATAAACTTCAGTTTGGCAGCATGGTGGGCAGTGGAGAGGTTGGGCAACTGGCTGGTGTGGCCTGGGCGGTGCCCAGGCAACCCTGGAGCCAACCCCTGGGGCCCCCTGTCCTCTTCACCTGCCCTTGCTGGCCTACTCAGGGCCGACCTGGCATCTTCTCCTTCCCCACCTGGCCCTCCTCTGGCATTCACCCTGGCCTCCTCACCCTGGCCCGTTCACCTGCACAGGGGCCAACTGCGTGACCACCACCTGCCCCACGGCAGGGGCCTCAGCCAGCTCCGCCTCCTGCTGGGCCAGCAACCGCCGCAACCGCTCCCGCCGCTCCATCTGTGGGTCAAGGTGCAATGGCCAGCCGCTGAGCAGCACGATGCAAGGGCAGGGGCAGAGGCAGGGGCGGTAGAGAGGGCAGGGGCTGTCAGGACGGGCAACAGCAGGGGAGCGGGTGGAGTGGCGTGGGGTCAGGGGCAGCTGGGTGAGGTGCCCTTGCCCGTGATCTCACGATTGGGGTCTGCACACCCGCATGCCCAATGCCCCTGGACTGATGCAAGATGCGCTGAACACAGCAGGGCTAAAGGCAGCAGGGTTGCGGCAACAGGTGAGCAAGGGGCGAATTTCTTCATAATGTACGTTATAATCGGTGCAGTGTGTATAAGCCTGTGATGGTGGTGGCGCTGCAGGTGATGAAGTTAGCAGTGGATGAGGCTGTGGTTGTGCTGCTGCTGGCCATGGGCTAGTCAGCTGCAGGCTGGATGCATTGCGATAGGTTGACTGTGTGTTTGATGCTGACGTGCAGCTAGCTAAGGTCATGATGTGCATCTCTTGCTCAGCGTCCCTGTGACATATCATCAATATCACTATCATCATCAGAATCATCATCATGATCACATGACCTCTGTTATTCCCTGGGATATGTGCTGCAGCATGAGTTTGCAATAATTCTTCTTTTGGCTTATGCGCTGTTGACAGCCTGTGTATGTTACCAGCCATGTGTAGAACAGAGGATTGGCACATGTCCTGCATTGCTGTCCCCACCTCCTTCTCGCCAAACAGGGTGATGGGCTCTTTGAGCTGGCGCAGCATCTGTTTGACTTTGCCATCGTCTGTTGGCACAACAATTGTTTTGGCCTTGCGCTTGAGTTCATACTCATGCAACAACTTCTCCTGCTCCAACTTCTCCTTGTTGCTGGCCTGCAGGTCGGTGGAGCGGCCATGTGAGGTGCTGAGTCTGAGTCCATGCATGCTTCCGCAAAGCATGGCACACCTCCGGCAAGTCGAAGGTTGCGCGCTCCTCCGCCATGGCTGCCATTCGCGGTCCAAGTCACCACTTGCAAATGATTTACATTGCCCGCGATGCTTCGTCTGTTGCTGGTCGCTTGGCAGGAAGGCTGGGAGCGCGCTTTTTGCAGCGATCAGAGCGCTCTGGCTAAGGCACATGGGCAGGACAAAAACCCACTGCATGCCCATGTGAAGTCGGCGCGCATTCGCTAACACTTGCTATGGCTGCAAGATCCATTTTGGCATACCCCTCTCAGTGTGAGGCAGGCAGGGATAGGCGTGGACGCTAGTGACAGCTCTGTGTGCATGTGGATGAAAATGCTAAGTCGGACCTTGTCGTGTCCAGCAAGGGTCCGCCAGACAGTGAAGCCCGCCCGGCCTCGGACTGCTATCAGTGCAGTACAATTGACTGCTTTGCTGGTGTCGTTTATGAAATTGTGGTCTTGATGGTGTATAACGTAGTCAATGACAGCCAAGCAACCACGACTGCCGTGCATGCGGACGACCTCTTGCTGATGACAAGCACGGCCGTGATTTTTTGAACAGACAAGTAAACCCTTGCCGTTAATGTGAACGTGTTTAAGGTCAAGGTTCTGCAACGGCAAGCCGAGTCATCAACAACCTTAGGTACAGTGGCAAAGCACTGTCACGGTTCAGGTGGCCGAGATTGTTGTCCCGGACATTCTCCTGGCGTGGTGTCGTTTTGAAGCACCCAATCTTCCATGCAACATGTAGTGTAACTTGTTGCCATGCTTGTCTTTATCTTGCACCATGCCGTCTACTCGAAAACAGGCCAAGGACGAGGTAAGAGGCAACTGAGACCGCGACACCTCGCCACCACAACGATGCATGCTAAGCCTTCACGTGTCTTCGTTGCATGTTAAAGCTCGGTGGCAGACTCAATGGCAATGCGTGTGATGTGCATGGCGTGCACCCATGGAGCATTACTGGCTGTGGTCTGTGCATTGCTTTTGACAGGGCCTCAAGGCTGTAGCCAAAAGCATCTTCTTAGCAGCATCATGTGCAAACTGCAGCCTTGCTGTTGTGATGAGGCGTGTAGGTGTGCATGGTTAGACTCGAGCCCAGCCGAGGTGCTGGCCCCCGCTTCTACATCCTCCCACGCTGCTGCTTTCATTCCCCCGTCCCATGCCCCGCCCCAAGCCCCGTCCTGCTTCCATTCCCTGGGAGACTAATGTTGTTTGCATCGCCTGGGTTAGCCACTGGCAAGAGTGGTGGTCCTGAGGGATAACGAGCAAGACCATAGTCCTTGACGCATTACGAGCAAGGGAACGTGCACCTACACGAGGCCCTTCCTGCTGGTTGAGGGGCGCAGGTGCATGAGGCACCTGACCAGTTGGCTTGAGTATCGAGCAGAAGCGATGGGGGCATATTGAACACGACCTGAGGAGCTGCAACAGCTGAACAAGGGCAGACGGATGTGCATGATAAGATGTCTATGACAGACTTACATCGCACTGCAGGCCTCACACACGATGCTGTCCCTGGGCGAACTATGTGCACACGTCTATGTGCATGCCACCATGGAGCACAGCGCTAGCTTCACACCCCTATGGCTGATGGGAGAGGCTAAGTAGCCATGGCAGGCTGTTGCCAGCATATCTCAATCTGCCTCTGTTTCACCTCACATACATCGCCTGGCGGGAGCAGCACTATAGGCAGAGATACACAGGAAGGGAAGACAACCGTGTGAGTAACGAACATCATTCCTCAGGACGCACGGTGTCTCATTAGGCCGAGCCGTATGACAGGCACAGTAGACAGGTCGCAAGTCACACTGTGACACCAACTTGCGCCTCTCCTCGATTCCGTGCAGCAGCACTCCAAAATCGAAGCTCTCCTTGTACAACTTCGTCGCTCTCTTCCTCAACTTGGCGTCTTTGCTCCATTTGCGCACGCAACCCGTCCTCTCATCCGTGACAAATGCTCGCCGGACTAGCCGTACTACTCCTAGCACTGGGTAGGAACAGTCGCGGAGCACAGGCTACTCGAACAGTGCTCACCCGATGCAAAGTGCGCGAGTTGTGCGTGCAGGCGCTACGGCGCAGCGTCCTTTTAGCGCTCTACTAAACATTACTGGTGCGCTATCACCGAGTGCATCGGCCAACGGGTCGGCCGTCGGCGTAATGCCGGCTACACCGGTCGTTCTGAATCCTGACGTCTTACTAGCACCCAGTCCGCTGGACGTCGAGGCTGCGCCTGCGCCGCTGGGACTAACGACGATCTCAGCCGTCACCGCTCCGGTGAGTGCCGCCAGGCCAGCGACGTCCCTTCATCTCCCTGCGACGTGCCGCTCGCTCCAGCGTTAGGATAGCCCTCATACTCCTGTCCCACCCTGGAGTGCCGGCCTGCACAATGCAAACACCACCTGGGCTCGTGTCTGGGATTAGCCTGTGACAGCCACTGCAGTGTCCCGGGTGTGCATGAGCGCCTGTGCACGCAGCTGTGCTTGTTGCTGTCCTCTCTTGCCAAGTAGTTTTGGAAGAGGTAGGGTAGCAGGGAGGGGGGCAGGCCAGTGGGCAGGCTGGCTGACAGGCCATTGCCTGCAAGTCATTGTAGCCATCGCCAGTGGCAGGCTGCGAGTTGAAAGAGAGCATGGGCAAGGGTGGAGTTGCAAAGGTGGACACCGCCTGGGCCCCTCCATGTCTGAGCAGCCCAACAACTCCCTACCCCTCAACAGCCCCGCCAGGACTCTGCCAGTGGGCACTACCATTGCTGACACACATGCGGGGGATGTTCACTGTGCCCCAGGTGCTGGCTGGTGAGGCACCCACAAGGGTGGCTGCGTCTGCCCCTCCCCTGGCCGTGCGGCTGGCCACCTGCACAGATGTCCCTCCCGGGTTGCGGCACACGTGTGCAGAGCAGGTGGGGCGGGGCGTGGTGGTCATGCAAGGTCCAGGTGTGGGGTGTGGGGTGTGGGGTGTGGGGTGTGGGGTGTGGGGTGTGGGGTGTGGGGTGTGGGGTGTGGGGTGTGGGGTGTGGGGTGTGGGGTGTGGGGTGTGGGGTGTGGGGTGTGGGGTGTGGGGTGTGGGGTGTGGGGTGTGGGGTGTGGGGTGTGGGGGTTTGAGGGTATAGGGTGTGGGGTGGTGGGGTGCCATATCCCTGGGGCTGAGCCTGGTCTGCATGCAGGGATATGTGTTAAAGCTAGCAGTGTAGGGTTAGCAGTGGGGGCAGAGGGGATAGCCTGGGGCTGATCAAGCCCATGAGTGTGGGCTGGGTCATGGCTGCAGACCTAGCTATGATTCACATGCAGGCAGCAGGTGGAGGCGGTTGCAGGCAAAGCCAAGGCTGGGTGACATTGCCACAGCTGTACGCGTGCTGTAGCTCCATAGCTACCCGTTTAGGGTCAACAATGCCCGGTTTGGTGTGCATGGGCCTGAGCCTCCAGCAGAGTGCTTGCAGTCAGGCTGGTCAAGCTACTAGACTGTGGCTGTGGCTGTGGCTGTGGCTGTGGCAGCCCCTCTACAGGTCAAGCTGCCAGTGCTGTTGATGGTGTCATGCATGCCACAGTCGCTGTCTCTGCCACTCCTGCAGAAAGCTTTTGGCAAGTGCACCAGCGAGTACATCCTGCGCTACGCCTACTGCGCCCGCACCTGCGGCCTGCCACCCTGCGCCACGCCTGAGCTAGCGGCCATCACAGCTAATGCCTCGACTATCACGGCCGCGCCTGCTCAGGCATTACCCTCCCCCTCCACCCCTTCCCCCCCCTCCCCCCCCTCCCCCCCTTTCCCCCCCTCCCCCCCCTCCTCCCCCTCCACCCCCTCCTCCCCATCCTCCCCCTCCACCCCTTCCTCCCGCTCCCCCCCCTCCTCCCCCTCCTCCCCCTCCTCCCCCTCCTCCCCCTCCTCCCCCTCCTCCCCCTCCTCCCCCTCCTCCCCCCCCTCCCCCCCCTCCCCCTCCCCCTCCTCCCCCTCCCCTGCAGCCTGCACTGACAACTCCCCTGACGCTAGCTACACCTGCGCCCAGCAAGCCAAGTTCGGAAAGTGCTCTGCAGACTTCATGGTCAAGGTGGGCAGGAGGGCAGCATCGAGGGTGGCAGGAGGAGGCACACTTGGCAGTGGCCACCAGCAGCAAGCAACCCACTGTGTGGTTGACATCTAGAGAGTTCCTGCAATGCTGGCACCCTATACATATGCCCTATCCACGGCTGCCATGTCTGGAAGCTGTTTGTCACACATCTGTGAGTAGAGCAGTGCCTCGTGGGTTCAAATCCCACGCACGCTGACCTTACCCAATGTTCCTCTTACCTAGGGGGCCTGTCCTGGCCCGCGATACGTTTTTAGTCGTTGAGGGACAAGAGCTCAGCCTCTTTGCCAACCTTGGCCACCTCTGCTGCTGCTCTGGGCTGCCTCACACCCCACCTTCCTTTCCATTTGTATGCCTGCATGGCCTGATTTGCACAATGCCTTCTTGCCTTGCCTGACACATACTCAAATAAGTCGTCATGCTGTCCAGTGATAAGATATTCCTTGACATGATAGTGCGCTGCAGCGGATAAGGAATGTTGCACTTGTGTAACCTGGGGTGTCCTCTGCAGGGCAACTTCTGCGCCAAGTCCTGTGGCCGTGCCCCTTGCCCTGCCCTACCTGCCCCTGGCAACGCATAGTTGAGGGTCCCATGCTCCTGCCTTTGCGTGGTACTTGTTGCCTGCTGGGCAGGGGAGGGAGGTGCTGTGGCATCAGCATGCCTGAGGCATCATCCCCCCTGACATGACCCAGCACTCTCTCACAATGGCTTCAAGTGCAGACTTTCGCATCATCAGTATGTACTCAGTCCCCGCCCAGCGGCGGCAGCACACGCATTGTGTGCAAAGCAGGTTGTAGGATGTTCGATGTCAACCACTGCACTTATGCGCGAGTTGCTTCTCACCTTTGGACGAGTTGCACTCTACTTGTGGGTGAGCTGCTTCTTACAAACCGCTGGGTTGTAAATGCGATGATGGCTGGCCAACTCGGATGCCATCCATCGGGCTTTGACTCCCAGTCAGACCCTCCCAACTCTGATAATGCCTTTTACACAACTTTGTCATGGGATGTCCCGGTGCCGGGGCGTGTATGATTGGCGTAGCACCGTGCGGCATGCGATGATCGCTTAGTCTGCTACACGCCCGTTATGCCAAAACTCCTGTAAACGAAACATGTGCGACCACCGATTAGCCGGCCGCACTCTCAACATCGCGCAGCGCAAGTCAGCTACGGAAGTGCTTCTAAACGACCTAGTTGCCTCCTTGCGCTCCGAAGGCAAGCACAGCCCGCGCTTGTGATTCCTCCCGGCTCAATCAACCCGACGTTGTTTCCTTGATGAAGGGCTAATCATATTTCTGTGGAGGCTTACTCGTTGATGGTCCAAAACCACATTTCGAGGTAAACACTCACATGTGCAAGCATGTGCAGCCTACATGACCCGTGCTATGTTGCTAATGTGAGTATGTTGCATGAAGCATAATGACCCGCCCTTGCTACCGCTCTCGGTGTAGACAAAGCATATGTTACCAGGAAGATGTCCACCTCGTGCATAGCTACCCACCATGGTTGGCAACTGTTGCAGGCACCATGGTTGGCAACTGTAGCGGGAGCCCAACCTCAGCCGCTGCCACCACCACCACCACCACCACCACCATTACCACCACCACCACCACCACCATCACCACGACCACCACCACCACCACCACCAACACCAACACCAACACAACCACCACCTCCTAGCCCCCCACCCCGCCCCGCCCCGCCCCGCCCCGCCCCGCCCCGCCCCGCCCCGCCCCGCCCCGCCCCGCCCCGCCCCGCCCCGCCCCGCCCCGCCCCGCCCCGCCCCGCCCCGCCCCGCCCCGCCCCGCCCCGCCCCGCCCCGCCCCGCCCCGCCCCGCCCCGCCCCGCCCCGCCCCGCCCCGCCCCGCCCCGCCCCGCCCCGCCCCGCCCCGCCCCGCCCCGCCCCGCCCCGCCCCGCCCCGCCCCGCCCCGCCCCGCCCCGCCCCGCCCCGCCCCGCCCCGCCCCGCCCCGCCCCGCCCCGCCCCGCCCCGCCCCGCCCCGCCCCGCCCCGCCCCGCCCCGCCCCGCCCCGCCCCGCCCCGCCCCGCCCCGCCCCGCCCCGCCCCGCCCCGCCCCGCCCCGCCCCGCCCCGCCCCGCCCCGCCCCGCCCCGCCCCGCCCCGCCCCGCCCCGCCCCGCCCCGCCCCGCCCCGCCCCGCCCCGCCCCGCCCCGCCCCGCCCCGCCCCGCCCCGCCCCGCCCCGCCCCGCCCCGCCCCGCCCCGCCCCGCCCCGCCCCGCCCCGCCCCGCCCCGCCCCGCCCCGCCCCGCCCCGCCCCGCCCCGCCCCGCCCCGCCCCGCCCCGCCCCGCCCCGCCCCGCCCCGCCCCGCCCCGCCCCGCCCCGCCCCGCCCCGCCCCGCCCCGCCCCGCCCCGCCCCGCCCCGCCCCGCCCCGCCCCGCCCCGCCCCGCCCCGCCCCGCCCCGCCCCGCCCCGCCCCGCCCCGCCCCGCCCCGCCCCGCCCCGCCCCGCCCCGCCCCGCCCCGCCCCGCCCCGCCCCGCCCCGCCCCGCCCCGCCCCGCCCCGCCCCGCCCCGCCCCGCCCCGCCCCGCCCCGCCCCGCCCCGCCCCGCCCCGCCCCGCCCCGCCCCGCCCCGCCCCGCCCCGCCCCGCCCCGCCCCGCCCCGCCCCGCCCCGCCCCGCCCCGCCCCGCCCCGCCCCGCCCCGCCCCGCCCCGCCCCGCCCCGCCCCGCCCCGCCCCGCCCCGCCCCGCCCCGCCCCGCCCCGCCCCGCCCCGCCCCGCCCCGCCCCGCCCCGCCCCGCCCCGCCCCGCCCCGCCCCGCCCCGCCCCGCCCCGCCCCGCCCCGCCCCGCCCCGCCCCGCCCCGCCCCGCCCCGCCCCGCCCCGCCCCGCCCCGCCCCGCCCCGCCCCGCCCCGCCCCGCCCCGCCCCGCCCCGCCCCGCCCGGGTCGGCAGCAGACATTTCACGGCATTGCTGATACAAGGTGCTTATTGCACTTGACAGAGTGGTAGTGAAGGTCGGAGTAGGTGCTGGACTGATTGAACCTGACAGTGGAGGAGTGCGGGGGTTGAGATAGGGGGATATAGCAGGGTTTGGACGCCGATCTGATCATCCAAACCGCTTGTTAGAGAAGGTGTGCAGGCCTACAAACAGGCCGCGTATCTACCGTATAGATAAAATCATCATTAAGTACAAATATGAAGTTAGGCTTAGCCGCTAACTGCAGTTTGCACATGCATGCGCAAGACGGGCTTGCGCCGCTGCAGCTGCAGTTCACCCTGGGGTTTGCCAACATTGTAGATGTCACCGGAAAGTCGTGAAGGATGGGTTGCGGGGCTACTAAGATTGCAGCAGAATGGCCACAATTGAGCAGCGGCAGGTGTATGGAGCGGAGCGGCGTTGCGGGGCACCATGCCCCAGTCTCAGTGGCACATCTTCAAGCGGAGTTGGCTGTCATGCGCGCTCGTTGCGCGGCACTAGAGACTGCGCTAGAGGCTTCGGCCTCATCACCACGTGCTACAGCTTCGTCGACACCACCTGCTGCGGGCCCTCAGGCTTCAGCAGCATCCCAACCGGCTGTGCAGGTGGGTTGTTTTACAGACACAGCTGCTGTGTCTCCAGTTGTGTGGAGTCCTGCTTGTCGACGAGAGTGAGTACAGATGCACAGGCCTACACCCCGCCAGATGCACAGGCCTACACGCTAGCAGTCTCCCACAGGCTGTGGATGCTGTCGTATGCAACAGCGATGACAGCACTGGGCAACCAATTGTAGCCTTGCTCGTATCCTTGACAAGCAAAGCTAGCCGACATTCCCAGCTGCACCTTCCACGGGGAGGCTGCACACTCTCCCTAGCATGCTGGAAACTGAGATACCCTGCTCATGTCCCAGGCCAGTTACCTGCTCTGCGAGGGGGCATGGCTGGTGGTCCTTTGAGTAGGCTTCAAGGGTCGTTGGCAGGGGAGGCGGCTGGGCAGGCGCAGGGGTGTGTCTTGCAGGTACAGGGGGTACCTAACCCCTTGCTCAGTGGTCAGTGATGTTAGTTACACATGAAGTACATGAGTCACATGCATCACATGGACCTTGTACAGGCTCTAGTGACATTGCCATGTTATCACACTGCCCAGCAGCCAGTAGTGTTGTTTGTGTGGAGCATGCCATGTCAGCCTATGCATGCTGTCTCTCATGCCATGACTCTCCTTGTTCATGTGCCACTTGGTCTTATGCTGAAGCCCCAGCTACCGCTCTCTTCTCACAGAGATCAGCACCTTGTGGTTGGGCCAGCAGCTCCGCACCAGGTGCCACGAGTTGCTGTCCCTTTTGCACAGCATGCAGCGTGTGGGTGATGGCTAACACTAAGCACCTGCCCTGTGCAAGGGTGGTGATTAAACGGCAGGCTTGGCATTGCCGCTTACCAGCCTTGTCAAACATGGCGGCCTGAGGTGGTGCTGGGGCGGGCAGGGGAGGTGGTGCTGCAGTGGTGGGGGTGCTGGCAGCGGGGGTTATTACAGCTGCTATCCCAATGCCATGTTCCAGGTCCAGTTGTAGATGCCCCGGCTGACCTCCACCGCCTTGTAAAGGAGCTGCTTGGCGACTAATCATTCAACAACTTGCAGCCCTTGCAGGCGGGAAGAGGGGTGCTGATAGGCCTGCTGGCTGGCAGGCTGTCAGTATTCAAGGGCCACCTGGAAGCACCACATGAGACCTCATGCCTACCCTCATGCCATTGATGCCAGACTGGCCACAGCTGCGATTGGCTGATGGGCTTGTCTGGGTGCACCCAGGCTTTGTTGGCTGGGGGCTGGCTGTGGTCATGCCATGATAGAGACATGGCTGGGGACGTGGGTGTGCTTGACAGGGGTGCTTGACTTGACTTTCAGCAGTTGTTGACTGCCACGCAACCTGCAGGAAGAGTTCAACCAAGCATTCTATGACAGCTGGCAAGAATGGAAGGAGGGAAAGTCGGACATGGACATGGACATGGTGAAGTGGTACCCATGCAATTCTGGAGGCAGCCCAGCGCCCTGCCTGCCACTCCCTCCTCAGCATGTGTCGTACCCCTGTGCCCCGTGGCTGTGCAGGATTGGGTGAGCCTCCCTGCGGGCCATCCTGACTGTGTGCACCGGCCTCAACTCCCTGACGCTCGCACTTGCACAGTGGAGTCGGTGCGGCATGGCTCAGAGGAGCATGGTGTGAGATCAGGACTGTCCTACTTTGAGTATGATGCGCAGCGCGGCCCTAGAAGTGACCCCTTTGCCTGGCAGGTGGGCACCATACCCCACTATGCAGCAGCAGACAGCAGAGGTGCCCTGCAACACAGCGTTGAGCTGCTGTTGAGCCCCCTTACTCTACCTCTGCTGGCTGCTGGCTGCTGGCTGCTGGCTGCTGCTGGCTGCTGCTGGCTGCTGCTGCATACACCCACAAAGCACCCCCTTAGTGGGTGTATGCAGCAGCAACGCCTAAGGGTTCACTTTCATCATCATCATCAACAACATCATTTCATGACATCTGCCGATGTGCGGTCCACATGGTGTTCTGCATGTTGTAAATCCATGGGCATCATGTGGGTGGTGTCAATGCAGTGGAAGGCCGTGTTCGTGTCCTCCAAGTTTGCCGCGATGATGGGCCAAAGTGATCAGCAGCGTACCATCAGCAGCATGAACAACAGCATGAATGTCAGCGTCCCGCTAAGGTCAGTGCCCTCCAAGCTAAGTCGAGGCCATGCGCAAGCAGTGAGAGAGGTTGAGGGAAGCATGGCTTGAAGTGGGCTTGTTGCCATGGCCGCGAACAGCAGCACTTCCTTGCACCTATCAGCTGTGCTTCTAGTCTGCAATGAAAACCCACAAAACCCCATACTTTTGTTGTACTTGTATGAAAACCTGCAGGTAGCCATTTCCTGCTGTGCTCCTCAGCCTAGGACTAGCCTAGGCTGTGCTGTCACCAGTTTGCCTACTCCAGCCATGTGCTGCATGCACAGATCTGGAATGGCAGCATTGATCAAGTGCTGGGCTCTGCAGGGGGAGTACCTGCCCTACATGACAAGGTGGGCCATGTGGTGTACATCACATGTCCCGCAAGCATGCTGCACAAGCAGGCTGACTTGCCACTGCCAGGTTCACACATTGCACACAAGCAGCAGTGTCAATGACAGCAAGCACACTGGGTGTGAGTGTCAACCGACCTGTGCACAGCTCCCGCACAAGATACCAGTCTTGCATTCCAACTCATGGGTTGCAGCTCCACAGTCTCAAAGGCATTAAGTGCCAAGTGGCATGAGGTGCGATGTGGCAAGTTGCCAAGTGCCAAGCTGTCGGCTTGGCTGCTTGCTGTTGGCAGAAACGTAATGTACCATGATGACCGTCCGTCTCAAGTGACCCTATGGTGGTGGATCCCATGCTTCTACAAGGCAGATGATGGCACTGTCCATGAGTAGGTGGCGTTGGGTGGGCTGGGCGGAGTAGCTGCTAGCAGCCTCCGCTATCTTTACAAATGGACATAATGGGTATTGGAAGCAACGAAGGAAATGCCTGTGTGCCCATGCTCCTGACATAGCCACAGGGCAAGATCTGCTTGCACAGCCTGTAAATGTTGGGCTATTGCAGCTTTGGGGTGGGCAGTAGAAGCCATTGATCCTACGCAAAGTCATGGTTGAGTCCCTCTGCATGTCATGTCGTTGACTTGAGCGTTTGAATCGCTGACCACTGTGGGAATAAATAACGAAAAGTGATATCCTTGTTGTGGAGAAAAATCATCTGCATCCTTTGGCTTGGCCCTGGCCCTGGCATCACCCCACCTTTACTCCAGCTTCCTTTATGGCTAGGGCAAGAGGAACGCAGTGCCAAGGCCGGGGTATATGGGTGTTGACCCTGGCATTAGACCCTCTCCTGGGTGGGTAAGTTACAAGGGTGGCCTGACCGGATCTACGCTTGCATCAGCTTTGAGTTACACTGGGCGCGTGTGAAACTCTTACCTGGCTAGGTGCTGTCCCTTTCTTAAGCACCACCCTAGTGGGTGCCCGGCCGCACCTTCCTTCGGCACCACCCTAGTGAGTGCTGCAAGGTGCTGCTCCTTGCTGCCTGACTGCCCTGCCCTAGGTACGGCATGGTCTGGTCCACTAGCCCCCGCCAGACGCAAGCCCGCATGTACCAGTCCGTTCTCCTAGACCACCTGGGCCTCAAGTTCACCCCAGTGCGTGAGGCGCAGGGGTAGCAACTCAAGGCTTGCACAGGCAGGGCATAGAGTGAGGCGCATGGTGGCAACTCAAGGCTTGCACAGGCAGGGCATAGAGTGATGTGTAGGGTGGCAACTCAAGGGCTTGCATGGGCAGTGTGTAGGGCTAGAGTGAAGGGTTAGGGTCACAAGGGTTAGGGCACAAGGTCGAGACAAGGAGTCCGGCGGTGCTGCTTACTGCACTAGCATGCAAGGACGCGTGATCCGCTCTCCTGCTCAGCACTGATGCTTAGCAGGTGGTCCTGAGGCTGCATGGCAACATAGGCAGTGGGGTGCCATTGGAGCAGCAGCATGTAAGCGCTGCTTCACATCTGACCAGGCTGGTGTCACATCTGACCAGGCGGCGCCAACTGCACAGCGGCATGTACATGCTGCTTCACTTCTGGCCGAGCTGCTGTGGCTGGGTCTGTCACACAATCTTCCAAAGTAACACTCATGGGTGTGTGGTGCCATGTACAGGCCATGGTCAGCATCCTGGACACCTCGGGGGATGTGCGGTACCAGAACCATGCCTCAGTGGCAATGTTTGGCTACCAGGTGCGTCCAGCCTTGACGTTTGCGCATAGATGGCCCGAGGTGTGACTTGTAGCTGTCTCACTCACACTCATGCTTCAGACTCGCTTTAGGCAGGGCAAGTGATGCCTCATGTGGGCAGGCACATGCCCAACTGCTGACTGCTGACTGCCCAACTGCTGACTGACGCATAGTGTTAGGCGCACACCCCAGCTATGCCTGCATTGCATCATGTCAGCATGCTCTGCCTGCCAAGGCACCATATGGCCCGCGGCATGCAGCAGCTGCTTCACAACGCATAGGTTAGGTATACGTGAGACACAACCACGTCATAGAACTCTGCGCAAGCCAGGCATTTGCTGACCTAGTTGTCATGCCAAGCCAAAGCATCGATGGTCCCTCCACGGTATAGGGTCAGCGGCACCACCTCCACCCAGCCACACTCAATCACAAACACCATGGCAAACCTGCATGCTACATTCTGCTGCCATGTCTGAATGACATCAACCAGGAGCTCCACGTTACCCGCATATGCTGTTGCTCAGGTTAGACTGTATTCATTGCCAGTCGCTGTGGGGCAGTCCACTATGTATAGTGATACCTTGCTGTGTGGAAAAGGCCTTGTGTTTGCATATCAAGAGTGCTGTGCATGGCTTGTACATTTAACAAGAGTGCCATGCATGGGTTGTTTCCATAACCAGCAGCAGCACAAGACATGAGCTCACTTTTCCCTGCCGACTGCTGCTTTTGCTGCAGGGCTCTATGCACCGCACCCAGCTCGCTCCACGTGGTTTCAACCTGCTGGAGGAGCTGTTCCACGGCCACCCAGCTGAGAAGAAGGTGAAAGGAGTTGACCTCCTTGTCACTAGCACTGCGCTGCACCTTGCCCCTCAACCTCTACTAACACCGCACAAAGGGGACCTACACTGTCAAGCCAGTGGGCATGCCCCTTTGATCAATGCAGTGTGCATGTCAATGCAGTGTGTATGTCAGTGCAGTGTGCTTGCCCATTTGATGGCCAGTGTGCAAGTGTAGTTGAGCACCCCTTTTGCTATGCACGCAGGCAATGGAGGCGGCGACAGGTGGTGGCAACATCTTCAACAAAACCATGCAGATCAAGTCTCCGCTGCTGCAGCGCTGGCTGGACATCACATCTGGGACACCTGTATGGCACCAAATACAAGTGGGTGGATGTATGCCATGGCTTGCCTGCTGCCAGAACTGCTCCTGTCACACCGACACCTTTGCTGTTGTGCCTAAGCTTTGCGCCGGTCTGATAAAGCCCACTAAGGCCACCAGCACACTGCCAGTCAATGAATATGTGCTCCTCTTTACCTGCCGCATCTAGAGCTGTGCGTTGCAGTGTCCCTCCCATATCTTTGTTTGTTTTGATATTGTCCCTCCCATCCACCTGTTTGGCCAGTAAAGGCTAGAAGCTATTAGGAGCTGCTAGGGCTACTACTAGGGCTGTAGGCTGACCTCAGCTACATGATGCCTGGTGGGCTGCTGCCTAGCCTCCGTGCTGCATAGCGGCCAGTGGGGTCATCCCATGCCATCTCCCCGTCCACTGGCTGGCTCAGGCTCCATGAGTATTATGCTCTGGCACAGCATCGGCAGCCGCTTGCCAGGGTCATGTAAGTACACGTTGATGATGATGTGGAGATCTTTTTTAGCAGCTACACGACAGGATAGCCAAACGTCCCTGGGTCTCTGGGCAGACTACAAATCCCCGCTGTGAATCACAAGGCAAATGCTAAACATGACTAAGCTACAAGGCGAATCATAAACCTAACAGATATATGATGAGAGGGGCTAAATTCAGCCTACTAGCAACCACCCCTATGCCATGCCATGCTGACATGCTGAGTTGTTGATGCCCTGGCCAACGTCCGCCGCCCAGTAAAGGTCCCCTGCCTGGCATAGGGTGTGTAGCTGGTCCAGTAGCACCTCGTCGTCCTGCTGGTCATCTTGGCAGGCACAGCTCTTTGACCTTCCCTGATGCATCCCTTGACACACCCTCCCTAGTCCCTAGCTGTTGTCAGTCCCCTCACCGGCTTGACTTGCCCAAGTCAACGATGCCGTAGGTGAAGACAGCACCTGCGAGGGCACAAGCCACCACTGGCCAAGCTGAGCACACAATGTAGTCATGTCGTGACCAGAGCCTTAGTATTGGCGCAAGTCTGAAGGGCAAGCAGGGGTGTAGGGTAGCCTGCACCATTTCAATGCCTTCAGGGGCTGGTGGTGGTTGATTTGCTGGGCTGCAGATCTCCATTGCTCGCGACCCAGTCACCCTCAAGAATGTCTATGTGGTGGCCCAGGTCGATGTGACCAGTGCTGTGCTCACTGAGCACAAGGTCAATGAGCTGCAGGTGGGAGGAGGGGCGCTGGCTTACATGGCCTATGCCACCTCCCAACACTGTCACATGATGGGGGTGTGCCTTGTCAAGTAGGCTGGGTTAAGACATCAGGGTTTCACACAGGGTCACATGCACAAGCATGCAAAACTGGCTACCACATGCTGAAAAGAAAAGCAATAGTGTTGTCTGTGACACTGCTGGCATAGGCCATGCGATGCAGCCAATGGGCCAGCTACTGCTACAAGCATGTCTAAAGGCTTGAGACTGCGTTGCTCTTGCTTTGCGCAGGCTGAGAACAATGATCTGGCCATGACTGCTGCCTTGCTGGAAGACGAGAAGACACGAGTACAGTTGGAACAAGAAGCAATACTGATTGAGAATGAAAGGTACTAAAGGCATTGCAAATACCAAGTCCTATCTGCACTATGTGTCCAACACATGCTGGCATGAAGATGCGAGCAGGTGCGATGTATGAGGGCAGCATTGCCACTGGTGCAGGCTGAAAGTAGCGATGGCTGAAATGCTTGACCGCGATCGGGACAATGCTTCAAGCTACCACAACCTGATCGATGACGAAACTCCAGCCGACAAGGCCATCAACTTGTGCAACAAGATTTTGGTCGGTGAAAAGGTGACTGCCCTTTCGCCCCGCTTGCATCCAACCCTTTCCTCCACACTCTCTGGACACACGACTCAACATACATGCAAAGATTGGCCTCGACTCAGCGACCCTGCGGTGTGCCCTACAGTGGCCGTGATCCACCTGCCATAGGTCAGGACACCCACTGGGTTCTGTCTGTGCCTCTCCCCTGCAGATCAGCCCTGCCGAGGCTGCAGAGGTGCGGGACGTCATCATCCGTGCTGGCTCCAACCTCCTACAGCCGGTAGACATCAAAGCTCAGATCATGGGCGCCCAGTTTGGCACCAACCTCGACAAGGACGTGGGAGCGAACCTGCTGAACATGCTCTGCATCAACGCCATCGAACTTCAGGTGAGCAGTTGGTCGTCAGTTGCCATGCTGCAACAGGTGCCACCGGTGGGCTGTCATCTCTTCACTGCAAGGCTGCAAGCACAGAACACCAGCTGAGGTTTGCCAGGGCAGAGTGGCGTCGCAGCGTGCCAGTGCTGGTGTGTGCTTCACTGCCCATGTAGATGTCACCATCCGTCTCAGGGCCAGCTCAGGCAACCAGCCCCAGCCTGATCAACAGCCTGGCCAGCATCGACCCAAATACCGCAAACGGATGGGACCAGCACTCGACGACCACTCACGTGCTGGATTCCTCTAGAGATGTCGACCTGCTGGCATATGCGGACCGAGGATCTGTCCATGTGAGTAAAGAAAGAAACCCCATCTTGTGGTATAAATAACCTGTGTTAGCTCCTGCAGCAGCCTCCATGCTTGTTGGCAACAGGCAATGCGTGCGTGTGAATGTGTACTCATGCACTTGCTGTCTCAGCTGTTCCTGTCATCACCACCACAGCGCACCCAGCTGTGCTTGTGTTGTGACTGCAGTCCCATGCTCGAGGCTCCGTTGTGCTAGATGAGACAGATCCTCAAGGTTCAGCCACACTCGACTCAAACTGGCTCCTGGGCCTCTCCAAGAGCCACGCCCCACAGCGCCAGTCTCTAGAAGGTGACTGGAGGGAGGGTGCATTTGTCTGGAGGGAGAGTGCTGGCCCGCTACATTCGCACACAAATGCCAGAGCTTACGAGTCCAAAGGCAACACGCACGCGGCATACATGGTCCAGCTTTGTCATAGGTGCACTCTTACCTGCTTTTTGCGCATTCACATTGCGCACACATGTGAACATGGCTGAGCAACGGCCAAAGCCACCCACCGCATGGCAACCTCAAGTTGTGTGCAATGAGCATGGGAACGAGTGCAAGACAAGCATGAGCAAAAACAAAGAGTTTCGAGTGCACTGCTGCGGTGAGCAACGAAGTGGCTCTAGCACTTGGGAGCGCTGATTGGAGTGCATGGCTTGCTTCCCCTGCAGGCAGCCCGGACTCATGGTCACCCGGACCCAGCTCTCCAGCTTCCCATGCATCGCCTGAGACACGGCACCCCACACAAGCTCCTAGTCCATGGGAGGACAGGCCCAGTCCTCTGCAGCAGCATGGGCTGCACTGTCGCCAGCACGACCCAGCTGACAGCCCACCCACAAGCCCACACAGCCAGCCTCTGTTGGAAAGGCAGTGGCGGGGGGCGCGAGGAGGCAGCTTTAAAGACCTGTCTGAACAGACCAACAACGCAGCAGCCAAGGCCAGGCTGGCAGCCCAGCTGCTGACAGCACCAGACCCCACCCTCCCACCCCTGACTCTACCCAGTGGGCCTGTCAAACAGCGTCACGCCAGCCCAAGCTCCGTGTCTGCCTTCACCAGCACGGCGTCACATCATATGCCAGCACCTGCTGTCCCTCGCCGCCTCAGCGTCCTGAACAATGACAGGAGCAGAGACCCTTTGGTGGCCCTCCGCCTTGTGGCCGCACTGGGGAGCCGCAAGTCAGCGCCCATTCCTGAGCCATCCACCACGCAAGGCCCTGCACCCCCAGGTCGGGAAGCAGTTGGAAGTACCCTCGCCTTGCAAACAGGCACCAACCCCTTTGTCAGACCATTGCTTGGTGACCTACCCAAGCAGCAGCAGTCACATGCAGAGCAGCAAGAAAGCAAGAATGGATCTCATGTGGCTGGGGAGCCCTTTCTGAAGCAGTCAGCATCACCTGGGCAGCGTGCTGCCAATGTTTTCCGCTACGGAGTCAGCGCCATGATCAAGCTGATCAAATCTCCATCAGATCATGTGGGTACGGTGGCTTGCTCCCTGCTAGAGTGCAAGTGCTTGTGCTCTTGTGTGACACATCCTGTGCATGCAGTCCATGAGGTGCATGATGCTTGTTTCGGATCACTCCACTTATGGGCCAGTTGCTTCTCGCCTTTGGGAGTGTTGCTTCTTACTTAGTAAGAACAGAACATGGGTTCGACACCAGCTGAAGTGGTGCATGCCAATCCACACCTGTTTTCACCCTCAGCCAGACAAAATGCTGCATGTCAACCCAGACTCACTCATGATCCCAAGCATGCTGAGCGTTGCATGCCAACCCACTCTTTCTTAGTGCCCAGGCTTGCTTCTTGTCAGCACCCACAATGACCTGGGTGCCCTTAGCCATGATTAAGCTCACTCGCAAAGCTGTGTGTGGTGGCTCATAGCCCCATAGCCCATCGTCCCATGGCTCATAGCCCCATAGCCCATCGTCCCATGGCTCATAGCCCCATAGCCCATCGTCCTGTAGCCCATAGCCCCATAGCCCATAGTCCTGTAGCCCATAGCCCATGAGGCCGTGCCTCTCACGAGTGCTGTGCTGCCTTCAGGTCATGGGCCCACATAGCTGCAAGAGCATGTTGAACTAAGAGCTTGTCCATGTCTGCAGCTGGCGGCGGTGCTCGCATCTGCGGAGGCCTTCTCCTGGGACCCTTTTGCGCTGTCCACGGCAACAGACGACCACCCGCTGAGCGTGTTGGTGTTTGCGCTGCTGAAGCGTCACCACCCCACTGTGCTGAAGGCGTGTGCAGTCGATGACGTCAAGCTGTGCCGCTTCCTTGTCAGGGTGGGTGCTCTTGTAAGCAGAGTGTCAGCCAGTGCTAGCCAAGGCACCCAAGGTGTGGGTGTGGGTGTGTCTGTGAGAGTTCTTGTGAGCATTCCTACTGCCCCAACCTCAGGCTGGGCACCATGCGGTTTGGTGGCTTCACGGTGTGGGTGTGGGTGTGAGTGTGGGTGTAGGAGCTCTTGTGAGCATCATTACAGCTACCGCACCGTGTTTCAAGTGTTCGATGCGTTTTTGTGGCTATGAACAAGTGAAGCAGCAGCTTTGACATTTCTTACACAAACAAGTGGAGTGCACTCAATACTTCACACAGCTGTGCGCACCAAGGTGGTGAAAACCTTTGGCACTGCTGAGTGGCAGTGTGCATCGCCTATGCACTAGGAAGGGATGGCTAAGTGCTGCAGTGAGCTCTGGCTGCTCAGCATGGCTAACCTGGCTCAGCAGTGCTGGACCCGAGGTTGCAGGTGGAGGAGGACTACCCCAACAACCCGTACCATTGCCGCACCCATGCAGCCGACGTGGTGCATTCCCTGCACATGCTGCTCACCCAGGCAGGAGTGCTCACATCGCTGAACTTGGGAGATGCAGGTATGCAAGCATGCATGTTGGGGCAAGTGCTAGGGGCTCATTGGCTCGCTCTTGTGAGGCTCTTGCAAGTGTAGTGCAGGACGTTGTGGGTCGGGCCCAGGCCACCTGCAGCGTCCTTAGTGTGCCTGATGTGTGACATGTGGTTCATAGATGAGGAGGGCAACAAGATCCCTAGCTAGCTGCCTGCCTGTCACGGCTCTCCTATATATCTGTATGCCTTTATGATTTTATGTCCCTTGTATGGCTGTATGTCTTTTACCTCTTGCCCTCTGTATGAGCCCCTGTCTGCTTGCCACCCTGGCATCAGTACCCCTAGCTAGCTGTCTGCCTGCATGTCAGGGCTCCCCTTGTCAATAATGCAGGAGGGTTCTGGCCAGCATCACTACTGCTTGTGGTTAGGGTTAGGGCTAGGGTTAGGGTTAGAGCTAGGGCTAGGGCTAGGGTTAGGGTTAGGGTTAGGGTTAGGGTTAGGGTTAGGGTTAGGGTTAGGGTTAGGGTTAGGGTTAGGATTATGACTAGGGTAAGGGTTAGGGTTAGGGTTAGGGTTAGGGTTAGGGTTAGGGTTAGGGTTAGGGTTAAGCCAAGCTGTCTGTCTGTCTGTCTGTCTGTCTGTCTGTCTGTCTGTCTGTCTGTCTGTCTGTCTGTCTGTCTGTCTGTCTGTCTGTCTGTCTGTCTGTCTGTCTGTCTGTCTGTCTGTCTGTCTGTCTGTCTGTCTGTCTGTCTGTCTGTCTGTCTGTCTGTCTGTCTGTCTGTCTGTCTGTCTGTCTGTCTGTCTGTCTGTCTGTCTGTCTGTCTGTCTGTCTGTCTGTCTGTCTGTCTGTCTGTCTGTCTGTCTGTCTGTCTGTCTGTCTGTCTGTCTGTCTGTCTGTCTGTCTGTCTGTCTGTCTGTCTGTCTGTCTGTCTGTCTGGGCTCCCCTTTGTATACTTTGTATTGGTTGTATTGTTCCCTTCACTTATACATTCAATTATGGATTTGCTCTTAGTCTGTAATGCAGACACGAAACTGGATCCTTAAGTGAGTCTGGACTGTTGAGCTTGCTGAGTGGTTTGCGCGCACACATCAGCACACACGCGCTCATGGTCAGGCATGGTCAATGGTCTGTTGTGTTGGATCCACCTGACAGGTACCCTGGCAGCCTACTTGGCAGCAGCGGTGCATGACGTGCAGCACAAGGGCCTCAACAACGGTGTGTGATAAGATGACTTGGTTGCAGCTCATATGTGCAGGCTGCAGCCCTGCTGTCAGGCGCTGATGACAAGTCCATGGTTAGCAGACATGGTGCAAGACTGGGTATGGGGCTAGCTTTTCTCTACCAAGCGTGTC
Source organism: Haematococcus lacustris (assembly GCA_030144725.1). Taxonomy (NCBI): domain Eukaryota; kingdom Viridiplantae; phylum Chlorophyta; class Chlorophyceae; order Chlamydomonadales; family Haematococcaceae; genus Haematococcus; species Haematococcus lacustris. The sequence continues at coordinate 2,864,112 of JASKMD010000027.1, read as the reverse complement.
CCCTATCTTGGCTGTTTGCTTGGGTTGGCTGTTTGGTGTCAGTCTACAATGGTCCGCTGGTGTGTAATAGGAGTGTAGGACCCACCCTCACTGGAGCACTCAGCCAGGTTTGTGTATGCATGGGGCTCATTGCATGGGTGCTGCATTGCATGCAGATTTCCTCATCAAGTCAAGTGACAAACTGGCGGTAAGCGTTTAGAGTGCGGCGATCGCTGCCAGCAAGAGGAACACTTTGTGTCACCAGTTCTCAATCATGCAGCACGTTTGGACGATGTATATGAAAGAAGAACAAGATGGATGCCAGAGGAGGGCACAAGGGCCAGTCATGCACTTTGTGAGCCCTTGGTTTCTCCCTGCCTTGGCTGCAGTTGTTGTACAACGACATCAGCCCCATGGAAAACCACCATCTAGCCACAACCTTCACTCTCCTCTCTCAGGAGCCTCTCAACTTCCTCGCCCGCACACCTCGCAAGGTCAGTCCAGCTGGCATCACACAACTGCAATGTCCGCATCTAGCTTGCATGCCCAGTGCTCATGCAAAGCCTGGTTGGACTGGCTGCCCAGATGTTCGACGCCATTCGAAAAGTCATGATCAACATGGTGTTGGCTACCGACATGCGTGGCCATTTCTCCAGCCTCTCCTTGTTCAAGTAAGCACAATGGTCAAAACCAGCAGGGCTATAAAACCTAGTTGCAGACTGTCAATGCAGGTTGTCAATGCAAGCTGAGGTCAAACACCCCATGTGTTCAAACTGAGCTGTTGGCAGGTGCTGTGGGATGCCATGGCTTGCGAATCCGCGTGTCATTGCACTACAAGATGTTATACCTGCACAACCATGCCCCGTCGATGGCTTTGCATTTCGTGTACCCTTCCACAGGTCAAAGCTGCACTTGACTGACGAGCCCAATGCCAGCATCGTCTCACAGCGACCATCAGACTCAGGCTATGGCGGTCACACTGTGGCTGGAGGCTTCCACCCCAACAAAGCCAAGCAATGGACGCCAGTCCCCCCTCAGCTGCTTGCGGATGAGGAGATCCGATCCTTGGTGCTGTCAGTAAGTACATGGTAGTGCCTGGCAGTACATGGCAGTACATGGCAGTGTCTATGGCAGTACATGGCAGTACATGTGGTGAGGCCAGTGTCCAAGGTATCCAGTGTTCAGGGCAGCGTGACACCCTTCCCATGTGCTGAGTGCGGCAGCTGGGCTCTGCAACTGAGACCACCAATGTGGCTCCTGGTTGTGCCGTGTTGTGTTGCAGGTCGCCCTGAAGTGTGCCGACATCGGGCACTTGGCAGCACAGCCTGAGGTGCATCGGCGTTGGGTGCTGCTGCTAGAGGAGGAGCTGTTCAGGTGCGGGTTGTTGCCAATGCCTCCTTCTCCACCCAACACCAACGTGATAGCCAGTCATTGGTGGCAGAGCCTTGTGAATGTGTGGGTGTACCCCTGGCTAAGTATGTGTGAGGAGTGACTAGAGCAACTCACCAAGAAGACCGGGTATTGCTTGGTGAGGGGGTTTGCACCGAGTGGGACTGCGCAATGAAAGGCATCTACTCACACGCAGGCCAGATGATCACCTTGCCTCTGATGCCACCTGGTCAGCCATAAGGCACCTGATCAGCTTGCCTCTTTCCCAACTACCATGTAGGCAAGGAGACAAGGAGGCGGCCGCCGGGATGCCTGTCTCTGCCCTCATGGATCGTTCAAAGGCAGGCATCACCAAGTCACAGGTGCGCCATTGTCTCAGGGCACCACCAACCTCCGACAGGAGCTATGGCGAGTCCAGCATACCACTCACGCCGCTCATTGCACCTGTCCCTGCCATGCAGACCGGCTTCCTCAACATCGTGGCGCTGCCACTCTTCAAGGCCATGGCAAAGGTCAGTACAGCAGCAGCTAACAAATCTACCAGCAAACCTAACATAAACCAAGAAGCAAACCTATCAGCAGCAAGCAAATCCTATTTGTCAAATATCTTCTCTTAGGAGCTATACTATAGTGTGTGCCTAGACTGTTCCCTGACTTGCCCAGAGAGGGCAATGGTGCTGTGGTGGCATACAGCGCATTGCAGATCATGCTGGACAGCATCCAGCAAAGCATGGCACAACTGGTGTAACTGTCTCAACCAATAGTAACTTTCATCAGCATCCCCTGGGAGGGCATCACGAGAGCAGCACTGCCTTACGTCCATTTCCTCACACCCACCCAGCCCCACAGCTTCGTCCCAGTCTGGCAACCGGCATTAGACACCAGCCAGCCACTCCATCATCCATCCAGGTGGACATGGGACCAGATGCCCACCGGCAGGCCACACTCATCCGATACCTCATCCTGTGTTGTGGTGGCGGCATACATGCCACAGTTTATTTTTTCATTCACCCTCATGTCTGGTTCATAGCTCATACGTGACATTGCCGACGTATTGGAACGTTGATGCTGATACCTCATCAAGCACAGCCAAAGGCCCATGGTGACCTGATGCTTTGGCCCGCCCAGGCAGGCCAGGAAGGCCAGGCAGGCAGGCCAGGCAGGCAGGCAGGCAGGCAGGCAGGCAGGCAGGCAGGCAGGCAGGCAGGCAGGCAGGCAGGCAGGCAGGCAGGCAGGCAGGCAGGCAGGCAGGCCAGGCAGCACACAGGGGGGTGAGGTGGAGCTGGTTGCTGGCTGTTGTCAGTTTGGTAGTGGTTGGGTGCGTTGGCATTGCGCACCTGGATCCTTGAAACTGTGAACGTATGCATTCCAGTACGGAAGTATTTTGTCACTGTGTTGGGCTGGGAACACGAGGCTGCATTGCAAACGTGCTGTAACAGCCTGGCTGGTCAGGGCCAGGGCCAGGGTCAGAGCCAGGGTCTGTCCCAGGGTCTGTGCCAGGGCTAGGGCTAGGGCCAGGGTCAGGGTCAGGGTCAGGGCCAGGGTCAGGGTCAGGGTCAACGTGAGGGTTGCATTGCAATTATGCCTTGACATAGGGCTGTGACAGGTTTTAATACTGCGCCCGCCCCACACTATTGTGATCCAGGCTGTGCCCTGGCCGGCCTCACATGAGCAAGCCTTAACAACACCCGTCCCCGCCTTCACAACACCGGTCCCCATGCAGGCCTTCCCTGCTATGGAGCCCCTGCTGGCTGGTGTGCAAGTCAACTACGAAGCCTGGCGGCTGGAGGAGGAAGCGGAGAAGGCAGCGGAGAAGGCAGGTGACAAAGGAACAGACCCAAAGTGATGGGCGCGGTGTCATGGCATCCAGGCTGTCCTGCTGCTGCGCACGTGGGATTGGGCACTGAAGGAGTCCTTGTGCCTGGAGTGGGCTGGCAGGCTATATGCACCAGTGTGGGGCTGGCAGCGTGGGGCTGGCAGGCCTCAGTAGAGTCAGTCCTGGGGGTCCGCAGGGATCTGCAGCCACCCCAACCCAAGCCCTACCTGTCGAGTGAGTGGCATGTGCCGCAGCATTTGGCTCAAGGCATAGGGGTGTGTGATGTAGGGTCGTGCCCAGCCCAAGGCATATGCTGAGGGTGTGGTGATCCATTGGATGCACCATGCGCCATGCACAAGCACTGACAGCCAAGCGTCTCATAGCATCTCATAGCATTGGATGTTGTGGGGTGGAAGAGAGCATCAGTGCCAGCAAGCTGCGTAGGTGTGCAGCAGCCATCTTGCCACCCTCAGAGTGCTGTACCAAGGTGCACGGGGTATGGGGGTCTGTGCAACAGCCCTAGTCAACTGGAGCGTTGCCCAAGGGCGGCTCGTATTAAAGTTAGACGTTGAGGAGAGGTGTGAGGCAGTAGGGGTTGGCACTGCCTTTCGGGTGGTCTATCTGCACTGCTTCCGGGATGGTCCATCTGCACTGCTCTTGGGATGGTATGTCTACACTGCTCTACTCTGGCAGTAATCACGTGGGCAGTCTGCCATTGCTGAACGGACTTCAAGAAACAAGTATGATGCTGCACATCTGTCTCTTACAACGTTCGTAACCGCTGCTGGCACTTGCTCACAAAATGAAATAAAGTCATGTTGTATGGTGCATGCCGTATCATGTAGTGATTTGGCCAACAGACAGGCTGCTGGGCAGGGTGGTGACCATGGATAAGTTTCGCACCAGGCAGGTCAGTTCTACACTGTGGACATTTTCCAGCCCTGTAACAAGCGGGGGAACCGTAGGAAGCCCACCAGGCCTAGGCAGAAAGCCCCCAACAGGCCAGGTGCAGCACCGCTTCTTGCGGTTAGTCTGGAGCCAGCATTTTGAGGTGCCAGTGCGGGGCCTCATGTGGTGCCCTTCGCTGCAACCAGGCCATCCCTGGTGACCTTAGCAGTTGGGTGGACATGGACTGGGACTCCTCCTACACCCACCAGCGGTCAAGGGAGGCCCCACGGCGCCCAGTAGAGTTGAGCTGGTGGCCAAGATAAGAAACGGCTCCGGCCCCTAGGCCAAGATTACCATAGTTTAAAGCTCCAGGAAGCTCCGCACGCTACACCTCCAGCCAAACACCACCAGCCAAGACACGGCCGACCCAGCCGACCGGCCGACACAGCTCCACTGTGCAATCCTCAAGCCACGCGCACCTTTCATCTTCACATCATCTTGTTGTCACCCAGCTCCATAGATGTCGTTACTCTTTGTGAGGGTGGGGTGGTTGTGGTGATTTTTGCAGTGGAACTATTGCAGTGCAAAAATGCAACGTTTCACTGCAAGAATGCAATTCCGGTAGCCCCCAGCATCCGGCAGCACCTAGTAGATCAGACGAGTAGAGCCGATGGCTGAGGCTGTCGCGACGACTCACTCCTAGAACTTAATCCCTGCACTTGTCCCTGCATTTTTGACCGACCTTGTCCGAACGGGCTGAAACTCTAATAGATGGTGTTTTGCAGAAAATAAAACATATTGTTAGTGTTAACTAAATAATTTTCATATTTACATATTTACATATTTACAACCCCCCCAATCTTACAATCATGTCATAAGGCTATGCGCCAAATCTATGGTCGATATTCCCAAATTTTCTATTTTTCCTTTGCCTGAGTGCAACGTCATTGGCCTAAGCAATGATTTTGCATTCTTTCATAAACATATTGCATTCTTGCATTGAAACTTTATCCATTATCTACAAGAATGCAAAAGTGAAAGAACGTTAAGCCTCAACCCTGCTTACAACAAGAGCGAGTGAGACTACAGCGGACTGAGTCAGCATTGGACAAGTTCGAAACAAAGATGATGCACACAACGTTGTAGCCAAACTACCTCCTACACATCTGTTGGCAGCAAATAAGGCAAACGATACAGTGGGATACAAGGCGATGCACAAGTTAGATAAACACACCGAGATTACAACACCAGCGCCAAAATTGGAGTACACGACAAAACAATGGGCTAGGGTGTGATACGATGTGATGCGCCTCACAGTATGCGATGTCGCCATGGTGCGCGGCTGTCTGTTGCTTTGACCTTTGACTCTCTGTCGCTTTGACCCGCTCCCTATCATGACAAATACTCTCCGATGGTTACCAGCCCCAGGGCCTCGTACGCCACGTAGTACATGCGGTACATGATGGCGGCAATCCACACAAACACCTGCACCATGCCATGTCGCGCCAATTCCTCTCCAGCCATCACTACCATCAGCTCCTGAGCCACCAGCCATCACGAATCCTAAGCCTGACTCCGACCCCAACCCTAACCCTAACCATCTCACCAGGGTTGAGCCAGCCATCAGCACCAGGTCCGCCACATCATACTGCGGGCAAGAGGGAGTATGAACACCAACACTTGTTGGATCACTGCCCTTCCCCTATGGAGCCCCTGTGGATCCCGCGCTGTTCCAGAGACAGTGTGCCCCAGCAAAAGGGAAAAGAGAGGTTGACCAGGCACTCAAGATCGACCAGGCACCCATGACCATTAGTGATAATCACCACGTCGTCACATCATCATCACACCTGTGACTGTCATTACACCTATGACTATCGATATGATGATGATGATGATGATGATGATGATGATGATGATGATAATGATGATGATAATGATGCTGATGATGTGGCATTTGTGGTAATGACAACACACTGCACATTACACATCGAGCCGACACTCCTGCCCCTGCCGCTGCAAATGCTTCCGCTGCTGCCTTGTGCCCCGTGCGCAACTGTTGCTATCGCTGTTCCTGCTGTTGCTGCTGCTCCTGATGCTACTCTATTGGCTCCTCTCTGTATCATGAGCAAAACAGGACTATATCCACACACCCAACAACCTTGGGTCCATGTGGGCACGCACATCATGTGTGTGCTTAGATGAGTATGTCTAGCGTACTACAGCAGCGTGATGCCCGGCCTTGCACACACAGGCATTACACAAGCGCACGTGCCCCTGCTCTCACCGCTTGTTGAGGCGTCATCACTCTGCTTACAATGCTGCACACTTCCCGCGCTTGCCCCTGCCGGCCATAGCATTCGTAGGCACAGCCTGCTCGGCTCTGCTATCAAAATCCACCTGGTAACGACGTTTCTGTACAACCAGCTGTCGCTGCTGATACGACCCCGGTACCTGACCTTGATGGCGCGCAGCAGGCTGCGGGGACCTTCGGGCGACGTGCATCTGCACGCAACACCACGCTCAACGCGTGCGCGACTCCCGCCGTGACGCAAACCCATCGCGGAATGCCTCTGCCTGCATGTGGTGTATCTGGGTGTAAGACGACTAGCTCCGGGTGAGAGCCGCTGCAACATTGGTAAATGAACGTAATGAGCGAGATGAGAAGCTTTTGGGGAGCTACCCCCATTGCCACCTCCATGTTGGGAGCGCCTGAAAGTCTTGGTAAGACATGTACATATGTTGTACTGGTGTTGAGTAGAGACAAGGTCACCATACGCTCATGTCGAGACGTCCATGCAAGACATGTCGAGGTATTGACCTGTGGGTCAGGCGACCCCAACTTTCAAAAAATGGCTGGAAATGATCGGAAACCGACCCCTGGTAATCAAAACGACGCCGCGTCTCAGCCACGTGGTTTCTATTTATGATTCGCACATCCCTGGATAGAGGACTCTGTCAGCTATGCGGTGCAGCTTGTAACATTAAATATTGTGCAGTGTGCTGAGTGCTAAGGCGGCTCAAATCTTGACATTCAAATGCATGCCAGTTTTGCTCATGCGGGCCTCGCCGCGACCGACCGCCGCGACCGACGTGGCCCAGTAGCCTCTGCAAACAGTCAGGGACAGTCGCCGCAGTCAAAACAATGCACATGGCACGCCAAACCGATGTAACGACGCCCCTCCACCCATGCTCGGAAGTATACAACGCTGCTGCATTGCTTGACCGCTTCGTGAGTAGTACCTACTACCTGGCCACTCTGTGAGGCCACACAAGGTGTGTAGGCCATTGCTACGGGTCACCCCGGCCATTGGCCATGCCAATCCGTGACAGGCCTGCGCATCGCACCACGCCCTAGTGGAGGATAGCGAAGGCTATCGCGGTAACTCGCGCGCGCTAAAACTCGCGTTTTAGACTGAAGCCTTGTCCCAGTACACCGCCCGCCACCAGGTCGAAACTTGAGATAGCGCAAACAAGCAGCGACCCACCTACAAGAGCAGGGTGGCGAGGCGCTTCGTGGCGTCCGTAGCAAAGTTCGCACCATGGAGGCAGCCTCGCAGTACTGCGGAGTAGGCCATCGCAGTGCGCCATGCTACCGAGCCATGTCATTACACCACGAGACTGAGTCACGCCACGCTTAGCTGAAACTGTGCAAGTTGGGCGCATGGCACTGTCAATTTTTTGGCCATTGGCTTAATCGGCATTATCGGCTCAGTTCGTGCTATACTTGCTCACTTGCTGCTGGTGGTGTCAATCGAGGGTGCTTGGCCTTACATGTCATCTGCCTCGTCAACCCCCACTTCAGCCAACTGATCCTCCTCCATCTCTTGCTCCCACCTCAGATGTTCCAAGATGTCAGCCCTGTAAAATGTAATGCATGTTAAGATGTAATGCATGTCCACAGCCAGCTGGTGCTGGGCACCCTGCAGCTCATGCTGATTCAGGCTCAGCTGGTGCTGGGCATCCTGCAGCTGCTGCTGGTCCTGAGCCAGCTGGTGCTGGGCATCCCGCAGCAGCTGCTGGTCCATGCTTAGCTGCTGCTGGGCGCCCCGGCCAAGGCAGGTGCGTGGGCGCTTATGGCCCCAGCATGTGCTGGCATTGCCGCTTGACTGCTGTGGTGTTGCAAGGGCTGTTTCAAGGGCTGGCAGCTCGGTAGGGCTCTGCAGGGTGTAGGATGGAGGAGCATGATGTTAAGGTATTTGTTCCCGCCACAATGGGGGTTCCCGCCACAATGGAGGTGTTGGAAAGCTTGCCCTCCCGGTGCAGTTGTTTTGGAGCACCGGGATAGTAAGGCGCGTGCCAGCGGCCTAGCCGAAGAGTGTACGAGTGTGACTGCTTGATATAGAGCAGTTGCCAGGCATAGAACGGCACCCTGAACTGGTGTCGTCGTCTGCCCGTGCAATCTTAACAGGTAGGCGCGTTCCTTGCGCCAGCTTGTTCTGGCAGATCTGTGTAAAACCCTGAACTGGTGTCGTCGTCTGCCCGTGCAATCTTAACAGGTTATGGGCCCACGCGCTGACGCGTGTTAAGACGCCAGTAAGTTGCTGGCTAGGGTTCGTGTGGTTGACAGCCGAGTCGACTAGCGATGGCAACTAATCCCTCGCTTTCTGGCAATCAGCCGACTATTCTCGATGATGATAACTGGCCGATCTGGAGCATTCGGACTGAGGGCCTGCTGATCGAAGCAGGCCTCTGGTCCGTCGTCGCCGACGGCGTCGCCCCCTCACCCACTGCGCCAGCAGCCAACGCCACTCAGCAGGAGCAGGCTGCCTACAATGCTGACCTAACTCGCTTTCGCGCAGAAACAGCCCAGGATCGGAAAGCCAAAGCCTTCATTCAGCGGCACGTCTCCAATCTCCACATCTTCACTGTCAAGAACGCAGACTCAGCGCAGGACGCCTGGGAAACCCTCGAATCCCAGTTCACCCAATCGTCAGTCGCGCGACAGTCGCAGCTGCAGCTGCAACTCAGCCTCCTGCGCATGGAACCCGGCGAATCAGTAGCGCGCTTCTATGCGCGTTTGCAGCAGCTGCTAACAGAGCTTGAGGCATGCAGCTGCGAAACTTCTGAGTCCACAGTGGTGCTGGCCATTCTGGCAGCCCTGCCGCCTGAGTATGAGGGCACTGTCGAGAGACTGCGCTATGATCAGACCAGCGCAGACCTGACTGTTGAGCGCATCAAGCGTGTGCTGCTGCAGAAAGAGGCAGACCTACTCAGCAAGCAGATGCAGCAGCAGCTCAGCACCTCCTCATCCACACTCTGGTCGTACTCCTCCTCCTCTGAGCACAGGGGGGCTGGGAGCTCTAGCGGTCAGGGGGGCAGGGGCAGAAGCAGGGCCCCTCAGCAGCATCGTGAACAGCAGACCAGGGCTCAGTCTCCTGACAGGTCCACCAGGGATGCTAGCTCACATGCTCACCTGACCTGCAACTACTGTGCCAAGCCAGGTCACATCATGTCAGAGTGCTTCATCTTTGACAGGGATCAGCGCAACCGCATGAAGACCCTGTTCAGCAACCCTGCCAGACCCAGCAGCCCTGGCAGAAGGCCCAGCCCAGGCAGAAGCTCCAGCCCAGCCAGGCCATCCAGCCCAAGCAGAGGCAGGACCCAAACTCCTGGCAGGGCAGCAGCTCAGAGCCCAAGCAGGGGTGCCTCCCTGTTCACTGCCACTGCTGATGATGATGATGATGATGACCTTGATGATGTCCTCATGCAGATGGTGCAGCCCAGAATGAACTTCAACAGCGACTTGTACAGCCCCTTTTTCATTGACTCAGGTGCATCCCAGCATATCCTGAAGGACATTCAGTTCTTCTATGACTACACAGCCTTTGCACCTGACAAGCACAGGCCAGTGAAGCTGGCAGCTGCAGGTCACAGGGTCTGGGCAGTTGGAGCTGGCAGTGTATTTCTCAGCACCAAGCGAGGCTCCTGGTTCCTCAGCCATGCCCTGTATGTGCCTGACAGCAAGGAGAACTTCATCTCAGTGGCAGCAGCAACTGCAGAAGGCAGCAGCTTTCTATTCCGTGAAGATCTGTGCCAGATCAGCAGCAACCAGTTTGGCAACATGTTCAGAGTCAATGCTCACAAGATCAGGAACTCCTACATCCTGGCTGCTGTCCCTATGCCTGATGGCCCAGATACAGACTCTGAGCCTGAGAAGCTGTACGGCGTCCAGCAGTCAACCCTACAGCCAGACAACCGGGTGCGGCTGGAGCCTCTGACAAACACTGCTGCGCCCTCCGCCAACAGTGGAACATCCAACTCCCCCAAGGTGTGGCACCAGCGCCTGTGCCATGCTTCCTATGCTGCTCTATCTCGCATGCAGTCAGAAGGCATGGTGACAGGTGTTCCTGTTACATCATCACAGTTTCGGGCAGCTGCCTCTGATCCAGCCGTGTGTGTGGGCTGTGTCAAAGGCAAGCAGCACAAGAATGTCGCCTTTGCAAACCCACCCCCAAATGCAGCCCCAGTGACAGCGCCCCTTGGTCTGATCCACATGGATGTCTGTGGTCCCATGCATGCAAGGGCCAGGGATGGCAGCCTCTATGTAGCTACCTTCCTTGACGAGCACACCAAGCTGTCTGTGTGTGTGCCCATCAGCAGCAAGTCGCAAGTCCCAGACGTGGTTAAGACTGTGATAGAACAGCTGGAGACTCAATCTGGCTTCCGCTGCAAAGCCATCCGCACAGACAATGGAACAGAGTATGTCAACAGCCGTATGACAGAGTACTGCAGCAGCAAAGGCATTTTGCACCAGCACTCAGCACCCTACAGCCCCCAGCAGAACGGTGCAGCTGAGCGCCTAAACAGAACAATCTTTGAGAAGGCACGCAGCATACTCCATGCTGCTGATATCTCTCTCGGCTTTTGGGCTCATGCAGTCAAGTATGCCAACTACACCAGATGCCTTCTACCTGTGTCAGGTCAGCCACTCACACCCTGGGAAGCCTTCTATGGTGTCAAACCTGACCTGTCAGGACTCAGGGTGTTTGGATGCAGGGTATGGCTCCATGTGCCTGACCAGAAGCGCAGCAAGCTACAGCCCAAATCAGTCGAAGGCATATTCGTTGGCTACCAGCCTGGCTCCAAAGCCTATCTGGTTGTGGTTGACGGCAGAGAGACCTGCAGTAAAGACATAGTGTTTGACGAGCTGTCAGTCCTGCAACCTTCCCGCCAGCATGAACAGCCAGCCCAGCCTGTGTTTCTGTTACCCCTCCCACCCAGCCCTTCGTCCTCCTCTGAGCCAGTAGCCCCTGCTGAGGGGGGCAACAGTCTGCAACAGACCAGCAGCAGTGGCTCTGACGACAGTGGGAGCAGCAGCAGCAGCAGCAGCAGCAGCAGCAGCAACAGGCCAGGCAGTAGTGCACAGCAACCACAGTCCAGACCCTTGCAAAGAATTGAGGCACAGGAGGACAGCAGCAGACCTGACTCTCCACTCAGTGAGCCAGAGCAGATCAGTCTTACTGCCAGATACGAACCAGGTTCCCACATGTGGCAGCAACAGCAACTAGAGCTTATCAGCAGACTACCCAGGCCTGGAATAGGCAGGTTTAGCCTTCGACCCATGCCTCTAGCCAGGGAGACAGTGGGAGCACAGCCAGTCGCACCAGCAACAGCACCAGAAGCAGAGAGACCAGCAGCACAAACAGCAATATCAGCTGCAGCACCAGCAGCAGTCAGACCATCAGCATCAGCTGCTGCACCGACAGCAGCAAGACCAGCAGCAGCAGCAGCCAGACCAGGAGCACCTGGTTTGGCACAGCCTGCGCGCCGTGTTTCTCTGATCCCAGCACCAGCAGCAGCAGGACCAGCAGCACCAGCAGTGCACCCCTCTGAGCCCATGCCTGCTGCACCTGACTCACGGCCTGCCTCACCTGAAGCACCTGCTGCACCCTTGGCACGGCGCAACCCACCCAGAGAACGACGCCTGCCACTGAAGCTCAGGCAGCCTGATCTGTGTGCCATGACTGTGTCAGACTCTCCTGTCAATGACACACCCACTGTGGCAGAAGCACTGGCCAGCCCTTAGGCAGACATGTGGATTGAGGCCATGAATGCTGAGTTGGCTTCCCTGCACTCTAACCAAACATGGTCACTTGAAGAGCGTCCTGCAAATGCACGTGTCCTGCCTACAAAGTGGGTACTAAAAGTGAAGCGTGATGCCGCAGGGAATGTCGAGCGGTACAAGGCCAGGCTAGTGGCTAAGGGGTACTTTCAACAATCAGGTGTGGATGTAGGAGATGTGTATGCTCCTGTCAGCAAGCACACCACACTGAGGGCCCTGCTGGCAAAGGCAGCAGCAGAGAACATGGAAGTGCACCAGCTGGACTTTGAGACTGCTTTTCTGAATGGAGTGCTTGAAGAGCATGAGGTCATCTATGTCCAGCAGCCAGAGGGCTTCAGGGAGGGCAACAGTAACACTGTCTGTCGTCTGCATAAGGCCCTGTATGGTCTGAGGCAGGCACCCAGGGCATGGCATGATAGGCTTTGCGAAGAGCTTCTTGCCATGAACTTCAAGTCATCTGAGGCTGATCCTGCTTTGTTTACTCTGCACCTACCATCAGGCACAGTCTACCTGCTGGTCTACGTGGATGATTGCCTCCTGTGCACACAGCAGGGGGACACCACAGGCCTGGCATATGTCAAGCAGAAGCTCTCCTCAGTGTTCAAACTGAAGGACCTGGGAGAGGCAAGGTGTTTTCTGGGCATGCAGATTGTTAGGGACAGAGCTGAGGGCACAATCCTGATCAGCCAGCAAAAGCTCATCCATGAGCTGGTCACCACGCACAGCATGTCTAATGCACACAGCAAGACTCTTCCCATGGCTGCAGCAGTCAAGTTAGTCAGGGAAGGGGATGCGCTGGACACATCTGTGCACCACTATAGTGCCTTAGTAGGAAGCCTGCTGTACTTGTCATGCTGCACACGGCCTGACATAGCATTCTCTGTGGGTGCCCTGGCTAGGCACATGTCTGCCCCCACCAAGCAGCATTGGGCTGCCGCCTGCACTGTCCTGTGTTACCTCAAGGGGACATCTGAGCAAGGACTACTTTTTGGTGGAGTTACAGGCCTGCAGGGATTTACTGATGCAGACTATGCTGGTGACAAGGACACAGCCAGAAGCACCACAGGCTACCTCTTTACCTTGAATGGTGGAGCAATCAGCTGGTCCAGCAGACTACAGCCTACTGTGGCTATGTCTACAGCTGAAGCCGAATACATGGCAGCCTCCAGTGCAACCAAGGAAGCCCTGTGGCTGCGAAAGCTGATGAGAGATTTGCAGCTGGAAGCAAGGTGTGTGCAGATGAGCTGTGACAATCAAGCAGCGCTGCAACTGCTCCACAATCCCATGGCAACTGCACGTGCCAAGCACATTGATGTGCATCACCACTTTGTTAGAGAGCGCATCGCCAGAGGCGAGGTTGCATTCAGCTACTGCCACACTGACAGCATGCTGGCAGACATATTTACCAAGCCCCTGGCAACAGTCAAGTTTAACGCTGGGAAGCAAGGGTGTGGAGTTTTCAGCCCATGAGCAGGCACAGGCATGCCTGCCTGAAAACAGCCTGCTGTACCCAGCCTGTGTGTTATCTTAGGACTGGGATGTTTGTAGCTTCATGCAGTTGCACAAGGCACAGGTTTGTATGCCTGTTAAACAGCCGTTGATTTGTCAAGCAGTTGTTTGGAGCTTCGCAGTTGAACGCAGACCTGGTCAAACTCTTGGCTAGGTCACTGAGTGGGAGTGTTGGAAAGCTTGCCCTCCCGGTGCAGTTGTTTTGGAGCACCGGGATAGTAGGGCGCGTGCCAGCGGCCTAGCCGAAGAGTGTACGAGTGTGACTGCTTGATATAGAGCAGTTGCCAGGCATAGAACGGCACCCTGAACTGGTGTCGTCGTCTGCCCGTGCAATCTTAACAGGTAGGCGCGTTCCTTGCGCCAGCTTGTTCTGGCAGATCTGTGTAAAACCCTGAACTGGTGTCGTCGTCTGCCCGTGCAATCTTAACAGGAGGTTTCCGGCACTGCCACTGCCACTACTTACAAGCTTGACACGTATCGCTTTAAGGTGTGCCAGGCCAGCGCGCCGTCGGGGTCCAGGAGGGCTCATCGCATTTTCGGTATCAGCTTCGCGCAGAGTGCGAAAAACGCTGCGATTAGGGAGCCTTGCGACAAAACACGGTCCAGCCCATCGGGGATGCTCCCAAGAACGGAGCCAATCGCCCCCTGTGATGAGATAGCCCCATGCCATTTTCACCCACTGCCACATTTTGTCATTGTATGTACCACACAAGGTGATGGAGCATGCCTGCGAGAGCATCCCGGAATATAGGCCCGCCTAGCTATCCGACACAGGTGGAAGCACGTAAAAAGGACCACTGGCCAAATAGTTGATGGTCTTGACAAATGCCTCAAAATTATGGGGTCAAGACTTCAGCGGAGTGCACGGTAGTGAAACAAAGTCCACGCACGGTGCTGCTGACACCTCAGTGAGATGATCTGCTTGCTTGGAGGCAGGGTCAGGCAGGTCCCGGCTCAGGTGTCAGAAGGGCCCGCACCAGGTGTCAGGAAGGTGCCATGAGGGTTCCCGACCCAACCCAGGGAATCTTGCGCTTCGACCTGCGACCCACGTACGGTGGCACCCCGTTGAGCCCCAGGCTGCAGCGAGCGACCATGTTCACAGTCCGCGGGAATGGCGGGCGGTGATCAAGTACAAGGCTTCAGTCTAAAACGCGAGTTTTAGCGCGCGTGACTTACCGCGATAGTCTCAGCTACCCTTCACTAGCGCGTGGTGCGATGCGCAGGCCTGTCACGGATTGGCATGGCCAATGGCCGGGGTGACCTACGTCACCTTGCTCGACTTGTTGGGTCCGGTCCCTCCCGCCCGCCCTCCGCTTGCGTGTCGAGCTGGTGTCCAGCTCCGCCCTGACCCCTGACCCCTGCTGCTCAGCAGGAGGGGGGGGCAGCCCAGGGGCAGCACCAGCACCAGCTGCCTGCTGCTGCCAGGGGGGTGCAGCTGGAGGGGGGGGCAGGTCAGGGGCAGCACCAGCACCAGCTGCCTGCTGCTGCCAGGGGGGTGCAGCAGGAGGGGGGGGCAGCCCAGGGGCAGCACCAGCACCAGCTGCCAGCTCCTGCCAGGGGGGGGCAACAGGAGGGGGGGGCAGGTCAGGGGCGGCACCAGCACCGGCACCTGTTGCTGCCTCCAGCTCATCGCCATGCAGGGCGGCTACTGTGTTGCAGATATGGGCCATGACAAGACCCTTCAGCTTGGGCTTCAGCCACCCCTTCATAAGCTCCTGCTGGTGGAAGCGAAGGTAAGCTTGCAGCTCCCTGACAGATAGCTTCTCAGCCTCCTCGACAGTGGTGTGGCTGTAGTCGCGCCCATCATAGGTCAGAGCATATGCTGCAGACAGTCTATGCTGCCCCTCATGGTCCCCCACATCAACCACCACCTGTCCCACTCTATGAGTTGCTGCTGCTGCTTTCATCTCCGCCTTTGCTATCCGTCGGGCCATAGCTGCTGCTGCCTCCTCACGCCGCACTTCCTTGCGTAGCTCTGGCAGCCGCTGTGCAAAGTCAAGCACGTCCACGCCGTCAATGGCATCGATGTGGGTACGCATGGACATGAGCTCAAGCAGAGCTGGCAAGGTATTTGTTAAGGTATTTGTTCCCGCCACAATGGGGGTTCCCGCCACAATGGAGGTGTTGGAAAGCTTGCCCTCCCGGTGCAGTTGTTTTGGAGCACCGGGATAGTAGGGCGCGTGCCAGCGGCCTAGCCGAAGAGTGTACGAGTGTGACTGCTTGATATAGAGCAGTTGCCAGGCATAGAACGGCACCCTGAACTGGTGTCGTCGTCTGCCCGTGCAATCTTAACAGGTAGGCGCGTTCCTTGCGCCAGCTTGTTCTGGCAGATCTGTGTAAAACCCTGAACTGGTGTCGTCGTCTGCCCGTGCAATCTTAACAGGTTATGGGCCCACGCGCTGACGCGTGTTAAGACGCCAGTAAGTTGCTGGCTAGGGTTCGTGTGGTTGACAGCCGAGTCGACTAGCGATGGCAACTAATCCCTCGCTTTCTGGCAATCAGCCGACTATTCTCGATGATGATTACTGGCCGATCTGGAGCATTCGGACTGAGGGCCTGCTGATCGAAGCAGGCCTCTGGTCCGTCGTCGCCGACGGCGTCGCCCCCTCACCCACTGCGCCAGCAGCCAACGCCACTCAGCAGGAGCAGGCTGCCTACAATGCTGACCTAACTCGCTTTCGCGCAGAAACAGCCCAGGATCGGAAAGCCAAAGCCTTCATTCAGCGGCACGTCTCCAATCTCCACATCTTCACTGTCAAGAACGCAGACTCAGCGCAGGACGCCTGGGAAACCCTCGAATCCCAGTTCACCCAATCGTCAGTCGCGCGACAGTCGCAGCTGCAGCAGCAACTCAGCCTCCTGCGCATGGAACCCGGCGAATCAGTAGCGCGCTTCTATGCGCGTTTGCAGCAGCTGCTAACAGAGCTTGAGGCATGCAGCTGCGAAACTTCTGAGTCCACAGTGGTGCTGGCCATTCTGGCAGCCCTGCCGCCTGAGTATGAGGGCACTGTCGAGAGACTGCGCTATGATCAGACCAGCGCAGACCTGACTGTTGAGCGCATCAAGCGTGTGCTGCTGCAGAAAGAGGCAGACCTACTCAGCAAGCAGATGCAGCAGCAGCTCAGCACCTCCTCATCCACACTCTGGTCGTACTCCTCCTCCTCTGAGCACAGGGGGGCTGGGAGCTCTAGCGGTCAGGGGGGCAGGGGCAGAAGCAGGGCCCCTCAGCAGCATCGTGAACAGCAGACCAGGGCTCAGTCTCCTGACAGGTCCACCAGGGATGCTAGCTCACATGCTCACCTGACCTGCAACTACTGTGCCAAGCCAGGTCACATCATGTCAGAGTGCTTCATCTTTGACAGGGATCAGCGCAACCGCATGAAGACCCTGTTCAGCAACCCTGCCAGACCCAGCAGCCCTGGCAGAAGGCCCAGCCCAGGCAGAAGCTCCAGCCCAGCCAGGCCATCCAGCCCAAGCAGAGGCAGGACCCAAACTCCTGGCAGGGCAGCAGCTCAGAGCCCAAGCAGGGGTGCCTCCCTGTTCACTGCCACTGCTGATGATGATGATGATGATGACCTTGATGATGTCCTCATGCAGATGGTGCAGCCCAGAATGAACTTCAACAGCGACTTGTACAGCCCCTTTTTCATTGACTCAGGTGCATCCCAGCATATCCTGAAGGACATTCAGTTCTTCTATGACTACACAGCCTTTGCACCTGACAAGCACAGGCCAGTGAAGCTGGCAGCTGCAGGTCACAGGGTCTGGGCAGTTGGAGCTGGCAGTGTATTTCTCAGCACCAAGCGAGGCTCCTGGTTCCTCAGCCATGCCCTGTATGTGCCTGACAGCAAGGAGAACTTCATCTCAGTGGCAGCAGCAATTGCAGAAGGCAGCAGCTTTCTATTCCGTGAAGATCTGTGCCAGATCAGCAGCAACCAGTTTGGCAACATGTTCAGAGTCAATGCTCACAAGATCAGGAACTCCTACATCCTGGCTGCTGTCCCTATGCCTGATGGGCCAGATACAGACTCTGAGCCTGAGAAGCTGTACGGCGTCCAGCAGTCAACCCTACAGCCAGACAACCGGGTGCGGCTGGAGCCTCTGACAAACACTGCTGCGCCCTCCGCCAACAGTGGAACATCCAACTCCCCCAAGGTGTGGCACCAGCGCCTGTGCCATGCTTCCTATGCTGCTCTATCTCGCATGCAGTCAGAAGGCATGGTGACAGGTGTTCCTGTTACATCATCACAGTTTCGGGCAGCTGCCTCAGATCCAGCCGTGTGTGTGGGCTGTGTCAAAGGCAAGCAGCACAAGAATGTCGCCTTTGCAAACCCACCCCCAAATGCAGCCCATGCATGCAAGGGCTGCATTTGGGGGTGGGTTTGCAAAGGTGGTCCCATGCATGCAAGGGCCAGGGATGGCAGCCTCTATGTAGCTACCTTCCTTGACGAGCACACCAAGCTGTCTGTGTGTGTGCCCATCAGCAGCAAGTCGCAAGTCCCAGACGTGGTTAAGACTGTGATAGAACAGCTGGAGACTCAGTCTGGCTTCCGCTGCAAAGCCATCCGCACAGACAATGGAACAGAGTATGTCAACAGCCGTATGACAGAGTACTGCAGCAGCAAAGGCATTTTGCACCAGCACTCAGCACCCTACAGCCCCCAGCAGAACGGTGCAGCTGAGCGCCTAAACAGAACAATCTTTGAGAAGGCACGCAGCATACTCCATGCTGCTGATATCTCTCTCGGCTTTTGGGCTCATGCAGTCAAGTATGCCAACTACACCAGATGCCTTCTACCTGTGTCAGGTCAGCCACTCACACCCTGGGAAGCCTTCTATGGTGTCAAACCTGACCTGTCAGGACTCAGGGTGTTTGGATGCAGGGTATGGCTCCATGTGCCTGACCAGAAGCGCAGCAAGCTACAGCCCAAATCAGTCGAAGGCATATTCGTTGGCTACCAGCCTGGCTCCAAAGCCTATCTGGTTGTGGTTGACGGCAGAGAGACCTGCAGTAAAGACATAGTGTTTGACGAGCTGTCAGTCCTGCAACCTTCCCGCCAGCATGAACAGCCAGCCCAGCCTGTGTTTCTGTTACCCCTCCCACCCAGCCCTTCGTCCTCCTCTGAGCCAGTAGCCCCTGCTGAGGGGGGCAACAGTCTGCAACAGACCAGCAGCAGTGGCTCTGACGACAGTGGGAGCAGCAGCAGCAGCAGCAGCAGCAGCAGCAGCAACAGGCCAGGCAGTAGTGCACAGCAACCACAGTCCAGACCCTTGCAAAGAATTGAGGCACAGGAGGACAGCAGCAGACCTGACTCTCCACTCAGTGAGCCAGAGCAGATCAGTCTTACTGCCAGATACGAACCAGGTTCCCACATGTGGCAGCAACAGCAACTAGAGCTTATCAGCAGACTACCCAGGCCTGGAATAGGCAGGTTTAGCCTTCGACCCATGCCTCTAGCCAGGGAGACAGTGGGAGCACAGCCAGTCGCACCAGCAACAGCACCAGAAGCAGAGAGACCAGCAGCACAAACAGCAATATCAGCTGCAGCACCAGCTGCAGTCAGACCATCAGCATCAGCTGCTGCACCGACAGCAGCAAGACCAGCAGCAGCAGCAGCCAGACCAGGAGCACCTGGTTTGGCACAGCCTGCGCGCCGTGTTTCTCTGATCCCAGCACCAGCAGCAGCAGGACCAGCAGCACCAGCAGTGCACCCCTCTGAGCCCATGCCTGCTGCACCTGACTCACGGCCTGCCTCACCTGAAGCACCTGCTGCACCCTTGGCACGGCGCAACCCACCCAGAGAACGACGCCTGCCACTGAAGCTCAGGCAGCCTGATCTGTGTGCCATGACTGTGTCAGACTCTCCTGTCAATGACACACCCACTGTGGCAGAAGCACTGGCCAGCCCTCAGGCAGACATGTGGATTGAGGCCATGAATGCTGAGTTGGCTTCCCTGCACTCTAACCAAACATGGTCACTTGAAGAGCGTCCTGCAAATGCACGTGTCCTGCCTACAAAGTGGGTACTAAAAGTGAAGCGTGATGCCGCAGGGAATGTCGAGCGGTACAAGGCCAGGCTAGTGGCTAAGGGGTACTTTCAACAATCAGGTGTGGATGTAGGAGATGTGTATGCTCCTGTCAGCAAGCACACCACACTGAGGGCCCTGCTGGCAAAGGCAGCAGCAGAGAACATGGAAGTGCACCAGCTGGACTTTGAGACTGCTTTTCTGAATGGAGTGCTTGAAGAGCATGAGGTCATCTATGTCCAGCAGCCAGAGGGCTTCAGGGAGGGCAACAGTAACACTGTCTGTCGTCTGCATAAGGCCCTGTATGGTCTGAGGCAGGCACCTAGGGCATGGCATGATAGGCTTTGCGAAGAGCTTCTTGCCATGAACTTCAAGTCATCTGAGGCTGATCCTGCTTTGTTTACTCTGCACCTACCATCAGGCACAGTCTACCTGCTGGTCTACGTGGATGATTGCCTCCTGTGCACACAGCAGGGGGACACCACAGGCCTGGCATATGTCAAGCAGAAGCTCTCCTCAGTGTTCAAACTGAAGGACCTGGGAGAGGCAAGGTGTTTTCTGGGCATGCAGATTGTTAGGGACAGAGCTGAGGGCACAATCCTGATCAGCCAGCAAAAGCTCATCCATGAGCTGGTCACCACGCACAGCATGTCTAATGCACACAGCAAGACTCTTCCCATGGCTGCAGCAGTCAAGTTAGTCAGGGAAGGGGATGCGCTGGACACATCTGTGCACCACTATAGTGCCTTAGTAGGAAGCCTGCTGTACTTGTCATGCTGCACACGGCCTGACATAGCATTCTCTGTGGGTGCCCTGGCTAGGCACATGTCTGCCCCCACCAAGCAGCATTGGGCTGCCGCCTGCACTGTCCTGTGTTACCTCAAGGGGACATCTGAGCAAGGACTACTTTTTGGTGGAGTTACAGGCCTGCAGGGATTTACTGATGCAGACTATGCTGGTGACAAGGACACAGCCAGAAGCACCACAGGCTACCTCTTTACCTTGAATGGTGGAGCAATCAGCTGGTCCAGCAGACTACAGCCTACTGTGGCTATGTCTACAGCTGAAGCCGAATACATGGCAGCCTCCAGTGCAACCAAGGAAGCCCTGTGGCTGCGAAAGCTGATGAGAGATTTGCAGCTGGAAGCAAGGTGTGTGCAGATGAGCTGTGACAATCAAGCAGCGCTGCAACTGCTCCACAATCCCATGGCAACTGCACGTGCCAAGCACATTGATGTGCATCACCACTTTGTTAGAGAGCGCATCGCCAGAGGCGAGGTTGCATTCAGCTACTGCCACACTGACAGCATGCTGGCAGACATATTTACCAAGCCCCTGGCAGCAGTCAAGTTTAACGCTGGGAAGCAAGGGTGTGGAGTTTTCAGCCCATGAGCAGGCACAGGCATGCCTGCCTGAAAACAGCCTGCTGTACCCAGCCTGTGTGTTATCTCAGGACTGGGATGTTTGTAGCTTCATGCAGTTGCACAAGGCACAGGTTTGTATGCCTGTTAAACAGCCGTTGATTTGTCAAGCAGTTGTTTGGAGCTTCGCAGTTGAACGCAGACCTGGTCAAACTCTTGGCTAGGTCACTGAGTGGGAGTGTTGGAAAGCTTGCCCTCCCGGTGCAGTTGTTTTGGAGCACCGGGATAGTAGGGCGCGTGCCAGCGGCCTAGCCGAAGAGTGTACGAGTGTGACTGCTTGATATAGAGCAGTTGCCAGGCATAGAACGGCACCCTGAACTGGTGTCGTCGTCTGCCCGTGCAATCTTAACAGGTAGGCGCGTTCCTTGCGCCAGCTTGTTCTGGCAGATCTGTGTAAAACCCTGAACTGGTGTCGTCGTCTGCCCGTGCAATCTTAACAGGAGGTTTCCGGCACTGCCACTGCCACTACTTACAAGCTTGGCACGTATCGCTTTAAGGTGTGCCAGGCCAGCGCGCCGTCGGGGTCCAGGAGGGCTCATCGCATTTTCGGTATCAGCTTCGCGCAGAGTGCGAAAAACGCTGCGATTAGGGAGCCTTGCGACAAAACACGGTCCAGCCCATCGGGGATGCTCCCAAGAACGGAGCCAATCGCCCCCTGTGATGAGATAGCCCCATGCCATTTTCACCCACTGCCACATTTTGTCATTGTATGTACCACACAAGGTGATGGAGCATGCCTGCGAGAGCATCCCGGAATATAGGCCCGCCTAGCTATCCGACACAGGTGGAAGCACGTAAAAAGGACCACTGGCCAAATAGTTGATGGTCTTGACAAATGCCTCAAAATTATGGGGTCAAGACTTCAGCAGAGTGCACGGTAGTGAAACAAAGTCCACGCACGGTGCTGCTGACACCTCAGTGAGATGATCTGCTTGCTTGGAGGCAGGGTCAGGCAGGTCCCGGCTCAGGTGTCAGAAGGGCCCGGGCCAGGTGTCAGGAAGGTGCCATGAGGGTTCCCGACCCAACCCAGGGAATCTTGCGCTTCGACCTGCGACCCACGTACGGTGGCACCCCGTTGAGCCCCAGGCTGCAGCGAGCGACCATGTTCACAGTCCGCGGGAATGGCGGGCGGTGATCAAGTACAAGGCTTCAGTCTAAAACGCGAGTTTTAGCGCGCGTGACTTACCGCGATAGTCTCAGCTACCCTTCACTAGCGCGTGGTGCGATGCGCAGGCCTGTCACGGATTGGCATGGCCAATGGCCGGGGTGACCTACGTCACCTTGCTCGACTTGTTGGGTCCGGTCCCTCCCGCCCGCCCTCCGCTTGCGTGTCGAGCTGGTGTCCAGCTCCGCCCTGACCCCTGACCCCTGCTGCTCAGCAGGAGGGGGGGGCAGCCCAGGGGCAGCACCAGCACCAGCTGCCAGCTCCTGCCAGGGGGGTGCAACAGGAGGGGGGGGCAGGTCAGGGGCGGCACCAGCACCGGCACCTGTTGCTGCCTCCAGCTCATCGCCATGCAGGGCGGCTACTGTGTTGCAGATATGGGCCATGACAAGACCCTTCAGCTTGGGCTTCAGCCACCCCTTCATAAGCTCCTGCTGGTGGAAGCGAAGGTAAGCTTGCAGCTCCCTGACAGATAGCTTCTCAGCCTCCTCGACAGTGGTGTGGCTGTAGTCGCGCCCATCATAGGTCAGAGCATATGCTGCAGACAGTCTATGCTGCCCCTCATGGTCCCCCACATCAACCACCACCTGTCCCACTCTATGAGTTGCTGCTGCTGCTTTCATCTCCGCCTTTGCTATCCGTCGGGCCATAGCTGCTGCTGCCTCCTCACGCCGCACTTCCTTGCGTAGCTCTGGCAGCCGCTGTGCAAAGTCAAGCACGTCCACGCCGTCAATGGCATCGATGTGGGTACGCATGGACATGAGCTCAAGCAGAGCTGGCAGCTCCATGAACATGCCCGTCCCATGCTTGAGTAGCTGCAGCAGGGACTCCACAGGGGCATTGGAGATTGGGCAGGCAAGGTAATACACCTCCAGATGCGCTTGCAGTTGTTGCTGGTCCTGCTCACTCAGCGCGCGCATGTCAGCCATGTCACGGATATGCTCTTTATGCTTCTCCCATGTGCCATGCGCGTCCCACACACGAGGGTCACACATTGGCAGCCGCTGCCCTGTCCTCTTCTGTTGCTGGCCCTCCACTCCCTGCTGCTGCTGCTGGTCTTCCTGTTGTTGATGCATCATCTCTGCATGGCTAACCACCTCTTGCGCTGCCTCCCAACGCGTTGTAGTGTCAGAGCTGCCAAGAGCTGCAAAGAGGCCAGGCAGGGCATTCTGCATCTGGACGTGTTGTTCGTAGTAGCTTGACATGGCCTTGCAATGCACCTGCAGGTAGGTGAGCAGCTGAGGTCTGCCATGGGTGTCAAGTCGGCTGCAGTTGCTGTCAGCCCACCGCCGCAGGACCTCAATATAAACACCTGTTTGCTTTAAGATCTGTAGTTGCTGCCTCTGCTTGCGGGTTAGCTGGGGCCGGCGCTGGTACTTGCGCAGCTGGGCCTCTAGGCGGTGCACATCACGCCTTGCAATTGTAATAGCCAGGTTGCACTGCTCGATGACTGCCTCAAGAGACTCGTTATCCAATCTCAGCTGCATGTGTGCTGCCTGTAGGTGCTGGTGCTTCTCCTCAAGGTCGTGCATTTTGGCAGCAAGGACCTCCTCAATGGCTTGATGCAATTCAGCCTCAGTCATCAGCATCTCATTCTCGGCCTGCACCTCCTGGGCAATGTCGTTAGCCCTCCTTGCTGTAGCTTTGAGGCCGTTAGGGCAGTGCAGATAACCAGCTCTTGGTGAGTTTACCAGGGCTTGGAGCTGAGCACGCCGCAGGCTGCGCCCCATGGGGGTGGGCAGGAGTTGCTAGGGATGAGAAGGGAGGGAAGGAGGGAGGGAGGGGGGGAGGGGGGTGGGAGGGCGGGGCTGGGGTTGGGAGGGGCTGGGGGGTGGGGGGTGGGGGGGGAGGGCGGGGCTGGGAGGGGGTGGTGGTGGGGGGGAGGGGAGGGGCCGGGGTTGGGAGGGGGTAACGGGGGTGGGAGGGCAGTGATGGGGCTGGGAGCGGGTAGGAGGAGGTAGGAAGGCTATGCTGGGCTGGGTAGGGGGTGGGGGTGCAAGGGCGTGCAAGGGGGTGCAAGGGGGCACGGTCCGGGCGGTCGGAGTAGGCTAGTCATTCCTGCAGGCAAAGTTGGGTCACGCCAATGTCATTCGGAGCAGGCCTGATCATCTAATTGCCATGCTTTCTTCAGTCGGAGTTGTGACGTTGAGTAAGGAACAGAGTTACTAATCGAAAGTCTGGAGAGTCACAGTGGCCAGCTCACAACATGCCATTTTGTGGATGGGGGTCTCCATTCTTGAGAGAGAGACGCACGTTTCCCGCGTATGCAACAATGTCGATTAGTAACTTGCCCAACGATGGCCCTCCAACACCGCCTGCACCAATAAGAGGCTCGCGGAGCGAGCCTGGCGGGCTGAAATGTGATTGTACTTCCGGCTCGATGCCAAGCGCAGTTCGCTCGTTGGTGCCTCTACTCACCACTAGAACAATCGATAGTGAGCAGCTGAGGTGTGTCCGCGCTCGCTTGCGCCGGCATGGACTCTGATGCAAGGATTAACTCGCCGCTTGCCAGTAGATGCGGAGTAATTCGCAGGTGCCAATGCAACAAACGTTACCGATCTCGGTGCACTTTGTAGCGAGTACTTGCATGAAGATTACCAACCCCATGTTGGGGACTCCTGACTGTGGGTAAGCGGGTGTGCCCTTCATGATCGCAAACCCCAACACAGGGAGCACGTTCCCTCCTGAGACAATTGAGCTACTTATTGAAACTATCGGCTTGATGCTTTGAAGGCCCACAGCCTGCTTGGCTACTGGGCCCTATGGGTGGTTGCGTGCTTAGCCATCCTTGTTCTACAGCCCGTTGCAAGCTCTGCCATTAAGCATTGAGCAGCCGGTCATTGACCTGCTTGTAGCCCTGCTGGTGATCCTTGCCAGGGGCCGGCAGAGCTTATAGGCTCTTCCAGCTGCACAGCTCCAGGGGGCGCTGCACACTCTCCCCAATGTGCTGGAAGTTGAGACACGGGTTGGTGTCCCCCATTCAACCACCTGCCCCAAGAAGGGGCCTGGGCTGGGGCC
>JASKMD010000027.1:2788110-2833341 GCA_030144725.1 Haematococcus lacustris | reverse complement strand
GCGCACCCTACGCCTGCCTGGCTGCCTCTTTATTTCTTCCCAGGGCCTGGCTGCCTGGCCTACCCTGCCCCTTTATTTCTTCCCAGGGCCTGGCTGCCTGGCCTACCCTGCCCCTTTATTTCTTCCCAGGGCCTGGCTGCCTGGCCTACCCTGCCCCTTTATTTCTTCCCAGGGCCTGGCTGCCTGGCCTACCCTGCCCCTTTATTTCTTCCCAGGGCCTGGCTGCCTGGCCTACCCTGCCCCTTTATTTCTTCCCAGGGCCTGGCTGCCTGGCCTACCCTGCCCCTTTATTTCTTCCCAGGGCCTGGCTGCCTGGCCTACCCTGCCCCTTTATTTCTTCCCAGGGCCTGGCTGCCTGGCCTACTCTGCCCCTTTATTTCTTCCCAGGGCCTGGCTGCCTGGCCTACCCTGCCCCTTTATTTCTTCCCAGGGCCTGGCTGCCTGGCCTACCCTGCCCCTTTATTTCTTCCCAGGGCCTGGCTGCCTGGCCTACCCTGCCCCTTTATTTCTTCCCAGGGCCTGGCTGCCTGGCCTACCCTGCCCCTTTATTTCTTCCCAGGGCCTGGCTGCCTGGCCTACCCTGCCCCTTTATTTCTTCCCAGGGCCTGGCTTCCTGGCTGCCTGGCCTGCCCTACCTCATTGGGGTCGTCCTGCCCGCATTGGGGTACTCCTACTGCACACTGACCAGGCCAAGCACCAGGGCAAGGCCACCTGCACGTCCTGTCTCATGCTACCCGTCCAGCAGCTGCCTCTCAGGCACAGGCGGTAGCTCCCTGTGCTAGGAGGGACAAGCTGCCAGCGCTGACGCTCATGTCGCTGAGTTTACATGATGGGGCTGTGAGCCATGCTGTAGTGGTTGTGGTGCGACATGTGATGAGTCATGTGATGACAGTGCTGAGTAGTGCTGTCAGCCCTGACGCCCGTGGTGCTGAGTCATGTACTCATGGTGACGAGTCATGTACTCATGATGACGAGCCATGATGAGGATGAGGATGAGGATGAGGATGAGGGTGGTGACGATGATGATGCCTTAGTCCCCGGCAGTCAAGCTCTGGCTGATGCCAGCTGGCTGCAGCTCCCCTCCCCAACTGCCCTGCCTGCTGTGTGCATGCAGTTGTGGTGGCGGACAAGTCCATCGCGACCTTGACGATCCGACCAGAATCTGCAGCCGTGGAGGTGAGAGTCGGCAGGGGCAGTCCTGCCAGTTCTGCCAGATGTGGCTGCCAGCTGGTGGCCGATGGATGGATGTGAAGCTGGACCTTTCTGTCTGTGCTGCTCTGTGCTGCTCTGTCTGACCTGCTCTGTCTGTGCTGCAGCTGTCAACCATCGTTGGCCAAGGCTGCCAGACCTGCACAGCCAGCTGCGGTGATCAGCTGCTAGCTGCCAACTGCAGTCCAGTCCTGCTCTGTCAGCTGTAGCTGTAAGCCATGGCTGCCATCATCAGGCAATGGCTGCCATCATCATCTAGTGTAAGGTGAGTGACGTGCTGGAAAATGACCTAAGAACTGTCAGAGTCTGCACCATCCTGCGCATGTCCTCAGGTGGCCCAGGCTGTGGTGAACATCTTGAGGGCTGAGACAGCCCCTCTGGGCCGCGCAGTGACCTTGACTCTCCATGACTTCAACCTCTCAGTGCTGGTGGCCTTGAAGGTGGGTGCCTGAGGACAGGTGGGTAGGTTTAGGGCAAACCCTAGCCCTAACCTTAGCCCCAACCCTCGCTCACCCGCACAACCGTTTGACCGACCGACCGGCCTCCCGACCTCGCGACGGTCGTCCTAATTGACCGACCTAATAAACCAACCGACCGACCCACCGATTGCTTGAGTGGCCTTTCGACAACTGTCCGCTTGCCCGCCTGTCCACTCGACCGGCCAACCAAACGATCAACTGACCGACGGCCTGCCGCTGCTGTGCAGATTGCCTACATAGCCCGGGCCAAAGCCGGCGAGTCGAGCGACATGAACTTGACTGCTGAGGTGAGCCTCAACCCTTGAGCAACACACTGAGTGGCAGCCAGCCCAGCCCAGCCCAGCCCTGCTGCTGATCCCTCTGGTGTAGCTGCTGCTGCTGCTCTTGTGCCTGCTACCTACTGCTGCTGCTGCTGCTGCTCTTGTGCCTGCTACCTACTGTTGCTGCTGCAGCTAAACTATAACTGGTGCTGGTGCTTGTGCTGCTGCCGCCGCCACAGTTCTCCTACCGAACTGTAAGCGCAGGGGAGGAAGGCGTGTCCAAGCAGCCCGTCATGCGCCTCTGGGCATGCAAAAACCTTCCCAAATCCCCCCGCACCACCTTCCCAAATCCCTTCGTTGCAGCCGAGCTCCCCTCCCATGCAGCAGCAGCAACAGCCTCCATCCCCACCACCAAGAATGCTGATGCAGCAGCGGACCCCAGCCCCACCACCAAGAATGCTGATGCAGCAGCGGAGCCCATCCCCACCACCAAGAATGCTGATGCAGCAACAGCCTCCAGCCCCACCACCAAGAATGCTGATGCAGCAGCAGCCACAGCCGTGCAAGCAGGGTCAGAGGCTCAAAGCGGAAGTCAGGAGGGAGCACAGCTCAGGGCAACTGAGGAGGGGGCACAGCAGGCACAGGGGCAGGCGCAGGGGCAGGAGCAGGGGCAGGGGCTGGATCAGGGACAGGACAAGGGGCCACGTAAGAGGAGTGAGATTGTCTTCCTCGAAGAGCAGTGGACTGAGGTGGGTGGTAGCCCCTGCCTCGAGCCCCTCATGCACATGCATCCACTGTTGCCACCCCTCACCCTCACCCCTCCCTACTCATTCACCCTCCTACCTTACCAACCCTGGTAGCTCACCCTCTTGCCCCTCTGCTGCCATGTCCGTTTCAGAAATCAGACAAGGGCGCCCTGGCCAAGGCCATGTATCAGCTGAGGGTGAGACGCCTTCCCTTTGACGCTGGCGCTGACCTGACGTACACCCTACCCTTGCCCTCACCACAGACCTGACCTGCCGCACCCACGTAACCCACACCCTGCCTGCCCTGCTGCAGTCAAGCACAGGCACCTCCACCATGATGCTGAGCGGTCTAGAGCAGTCCCGGCGAGCCGTCCACCTTGCTGCCCTGGCCAACCTGTTTGCAAGGTCAGTGGCGGCAGCTGAAGGTACAGGAGGGGCACTCCTGCCTGATGCAGCCCTGACCTTGACCCTGGCCCTGACCCTAGCCCCTCACCCTGACCCTGGCCTTGACCCTAGCCCCTGACCCTGGCCTTGACCCTGGCCCTGGCCTTGACCCTGGCTTTGACCCTGGCCTTGACCCTTGCCCTGACCCTGGTCCTGACCCAGGCCCTGTCCCTGACCCTGGCCTTGACCCTGGTCTTGGCCTTGACCCTGGCCCTAGCCCTGACCCTGGCCCTGACCCTGGCCTTGACCCTGGCCCTGGCCTTGACCCTGGTCTTGGCCTTGACCCTGGTCTTGGCCTTGACCCTGGCCCTAGCCCTGGCCCAGGCCCTGTCCCTCACCCTGGCCTTGACCCTGGTCTTGGCCTTGACCCTGGCCCTGACCCAGACCCTGGCCCTGACCCAGACCCTGTCCCTGACCCTGGCCTTGACCCTGGTCTTGGCCTTGACCCTGGCCCTAGCCCTGGCCCTGACCCTGGCCCTGACCCTGGCCTTGACCCTGGCCCTGGCCTTCACCCTGGCCTTGACCCTGGCCTTGACCCTGGTCCTGGCCCTGACCCTGGCCCTGACCCAGACCCTGGCCATGACCCTAGCCCCTCACCCTGACCCTGGCCTTGACCCTAGCCCCTCACCCTGACCCTGGCCTTGACCCTAGCCCCTCACCCTGACCCTGGCCTTGACCCAGGCCCTGGCCTTGACCCTGGCCTTGACCCTGGCCTTGACCCTGGTCCTGGCCCTGACCCTGGCCCTGGCCCTGGCCTTGACCCTAGCCCTGACCCTGGCCTTGACCCTGGCCCTGACCCAGACCCTGGCCCTGGCCTGCCCTCCCAGCCATGGTTTAGAGCCGCCAGGCTGAGCACACTCACACCCAACGTCACTGCATATGGCCCCATGGTCCCTGCCCCTGCCTGTCCTGCTGGCTGCAGCGAGGCTGATGGTGGGAAGGCCGTCAACTTGAGAGTGGATCGCTCTGTGTCTGTCAATGCGGCTGTGCCCATGCGGCTGCGCCTCATCATGACCATGATCACTCCAACCAGTGAGTGCATAGAGACCAGGACAGGTCTGGGGAGAGGGGTGTGAGGAAGGGCAGGGGCCGGGCGGGTGGGAGGAGGGATGGGCCAGGGAGTGTGGGGAGAGAGGAGCCAGGGAAGGGCCAGGTGCCGTGGGAGGTGAGATCTGATGAACTGTGCGGTTTAGGGCAGGGGAGAGGGAGAGGGCAACAAGGACTGCACCAACCAGCGAGTGCGTCGGTCCAGGGACAGGGTCGGGAAGAGGGGTAAGAGAAAGGGCGGGGTAGAGACGAAGGGGAGGGGGACCACTCCAACGAGATTTAAATGGGGGCATAAGCGGGGAGTGGGGAAGGGCCAGAGTGACCAGGGTGGCTAGGGGTGAGGGTGAGGCCAGGGGCAAAGGGGAGGGGACCACTGCAATGAGATCCAAATGCGGGCAAAGGCGGGAGTAGAACCCCTGACCCCGACCCCAAGTGGGATGAGGCTGGGGTGACCAGGGCGGTTAGGGTGACCAGGGCGAAGGCGGGGGTCAGGTGCAAGTGCAGGTGCAGGGTCATGGCTACCAGGGCGTCAAAGGCGGGGTAGGCATCTGCCAGGATCAGGTGCAGGCGCAGGGGCCCTGGCCAGCATCTGCTCCCACCTGCCCACCTACTACCCACCTATTTGCCAGGCCACTGACTGACCCACAGACCCCTGCTCTGCCGCCTGCCCACCAGCCTGCTTTGTCTGGAGCTGTGTTGCTTAGTCCTTCTGTTGCTGCTGCTGCTGCTGCTGGGTGTAGATCCTCAGCTTCCCTGTAACACCCTCATCTAAACCTTTGTTGTAACCTCAACCTTAACCCTACGCCTAACAGTTATTGTAATGTTTAACCCTGCCCTTGACCCTAACCCTGCCCCCGCTGGGAGTAGAACCCCTGACCCACTGCCGTCTGCAGAGCCTGCTGTGGAGCCCTCCATGAAGACCATGAGCCTCGCAGCCGATGCTGATGTGCTGCAGGTGAGGGCAAGAGCAAGGGCGCAGATCAGGGGAGGAGGGCTGGCAAGGATCAGGGGGGACAGGGCTATTGAGCTGGGGTAGGTGGGTGGGTTCTGGGTGGACAAGCGCTGGGTGTCATTGCTGCTGCTGCTGCTGCCAGTGCTGCTGCTGCTGCCAGTGCCAGCTGCTGTGGCAGTGTACCAGCTGCTGCTGCCAGTGCTGGGTGGACAAGAGCTGATGAGCTCTTGATGTGTCAGCATGTGTAGCAAGGCATTGCTGCTGAATTCATCCCTGCTTCCCTTCCAGCTTTGAACACCTGCGTAGCTGCTGCTCCCACGCCTGCCTGGACTGCCCTGCCTGCTGCCCGCTGCTGCCTACCGCCTGCCAGTCTGCCTTTGAGGTACTGACGGCCTTCCAGTACCCCGAGGACAAGGAGGCGGCTGCTGTGCAAGTGGTGCTGCGGCCCGAGGGGTCAGACGCTGAGCAGCTGGCCAGGGTGCTGAGGGTGAGGCACAGGGCGTGGACACCCACTGCTCCTCCTCTTGCTGCTGCTCCTCCTCCTCTTGCTGCTATGTCTATTTGTGCTGCTTCTTGGCTGACCCACTGCTACACTTGCTGCTGCCCTCCTTCTCCTCCACTCTGTCTCCAATGCTTGCCCTATCCGCTTGGCGCTGGTGGGAGTGCTTGTCAAACATGGGTGGCCTGTGCTGCTGCATTGGGTAGACGGGCGGGCGAGTGTTTACGGGTGGGTTGGTGAGTATTTTATGAGTGCTCAAGTTCAGGAGGGTGGCCTGTGCTGTTGCAGGTGCTGTTCCTGGCTCGTCTCAAGGTCCGGGATGCTATGCAGCGCGAGTTGCTGTGCCAGGTGAGGAGCGCCAAGGTTGCAGGGTCTGGGCAAGGTTGCCTGGCACGGTCTGCGTTTGGGTCAGGGGAGAAGAGTTTGTAGGCACCTGCTGCACAGTTGGCCAGGCCTGACCAGCTGGGTCTCACCACCTTTTCACCCTGGCTGACCTGGGAAGAGGATGGCTTTACACCGTTATCATTGGCAGCCTGGAAGGGCTGCTTGGCCAGCTTACCTGTGAGGGGCAGGGTGTAGGTCACTGGCTAATGTAATCGGCTGATAGGCAGGCAGGGCTAGGCATTTGTCGAAAGAGCTGGACAGCAAAGTCAGCCCTGTTGAGCCTGGCGAGGGCGACTGACACGCTGGAGGTCACCGGCTGGAAGTCGTCGCCTCAGTAGTTGCGTGTCCT
This sequence comes from Haematococcus lacustris, assembly GCA_030144725.1. Lineage (NCBI taxonomy): Eukaryota > Viridiplantae > Chlorophyta > Chlorophyceae > Chlamydomonadales > Haematococcaceae > Haematococcus > Haematococcus lacustris. The sequence continues at coordinate 2,826,972 of JASKMD010000027.1, read as the reverse complement.
ACGCAACCAAAACAAACTCACGAACTTGACTTCACTCGTCTCCCCGTGTTTCCAACTGCGTGACGACCGCTCGCTTGTGTACGCTCGGCGACAAATGCAGGTTTTCTTTGAGAGGGTCGAGAAGGAGGACGCGTCCAAGTTGGGTGGCAGTTACAAATTCGTATTGAGCACGGAACCACTTTCGGAGGAGCAGGCGCTCGCTGCGCGGGTTTACGCGGAACGTTCGGCCAATCGGTTGGCCGCAAGGGAAGCACGCCCCTACTCCAGGCCCCCGGCAACTTCCCCTGCAGCAGCAGCCACTTCCTCTCTCGCTCCCACAGCTGAGCGAGCAGGGGCTGTGGCAGTACAAGGGAGACAGAGAGGTGATCAGCCTGATGAACCTGATAAGGATCCACAGAACCGTGGTGTGGTGTTCCTTGAGGAGTATGGTACTGAGGTGGGTGCTGCTCCCTTGTCGCTACCCCCCCTCACCCCTCCACCCCTCACCCCTCACCCCTCCCTACTCACCCTCCTACTTTACCAAACCCCGGTAGCTCACACTCCTGCCCCTCTGCTGCCATCCTGTGTCCAGAAATCAGACAAGGGCGCCCTGGCCAAGGCAATGGAGCAGCTGAGGGTGAGACGCCTCCCCTCTGACCCTGACGCTGACCTGACCTACACCCCTACCCTTGCCCTAGCCACAAATCTGCCCTGATGCACGATTTCTAGCCCAACGTGATATGGCACAGGTTCAAACCCCTGAATTTATAGCTCGACCTCACTTAACATCATAGCTCAGGTGAACAATTCAGCGTAGTTAGTGCAAAAATACGCAAAAGCGCAGGTAAAAGGTATTTTGTCATAGCGCGATGCGCAGTAAAGCGACCATTTCATAGCGCAACACGATCTGTAAAACATGGCATTTTGTACCGAACGCTATATATAGCGTGTAAAAAAACTGGTCCACACCCTGCCTTCCCTGCTACAGGCCAGCAAAAGCAGGGCCAACGTGCTCGTAAGCAGGCTGGAGCAGTCCCGGCGAGCCGTCCACCTTGCTGCCCTGGCTAACCTGTTTGCAAGGTCAGTGGCGGCAGCTGAAGGCTGAGGAGGGGCACTCCTGCCTGTTGCGACCCTCACCCTCACCCTCACCCTCACCCTCACCCTCACCCTCACCCCCTACGCTTCAACCTGGCCCTGGCCCCTCACCCTGGCCTGGCGCCCTGGCTCTGGCATATGGCTCACCCCCTTGCCTGTCCCTGTCCTTATGGCTGCAGCCAGAGAGACGGTGACAAGGTGGTGGAGTTTGTGGTGCACCGCACCTCGTATGACAATGCAGCGGAGCCCCAGAGGCTGCGCCTCATCATGACCATGATCACTCCAACCAGTAGGTGCCTAGAGAATACCTCAAAAAGGGGCATAGAGAACACTTCATCCAGTTGGTGCATAGAGAACAGGGACATGGTCTGGGGAGAGGGGTAAGATGAAGGGCAGGGGCTGGGCGGATGAGATGGGAAGAGAGAGGGGCCAGGGAGGGGCCAGGGAGGGACCAGGGTGACAATTTGACCAGGGGGTCACGGACCATGGTGATGGGGACGAGGGGTAGGGGTAGGGTGAGGGCGTGGGTTTACTGCTGGTGCAGGGTCCATGGGGCTCTACCAAGGGGCTGCCAATGGTGAGGGGTTGAGGGCAGGGATCAGGGTGCATGGGGACCACGCCAACGAGTGGATGGCAGGACGGGGCTGGAGGCAAAGACAGGGTCCATGGCTACCTGCTACACCCACCTACTGTGGGCAGTGAGGGCAGGGCAGGCATCACCTAGACAACTCCAACATGTGTATGGCAGGCCAGGGGCGGAGGCAGAGACAGGGACGGGGGCGAAGTTGGTAGTGAGGGCGGAGTACGCATCTGCAGGGGTCAGGTGCAGCTGCATGGGACCTGGCCAGCACCTACACCCGCCCACTCACCTGCCCACCTACTCACCAACCCCTTGACTGACCCACAGACCCCTGCTCTGCCTCCTGCCCATCAGCCTGCCTGGTAAGGAAATGTTTCTGATTGTCAGGAACTTTGAGGTCTAACTTTGAAAGTTGAAAAGTTTGGATTGCACTCCTGCCTGCTGATCCCTCTGTGCAGCCCTCCATGTACACCATGACCCCTGTCCTGAAATAGCCCATCCTGAAAATAGCTAACCCGAATCCTGCCCCTGCTGGGAGTAGAACCCCTGACCCACTGCCGTCTGCAGAGCCTGCTGTGGAGCCCTCCATGAAGACCATGACCCTGAAGACGGATGCTGACGAGCGTCAGGTAAGGGAAAGGATGTGGACGAGGGGAGGCTGTCTAGGGCAAACAGGTAAAGCTGGACATGGCCCGGTTTCTACACTGCGGGGCAGGGTCGGCTGGGGCAGGGTCGGCTGGGGCAGGGTCGGCTGGGGCAGGGTCGGCTGGGGCAGGGTCGGCTGGGGCAGGGTCGGCTGGGGCAGGGTCGGCTGGGGCAGGGTCGGCTGGGGCAGGGTCGGCTGGGGCAGGGTCGGCTGGGGCAGGGTCGGCTGGGGCAGGGTCGGCTGGGGCAGGGTCGGCTGGGGTGAGGTGGGACAGTTCTGATGCTATAGAGTGTGACACCTACCTGTGGTTAAAAGATGAGCAGGCTGAGATGAGGCAGTGCCTCCCCGCTGCTCAAGGAAGAAACTAGCCACCTGCATTTAGTTTGCTCCCACACCTGTCTGACCTGCCCTGCCTGCTACCCGCTGCCAACTGCCGCCTGGCTGCTGGTGCCTCACCCTGACCTGCCCTGCCTGCTGCACGCTGCTGCCTACCGCCTGGCAGGCCTCATACGAGGTGCTGGCGGCCTTCCAGTCCCCCGAGGACAAGGAGGCAGCTGCGGTGCAAGTGGTGCTGCGGCCAGAGGTGTCGGACGCTGTGCAGCTGGCCAAGCTGCTGAGGGTGAGGCACAGGGTGTGGACACCCACTGCTCCTCCTCTTGCTGCTCCTCCCTTGCTCCTCCTCCTCTTGCTGCTGTTTCTCTTTGTGCTGCTTCTCCTCCTGCAGCTGTTCTCCAATTCATGCCCCTTCTGCTTTGCGCTGACGGGCATTGCTGCCCTTGTTCCCCCCCCTCCTCTTGCTGCTGCCTTTGCTGCTGCTTCCTGCACTATCTGAATGTGGGTGGGTTATTAAACATCGCTGGCCTGTGCTGCTACATTGAGGCCGCCCCAGGGCGGGCGAAGCCGTGCACGCCCTGGCGTCGGCCCGTGTGGGGTGCTGAGGGAGCGGTCTCCTCCTCCTCCTCGTTTGTGCTCCTTCTCCTCTTGCTGCCCCCCCTCTTTGGGCTGCTGCTCTGGGTGTACATGCTGCTGGCTGACGCACAGCACGCTGCCATGTCGGCAAGGCCGATGAGGGTAGGGTGGCCAGGCTGGCCGGCAGACAGGCTGGTCAGTGAGTCACACAATGAAGGAGGTATTGCCTAGGTTTTCATCGGTGGCCTGTGCTGCTGCATCGGGTGGGCGGGCGGGTGTTTACGGGCGGGCGGGTCCAGGAGGATATGGCCTGTGCTGCTGCAGGTGTTGTTCTTTGCTCGTCTCAAAGTGAGGGACGCTCTGCAGCGCGAGTTGCTGTGCAAGGTGAGTGGCGCCAAGGGGTCAGGGTCTGGGCAAGGTAGCCTGGCTGAGCCCCTGTGTGTGGGTCAGGGGGTGATGCGCTGGCAGGCACCTGCTGCACAGTTGGCCAGGCCTGACCAGCTTGAGTGCCATCTGGACGCGCAGGGTGTAGGGCACTGGCTGATGCGGTCGGCTGCCGGGCAGGCAGGCTAGGCATATGTAAATGAGCTGGACAGCAAGGTCAGCCCTGTTCAGCCTGGCGAGGGTGGCTGAATCGCTTTAGGTTGCCGGCTGGGAGTCGTTGCCTCAGTAGCCGTGTGTGCCCTAATTGACCGACGTCTTTGATTCGTCTCCCCGTGTCCTTGATTGCTTGGCGACCGCTTGCTTGTGCCCGGTTGGCGACAAACGCAGGTTCTCTTCGAGAGGGTCGACAAGGAGGATACGTCGAACTTGGGCCGTGGGTTCAAATTTATACTGCGCACGGAGCCTTTGCCTGAGGAAGACGCGCGCATTGCACGGTCTTATGCTGCAAGGTCTGCTGGGCGGATGGCGGCGAGCGAAGCTCGGCGAAGCGAGGCGAAGTGAAGCAAAAATAGGCGCGTTGGGGCAGAAGGTGAAGGCATCGACGCCTGACAGCGGACATAGAATTGATCAAGGGCATTTCCGGAGGTTTTTCTTCAGTGCAATTGGCTCGTCAACGCGCCGCGACGGCACCTGCACGCCCGAGCTGACTGCACTGGCCTGACGCCAAAACAGCAGTTTTTGTTTGCACACTAGCCTCAATAATGACAGCTGTACCTTACCCAGGTTGCCACACGGTAAACCTCACGGGTATAGCACAGTACGCAAGGTCATTGGCAACCGAAACCAGATACAACAATGACATGGGTGTCGAGCAACTCATGTACGCAGGTTGATCGCACCCTAGTGCTTCCCACCCTGCTGCTGCTAAGTCGTTAGCTTTGTCAGTGCTTCGTCCGCGTCCATCTACTGTTTGCTTGTTCTATAAAGATGTAATGGTCAACGCAGGTGGGACCGGTGAGAAGTGCTTTTTACCTGCGGACATGCCTGCGGCATTATTATGTAGATTTTCGCTGCCCCTGGAATCTGATAACTTCGCTACTCGGGGGTTCCGTCGCTCCTTTGTTGTGTCACAGGTCGAAGTCAGGAAGTTGGTTGGAGCTGACAACTGAACACTTCGTGCTACAAGCTGTCGTCCTATTGTTGACCTGCTACCAAGTGACGCATGGCCGTTGCCCAGTGTGCGCCGCTGGGCACACAGCATGTCGACTTTCATCACACCCGACGTCGGACAAAAGCACGCTGTGTTGAGCAGCCGCAGCGCACAAGGCACTTTCCTTGCATAGCTGGCCAGGGCCCTTGCGTTGATGCCGCCAATTCGACCAGCCGGGCCCACAGCTGGGGGCGTCCACCTCGCTCTCACGGTCCCAGACGCAGTTGCACACGTTGCGCTGCTGGTGCTGCTGGAGCACCTGAAACAGCAAGGAGTTCGACCGCCCAGCCTGACCTGGTGTTGTCCTTGCCTGACAGCCCTCACTGCATCCACGTATTCGGCGTGGAACACACCTCAGCCCATGCTGGCATCGGTACGTAACACTGGCAGGTTGGCTAGGATATCAGGCGAGGAAGCTCGTAACTCCCCCCCCCCCCTCCCCGCCTCCCCCCCCCTCCTCCCCCTCCTCCCCCCTCCCCCCCTCCTGCCCCTCCCCCCCTCCCCCCCTCCCCCCCTCCTCCCCCTCCTCCCCCTCCTCCCCCTCCTCCCCCTCCTGCCCCTCCCCCTCACCCCCTCTCGCCCTCTCCCCCTCTCCCCCTCTCGCCCTCTCCCCCTCTCCCCCTCTCCCCCTCTCCCCCTCTCCCCCTCTCCCCCTCTCCCCCTCTCCCCCTCTCCCCCTCTCCCCCTCTCCCCCTCTCCCCTCCCCCTCCCCCTCCCCCCTGCAAGCAGACCACACGCACCCTGCCCCCTCCCCCGGCTGCAGCCGAGTGGGTGTTGGCGCAGCGCCCCAGTGCCGTGGTGGTGGAGACGGCAGTGAGCCCAGAGCACGGGGCACGGCCCGGCAACCGCATCTCATGTCTGGACCGTGTGATCCAAGGCCCAGCAGCCTTCTACCTGCGTATGTACTGCCAGGTCAGCTGCCGCCATGCATGCCACCATGCCCGCATGACCCCCGCCTACCTGGCACCCCTCACCCTCCCCCTGGCACCCTACCCTGCCCCCCCCCCCCCCCCTCCCCTGGCACCCCACACCCCTCCTGGCCCCCTCCCCCACCTGGCCACCTGCCCCCCGCGTGTGTCTGCACCAGCTGCTGGCCATGCGCTGGTGTGGGCCCATGCACCATGCACTGCCTGCATGGTGGGTGGCTTGTGGGGCTACCAGGTAGCTGTGGAGCTGAGGGAGCAAGCCAACGCCTGCGCTGGGGACATAGCCGCCACGCCCTTGTGGCAGCAGGTGAGGCTCAGCACCTTGGAAGGGGCGGGGTTAGGCGCGGGGTTGGGGTCAGGGAGGGGCGAGGTTGGGGTCAGGCAGGGGCAGGGTTGGGGTCAGGCAGGGCAGGGTTGGGGTCAGGGAGGCGCGGGGTTGAGTCCAGTTTATTGTTCCAGGTGGGAGGTCGTCGAGGGGAAGGGATGGGAATTTAGAGTGCCAAGGGCAGGGAGGAATAGGAGGGCTGGCGGGCTCGGTAGGTGATGAGGTCAGGGGGCTGCTTCCCCCGGTAGGCCCCGCCCCGCACCTGACACACACCACCAGCACCCGGGGTCAACCCCTCACCCTCCAGGGTGCCAGGAGGAAATAGGAGGAGGAATAGGAGGGCGCAAGGAGGGTCCTAGGGAAGGGCCAGCGGGAGAGGAGGGGGAGGAGGGTGGGGGCGAAGGGGCGGGGAGGGGCAGGAAGGGGAGGGGAGGGGGGGAGGAGAGGGAGGAAGAGGAGAGATGGGAGGAGGGGCAGGAGTGGGTGGGAAGGGAGGAGGGGCAGGAGGGTGAGGGGTTTACCCCGGGTGCTGGTGCTGTGTGTCAGGTGCGGGGCGGGGCGTACCGGGGGGAGCAGCTGACCTACATCGCAGCGCTGGCTACTGAGACACCCCTTGTGTTTGGGGACCGGCCTAAGGACATCACCTACAGGTCTGACTGCAGCAGGCAGGGTCAGGCAGGGTCAGGGCAGGGTCAGGCAGGGTCAGGGCCAGGCAGGGTCAGGCAGGCAGGGTCAGGGCAGGGCGGTCAGGCAGGGTCAGGGCAGGCAGGGCCAGGCAGGGTCAGGGCAGGGCTCAGGCAGGGTCAGGGCCAAGGCAGGGTCAGGGCAGGGTCAGGGCAGGGTCAGGCAGGGGGCAGGGCCAGCGGGCAGGGCAGGGGCAGGCAGGGGGCAGGTCTGAGGGCAGGTCAGTGGGAGGGCCGCCAGGCGCTGACAGGGCAGGGTCAGGGCAGGGCCAGGCAAGGAGAGGGCAGGAGAGGGGCAGGCTGATCTGGGCAGGCAGGGCAGTGAGGGCAGGCAGTGAGGGCAGGCCATGAGGGGCAGGGCCAGAGGGGCAGGCAGGGCAGGGTGAGGGGCAGGGCCAGGGCCAGGGCAGAGCCGCCAGGGCCAGGCAAGGGCCGAGGGCCAAGCAGGGTTAGGAGCAGGGTGGCAGGGCAGGCAGGGCCAGGGCAAGCAGGGCCAGGGCAAGGCAGGGCAGGGCAGCAGGGTCAGGGCCAGGGGCAGGGCAGGGCTAGGCAGGGCACAGGGGCAAGGGCGCTAGGCGTAGGGGGCAGGGCGGGTGGGTGAGGTGGGCAAGTGCAGGGGTCTCATGCCGCCCCCCAGAGGACGCTGGCTGCAGGCGGTTGTACGGGCTGACCAGCCTGCAGGACCTGGACCAGGGCTTTGGCTACCAGGCCGCAGCCAACTACTTGCAAATGCTGGGCCAGCCACCCCCCCCGGTGGATGCCCATGCGCCCCATGTGGTGCACCAGATCTGCATGCAGGTGGGGGGAGGGGCCAGGGGGCGGGGGGCGTCTGGGTCAGGGCTGCTTAGGTAGTTCAGCTCTGCCCTGCATGTGGTGCATGTGGTGCATGGGCCACGTTTCCTTTGCAGTCTCGTCCTGATAGGGCTGCAGGGCAGGATTCTCAGTGTTTTAGGATTGGTTGGTGTCTTTGGTGTCATTGGTTGATGTTGTTGGTGATGTTGGTGGTGGTGTGGTCGGTCTGGACAATGTCCTGGCATGGCTGCAGGGCTGCAGTCAGTGTGGGCCTGGTATGTCGGTCTGGTCAGTTGTGTGTCCGTGAATTGTTGGTGGTGGCAGTGTTGTGTCTGTGTGCTGCTGCACACACACCCCACCCCCTGCCTGGTCAACCCCCTAACATTAGTTGTAGTGTCGGTGCTGCATCTCAACTCCCTCCTTGCCTTGGTGCACCACCTGCCCCACCCCCTATCGCCCCGCTCCCCCACCCCCTGCCTGGTTCACCCCCTCACCCAGCTGTGCTGATTCACCTCCACCCCCTGCCTCTATTGCTGCTGCTGCTGCTGCCGCCCCATGCTGCTGCTGCTGCTGCTGCTGCTGCTGCTGTCATCGCCTCTGCTGCTGCCTCCTCCCCCTTGCTGCTGCCCCGCCCGGGCCCCGCTTGCCTGATTAGGAGCGCGAGGCGGTGATGTGCAGTGTGGCACACGACTGGATGCTGGGGCGAGCCCCGTCCTGCCAGCCAGCTTCACGCCTGCCTCCGCACACCACCCCTGACCCCGACACCTCGGCCCCTGGCCCAGCTTCTGGCGGGCTGCATGAAGACAGCCCATGCGCTATGCCTCCTGAGGAAACTGCAGCAGCGGGTGGCAGGCAGGGAGGCGAGGGGGGAGGGGCGGGGGGAGGGGATGTGGTGCTGCTGGTGGGACGTGCCCATATTGCAGGTGAGAGTAGGGGGAGGTGGCGGTGGGACTTGCTTGAAGGTGGGGTGGGAGTGAGGGCAGGGGTCACACCAACAGGGTGGGCGTGCTGGAGGAGCACATCACACCTCATCCTCCAGTCACACTTCAAAAACAAGTCCATACGTTGCCTTGCACCCATCCATCAGAGTGGGGGGTGGGGCTGGGGCTGGGGCTGGGGAGTGCAGGTCTAATGAGGGATGGAGTAGAGGTGGAGGGGCATCGAGGCACAAGGGTGAGCAAGGCAGTCATGGGGGGAAGTGGGGGTGCGCTTTTTACCAGGCCCAGGCCAGCAGCCTGGTGCGGGAGTGCGGGGAAGGGTGGGGGCGGGGAAGACTGAGGAGGGCAGCCACCCGACAGTTTGTTGAAGCTGCCAAATTCAGCCCACCCCTTCACCTCAAGCCCTGAACCTCGAGTGTGTGTGTCGAGCATTGTCAGGGTTGAGGGTCCAGCTGGTGTAGCTCTGTGGGGTTAGGTTGTGGGGTTTGGAACCAGAGGAGGCAATATAGAGGAGGATGGGCGAGGAACCTTACATTCGCGCACAACACACGACACGCGTTGTTCCACCGCCAGCTGACCGCCCGAGCAAGTGAGCGGTGCGACTGTGTGAGGACGTGTGACGTTTGACCGCAGGGTTGCAGGAGCTTTGGACCCTGGGCCGCTGGCGTCAAGTGGTGGGCGCCGACGAGTTGCTCGACAGCTTGCTGCTGACAGCACCGCCATTGAGTGCGGTGCCCACGCACGAGACGGGGCTACGCCGCGGGCTGCTGCACGCAGTGCTCCGTATGAGCGCGCCTGCAGAGGTGCGTCGCAGTGGGTTACGTGTTCAGGACAACCTTTCCGTGTCGCCGCGAATTTTGACAAGCCGGATGGCTGCCGGCTGAACGTTTACGCGCCTGACGTTGCGAAGCCTGTGAATCCGGCAGCTCCTTGTAGTGTTCGCAGCATGTTTTGCGACTAATCTTCGGCTAATCTATCGGCCTTCCCTTGCGGATGTCGTCAACAACAGGCCGGCAGAACTGCCTCACTTGAGTCAGGGATGCACCATCACCAGCCAAGCAAGTAGCCAGTGCCATGAGGTGCTGCTCCATCTGACATGACAATGGGGCCCATTAGTGATGGGGCCAGAGGTATTGGTCATTTTGGTGGGGATAGGATTGGGGCTGGATGCTGGTGGCTTTGGGCATCAAGGTCACGGTGGCAATGGGAAGGTGGGTGGCAGGTAGTAGGGTTGGTTGTGTACTACAGTGATGGTGGGTTTGGGGTGAGGAGGGACGATGGTGTAGGTGGCAATGACGGCCACCACTGCTCAAGGCAGCAAGGTGCTCTGCCACTGCCTTGGGTCCCAGAGCACCTTACCTTGTTCATGCAACTATGCGCACAGGCAGAGATTTGAGGAATAGCCCAACAATCTAAGGCTTAGCTGTGCCAATCAACAACCAACAACCACCACAACAACCAACCACCTGGCTTGCAGGTGCTGGCTGACCTGGAGACTACTCTGGGCCCTGTGCCTCTCCTTCAACAGCCGGCCTTCCAGGCGGTCAGTGAGATATATGGCAGCACCCGCACCATGCTGGCCTGTCTTCCCCCGGACCTCCTACACCAGGTAGGGTAACCCTCGGCCAAGGTAGTGTGCTTCTCTGCTTTGCTTTGCCTCGACAAGGGTCGACAGAAGAGTGCAAGGCTTATAATAAGTAAGGTAGCTGGCAGCACGAGGTCCATAAGGCTTAGGGGTAATGATGTTACACGTCTCAGCTGCCTCCAAGCTGCTTCTGCAGGTTGTTGCACGAACCCTTGCAGCATGCAACACCCTCTTCTACATCCCTCGTTCCTCTGCAGGTGTGTGAAGGTATACCCGCCGAGGAGGGGGGCCCGCCATCAGACTTTTGGAGCCGGCTCCAGCCAGTGCGCAGCATGCGCATCAGTCAGGGCGGCCCTGGATACTCTGAAGAGATGGTCACATTTTTGCGGAGCTTGAACTTCGACTTGGATTGAGTTGTTGCTTGGGTAAGGAGCGCCAGCGTCGTGTCAGCTAGCATCTCCAAGTTGCTGTCGCCGAAGGGTTGTTGTTACATCGATGGTTGATGTGTGTCTGAGCCACTGAAGCCATCAGCCGTAGAGCTGCTTGGCCGCCCTCCCCTCGGATTCTACTGCAATACACCTCTAGGCTTAGCTACAGCTGGTACAAGTGCATGTGACTACGTAGTAGATAATTGGCAAACATGGAGTGTTAAGGACGCGAGGCCGAGGTCCGAGCGCGTTACAGCTACGACAATATGTACGACAATATGTCTGGGGTATACGAGGGGAGGTGCCGCACCAGTCCCCAAGCCTGCGCCACTGATGTATTGGGTACGGCTTACCTAGTAGTACCATCTCAAGGGCTGCACGCACGGCGGACTTAAGCTTGCGAAGTAAGCTTGCGTTCCGCACCGTCATGCTCCCGGTCCGGGTGAGGCGCACCAACTGCGTTTGCGCGACGGTGTAGAACCGGCGTGTGTTTCGTTCAGGCACTGCTGACCTCACACCACTTGAGACCGTGTCAATGCCGCCGACGCGCATGCTCATGTAGGGCAGCCTACGCGACGCGGGCGGTTGAAGCGACGACTGCATGCTCCGCAATGGCTCAAATTTGAATCACCAACTTTGATGCTTTGTTGTGCACGGCCTACTGACTGCATAACTATTCTGGATGGGGAATAGGTAGCTTGCCGGGCTGGCTACATTGTGAGCCAAGTAGCATAATATTTGGCGTAGTGAGTGCAGAGTTACAGCCGTCCTACTACCAGGGGTCGGTTTCCTGTCATTTTTTGAATGTTGGGGCCGCCTGACCGTGTGGGAGGATTCCGGAGGTTCATGCATTCCGATCGCAAGTTGCTCGCAATCGCAGAAAAGAGAGGTGCGAAGCCCCCCGAGTTGCAACTTGCAACTTGCAATGCAGCCACAGCAGTAGGTGGGCATGTTAGGCATGCTGGGTATGCTGGGAACGTGAGCGTACTAGACTATGCTAGTGGCAGCGTCTACAGCTGTTACAATGGCCTGTTTGCTGTAGGTGTGTTTTGAAGCTGTTCGTTGTCGTGGGCTTGCGTAGCTTGCCAGGTTTATTTCACGCGTACAAGTCCCGAGACCGTCATGCTCCTGGTCCTGATCATGGCAACAACGTCATTGAAGCTACAAATGAGGTGCACTAACTGCTCTTGTTCTGAAAGCACATCATGGAAGAGTGAATCACTGCTTAGTTCAGACACTGCTTTCTGTGCACACTGCGTAGGCTGCGAAGCGCTAAGCATCGCGAATGTGACGCATTGTACCGCGATTGCAGATACAGAGAGGCGCGAAGCCCCAGTGCGTTCCAAATGCAGCAGCAGGACGCGCAGCTAGCTGCCACTAGTGCGGTTGTGCAGCACTCCGCTGAGCACGGTGCGACGTGGGCTGCGAGCTAGTGGCAGCGCAGCTGAGCCGCTAGGAATGCTCTCATTGTACGCACTCTCTGGCTTCGCTCACGCTTGGTCGCACCATCTGGCTAACGCTTGCTGCGTGAAGCCTTTGCCTTTGCCTTTGCCTGCCACGTGACATTGTTCCGTGGCATTCTTGAGAACCCGCTGCTACCGCACCAACCACTGTGCTATTCAACGTGCCGGGGATCAGCGAAGTGCCCACAGCCACCAAACCCCACATGCTTCCCCACATCGCTGCCGCAATTGCAGAAACCCACTTCACCACCGATGTGCGCCACCTGCTGGGTAATCAGGGCCTGCACGTCTCGCACTCGGTGTTCAACTTTTACCTCCGCGAACAGACCCGCCGAGAGCAGCGTCGGCAGTATCGCAGTCTGTACGAGGACGAAGAGGAAGGATGGGCTGCGAAGCTGCAGACGCTGTGGTTCACGGTGCTTTTCTACCTTCAAAGGTAGACTAGCCGTGGCCACCTGGAGGTCCGAGGCCGACACCAGCAGCAGCTCTCTGAGCTTGCACATTGCTGCATCATGCTTACTTGTGCGGGTCAGCCCCTGCTAAGGCTATCATCCATCCTGATGGCATTCACCTGCCCGTGCTGCTGCAACTACAGCATCTGAACCACAGTGTGTTATGGTATAGGCTTGTTCAATGTAAGCACGCTATGCCTGTTACAACCATATGTGCAGCATGTTCTGAGTACCTGGGTCAGGATACTTCATGTGCACACTATGAAAACAGCACACTGTCTTCACTCCATCTCCTGCCTGGTGCATGTCCTTCCCTGCATGTCAGCCTCTCTGCATTCAAATGTGCCTATGCTCTGCCTCTGACTATCACTTTCCTGCCTACAACCCGTCTCGCCTTACCCTGCCCTGCTGCTCTGTGGCCCCAGGTTTTGGTACTCCCTCCGGGCTCGCACCCGAAGCTCTGCTGACGATCCAAGCATGCGCGTGACGGAGGGCTTGCACGGCCAACAGCCGAAAGCCCTCAGCAGCGCAGCGCCGCCCCTCCTCATCAAACGCTCGGTGCATGAAGCCAAGTTCGATTCATCCTTCCGAAGTCCCTCGCTCACCAAGGCCGCCGCCGGGCACGACTCCCCGCCTCCCGCTCAAGCGCCCGCACCCGCTCCTGGTGGCAACGGCCTGCTCGGCAAGCTGCCTGCGTGGCTGCCCGACCTGTCGGTTCGCGGAGGGTCAAAAGCGGCGAAGGAGGACGCAAAGATGGGGGCGGAGGCGGTGCACGATTCGACAGACACGCTGCTGCTGGTAGATCACACGGGCGACAAGGTGGGAGAGCTGCCAGACCTGACCTCCCGTCCCGGACGCAAAGGCGCGGACGCGTCGCACCGGCCACGACACGCGGACCGTTCGTACCACCCCGACCGGTCGCACCGCCCTGATCGGTCGCACCGCCCTGATCGGTCGCACCACCCCCGCGCCAAGCCTTCGCTCCCTGAGCCCCCCCCCGTCGTGCACAGACAGATCGAGGTGGCAGAGCCTTCAGTGCGGCACCAGATGCTGTACTACTCATCCAGTGCGTTTGCGCCGCCACCGCCCCTGCCTGCGCCCGACCCCAGACGGAAGGAGGAGGACGGCGAGGAGGAGGAGCAGCGGGATGGGGACAGGGAGGGGAGGGGCGGCCCGGAGGGAGGGGCGGAAGGGAGGCAGCTGGATAGTGCCAGCCTGGGGTTAGAGCGCAGCAACACAGAGTGGCAGCAGGCGACAGGGCGCCAGCCAACTGTGTGGCGCTCAGTGCTGGGCATGCCCATGCTGACATTCCAGTCGCCACTCATTGCCGTATGGGTAAGGCGCAGGGCAGGGTGGAGAGGGGCAGGGGGGAAATTAGGGAAAGGAGAGTGGAGTGAGGAAGCAGGATGATGTGGTCGATGAGGAGGGCAGGGCAGGGCAGGGCAGGGCAGGGCAGGGCAGGGCAGGGCAGGGCAGGGCAGGGCAGGGCAGGGGCAGGGCAGGGCAGGGCAGGGCAGGGCAGTATTGCACTTCAATCACCGTGTTAGGGTTGTGGGTTGCCCTGCTGCTGCACCTCGCCTGTGGCTCTGGCTGCTGTCTGCTCCCTGCAGTACATCTTCATGATGCTGGTCGACGCAATCTACATCGCCTTCTGGGTGCCCCTGGTGAGACAGCCCCTGCTGCCCTGCCCACCCTGCCCTTGCTGCCCTGCTGCCCTGCCTTGCTGCCCTGCCTTGCTGCCCTGCCCACCCTGCCCTTGCTGCCCTGCCCTGCTGCCCTGCCTTGCTGCCCTGCCTTGCTGCCCTGCCCACCCTGCCCTTGCTGCCCTGCCCTGCTGCCCTGCCTTGCTGCCCTGCCTTGCTGCCCTGCCCACCCTGCCCTTGCTGCCCTGCCCTGCTGCCCTGCCTTGCTGCCCTGCCTTGCTGCCCTGCCCACCCTGCCCTTGCTGCCCTGCCCTGCTGCCCTGCCTTGCTGCCCTGCCTTGCTGCCCTGCCCACCCTGCCCTTGCTGCCCTGCCTTGCTGCCCTGCTGCCCCACCACCCTGCCACACACGCTGTGGCCCAGCCCCTGGCCCCCTGACCCCCTGGCCCCTGCCTTACCCTCAGCCCATCACCTCTCCCGCCTCTTCTGCGCTTGACCCTCCCGTGGCGCCCTGCCTGCCCTGCCTGCCCTGCCTGCCCTGCCCTGCTTAAACCTTGCCCTGCGCCTGCCCCTGCCCTCCCTTCATATCAGGGCATCGCCTTCTGCCACGATATCTTTGGCACCTGGGGCGGCTGCTCCTGGGTTGAGCTGTCCTCCGGTGCGCCCTGCACCTGCAGCGATGGTGGTTAGGGTTAGGGTAACCGCCCAACCCCCTAACACCCACCTAACCCTAACCCTAACCCTAACCCCTAACCCCTAACCCTGTCCTCCTATGCGCCCTGCAGCTGCAGGGAAGGTGGCATCTGCTAGTAGCTGGGGAACAGTGGTAGCAGGCAGGGGAGGAGACAGGGTGGCAGCTGCTGAGCATCGCTGGATGGTGCCATGGCGCCTCCAGCCAGGCCAAGGCCAACCTGCACATGGTGTTCACAGGTGGCAGCTGCTGAGAAGGCTGCTGGTCAGGAAGCCGTGTTCTAGGGTGTCAGGCCCGCTGGGCCCCCGCTGCTTGTCCTGGCTGAGTGTCTGCGCAGGTTTCGTGTTCTTCATCAACATCATGATGAACCTGCACTCACCCCTCACCCTGAGGCATGAGCACAAGAAGCTGGACCTTGTGGACGTGAGTGCGTGGCCCTGGCTCAGGCTCTAACCCAGGCTCAGCCTCCCAGGCTCAGGCTCAGGCTCAGGCTCAGGCTCAGGCTCAGGCTCAGGCTCAGGAGCTCATGACTCACCTCCCTCGGCCTGGCTCTTCCGTGGGCCTGGCTAGGCCTCATGCCTCACCCCTGACCACCCCTGGCTCCCCCTGCCTCCCATACCCTGGCTCATGCCACTTATTATACACCAGGGCTCAGGCTCAGGCTCAGGCTCCCATGCCCCTACCCCTATGGCTCAGTTAGGGCAGGACCCTGTCTCATGCCCCACCTCCCTCGGCCTCTCCCTCAGCTCTGGCGGTCTCCTGGACTCAGGCTCAGGCTCAGGCTCAGGCTCCCATGCCCCTACCCCTATGGCCCATGCTTCACCTCCCCCAGCCTCTACCTGTGGCCCTGGCGCCCGCAGCTGCCGCCTGGCCCACCCCATCCTGGCCCACCCTCATCGCCCCTACTGCCACCATTGCACCCACCCTGCCCTCCTCACCCTCACCTGCTGCCCAGGGGCGGTTAGTGGCGAGGTACTACGCGTTTCGAAACTCCATGTGGCTGGACATCCTGGGCCTGCTGCCCTCCGTATACCAGGTACCACCCCACTCACCCCACTCACACGCACACTCACCGTCCCCTTCACCTTACCCCTTCCCATACTCATGCCCCTGCCCCCTGGGGCCCCCCGACAACCAGCCCACCCCACCCCCCTCCCCTCCCTGCTCTGCCCCTCTCCCAGCCACCCTGAGGCGACCACCTACTTGTCGACCACCTACTTGTCGACCACCTACTTGTCGACCACCTACTTGTCGACCACCTACTTGTCGACCACCTACTTGTCGCTCCCTCGCTGCCTACAGTTCGCCCTCATCATGTGCCTCTACACGGACACCGGCGTGTCAGGTGACACGGGACGCGCCGTCACCCTGCTGCAGGTCTGCTGCAGGAAGGCGGGCTGGGGCCAGGGCCAGGGCCTGGTGTCAGGTGCAGCCGACAGTAGCCAGGCCATACCTCACCCTACTTCCCATCCAGGCACAGCTGCACTCCTTCCCCTTTCCACCATGCTCCCTCCTCCCCCCTCCTTCCCTCCCCACCCTCCTCCCCCTACCCTTCCTTCACCCCCCCTCCTTCCCCCCCCCACTTCCTTCTCTCCTCCCCCACGCCTTCTTGCGCCTGCCTCCTCCCACAAACCTCCCCTTCCTCTCCCTCCTCCTTACTCTGCGGCCTACCCCGCTGGCCCCTTCCCCCACTTTCCTGTCCTTATCCATGGCAGTGGACCTATGCTGCCGTTCTGTGACGTCTTCTCTCTCTTCCCCTTTCTCCCTTACCACCCCAACCCCCCCTCCTCCCTTCCCACCCACCCACCCACCCACCCACCCACCCACCCACCCACCCACCCACCCACCCACCCACCCACCCACCCACCCACCCACCCACCCACCCACCCACCCACCCACCCACCCACCCACCCACCCACCCACCCACCCACCCACCCACCCCACCCACCCACCCACCCACCCACCCACCCACCCACCCACCCACCCACCCACCCACCCACCCACCCACCCACCCACCCACCCACCCACCCACCCACCCACCCACCCACCCACCCACCCACCCACCCACCCACCCACCCACCCACCCACCCACCCACCCACCCACCCACCCACACCCTGTGCTGGTGTTGCTGCATTGGCCAGGCGGTCCGTCTGCTGCGTGTGGTCCGCCTCCTACGCCTGCTGTACATGGAGGTGTCCACGGGAGCACTCAACCACCTTGTGTCGAAGTAAGTGTGACGTGCATGTGTCACACAGTGTAAGTGTGAACTGTGAAGGGTGTAAGAGTAACCCGAGGTCTGCACCGGATGCATGTGCAGCGAAAACCAAGCTTGTCCAGTGTCTTGGGGTCTTGGGGTCTTGGGGTCTTGGGGATGGGAGGGAGGCAACCAGATGGAGATGGGAGGGAGGGAGGGAGGGAGGCAACCAGTCCTCACCCCGCTGCTGCTGCTGCTGCTGCTGCTGCTGATGATGATGATGATGATGAGGACGAGGATGATGAAGATAACGAGGGAAATGATGAGGCTGTTGCTGATGCTGATGCTGCCTGCCACGTCCGTACGTCAAGGCGACCCGCCCCTCCTGCCATGCTGCCCTTGTCTCCCCTGCTCTAGCCACCACTGCCTCCTGCCCCTGCCCTCCCGAACCTGCCCTCTTGACCCTACGCTGCTGCCCCTGCCCTCCCCCAGGTTTGTGTCTGGTGTAAGCCTCTACGCCGGGCTGTTGATCTATGTGGCAGCCCTGGTGGTCAACTTCTATGCCTGTGTGCTGGTCTATATCTCCAATGCTGAGGGGTGAGGGGGCAGGAGGCAGGGGCACCAGGGCGAGAGGGGAGGGGTGGAAGAGGAGGAGGGGTGGGTGGGTGGGTAGAAGGGGTGGGTGGGTACAAGGGGTGGAAGAGGGGAAGGGGTGGGTGGGTAGCAGGGGTGAAGGAGGAGGAGGGGTGGGTGGGTAGCAGGGGTGGAAGAGGAGGAGGGTGGGTGGGTAGTAGGGGTGGAGGAGGAGGAGGGTGGGTGGGTAGCAGGGGTGGAGGAGGAAGAGGGGTGGGTGGGTGGGGAGGAGGGTGCGGGCGCAGGAGCCCAAGGAAAGGGACAGGGACAGCAGCTGCCCCATGGCACCCAGCCCCTGAGCAGCATCTGCCCCTGACCTGTGCATGGCTGTACGCGAGAAGTGGGGGAGGAGGGTGGGAAGGAGGGGTGGTTGGGAAGGAGTTTGCAGGCGCAGGGACGCAGGGACGTGGGTAGCAGGGGTGGAAGAGGAGGAGGGTGGGTGGGTAGTAGGGGTGGAGGAGGAGGAGGGAGGGTGGGTAGCAGGGGTGGAGGAGGAGGAGGAGGGGTGGGAGATGGGGAGGGGTGGATGGGTGGGGAGGAGTGTGCAGGCGCAGGGACGCAGGCAGGGACGCAGACTACCCCACTGCACTTTGCCACGAGAGCATCACTCTGCCCCCTGCCCCCTGCCCTGTGTTTGGCTGTGTGGTTGTAGGCCTGACACCACATGGCCCACCACTTACAGCCATGGGGACTTGGCCAATGGCACAGATGTCGAGGTCTACCAAGTATGTTCCCCCTCCCCCTCCTTTCCCTTCCTCCCCCTCCTCCCCCTCCTTCCCCTCCTCCCCCTCCTCCCCCCTCCTCCCCCTCCTCCCCCCCTTCCTCCTGCCCCTCCCCCTCTCCCTAGCCCTCCTCCTACCCTTCCTCCTACCCCTACACCCTACCCTCTACCCCATCCCCTTAACCCGTCCTGCACCTTTCCTGCCAGGTGGCCATCTACTGGGTCATCACCACCATGACTAGCACTGGCTTCGGCGACATCATCCCCACCAGCGGGGCGGAGATGGCGGTGGCCTGCTGCATCATGTTCACCGGACTGCTGGTGGGCACAGGGGCTGAGGCGGGCGCTGAGGGGCAGCAGAGGCCTGGGGCAGGGCCAGGGGCAGGGCCAGGGCCAGGGGCAGGGCCAGGGGCGGGGCCAGGGGCAGGGTCAGGGTCAGGGTCAAGGTCGAAGAAAAGATTGAGGAAGAGGGCTGAGGAGCGGGAAAAGGCCCTGTTCAGCTGCCTAGGCACCTGCCTGCATACTTGCTAGCCTCGTTATTTGCTGGTGTACTAGCTTGCCTGCCCGCCTGCTCCTCCTGCTCGCCAGCCTGCCTGCCTGCCAGCCTGCTTTCCGGCCAGCCTGCCTGCTCGTCAGCCTGCCCGCTCGCATGCTCTGCCTGCCCGCCAGCCTGCCTGCTGGGTCTGCTCTGGGTCTGCCTGGCCTCAGATGTTGGGTCTGCTGGTGGGCAGTGTGGCGGACATGCTGACGTCAGCTTCAGCTGAGGCACGCAACACCAAGGCGCTCAGGGCCAAGATGACTGAGGTAGGTCTGGGGACCAGGGGCTGAGCAACAGGTGGAGGGTCTCGTGCGGCAGCGGCCTGGGCCTTGCCTAACCAAGACTGGCCTTGCCTAATCAAGACTGGCCGTGCTTAATCAAGACTGGCCTTGCCTAATCAAGCCTAACCTTGCCTAATCAAGACTTGACTCAGTCTTGGATGATGGACAGGGATTGGGCAGCAGGACGAGGATAGCAATTGACCCATGCCCTGAACCCAAATCCAAACGCAACTGAATCGCCCTGTCTTATGCTGACCTCATCACAGCCAGCCAGCCTGATGCCACCCAGCTGACCGGCGCCCCACTCACTGCCAGCCCAGGTTGAAGCGGTCCCTCCTGGCATGCTGGAATTGGGAGGCACCCTTCATGGTCCAGCTTTGCTGGACAGAAGCCTGCTGCTGCCTTCTCTGTCCCTGACTGAGGACTGACCAGTTATCATGGGAAACATGGGAACAGGGGAATGGGAACACGCCCTGACCTGACCCGACCCGGCCTGGCCCGATTCTTTGCCAGTTCTTGGCTAGATCTGGGCAACAAGCCATTCCCCTGGGGCGGACTTGCCAGTTTTTGAGACAGGAATGGGAACGCCCTGACCTGACCCGACCTGACCCGACCTGACCCGACCCAGCTCTGGGCCACTGGCCGTCGCCCTGGCTTGGCTTTCAGGTGGATGAGTGGCTGATCCGCCGCCACCTGCCCAGCCGCACCCGCCGCCAAATCCACATGTACTACACAGACGAGTGGACGCCAGGCAAGGAAAACCCGCTGGAGAGCCAAATTCTTCATGGTGGGCGTCAGGTGCAGGGTCAGGTGCAGGGTCAAGTGCAGCATCAGATGCAGAGTCAGGGCAAGCAGGGAGGGCCACAGTCAGCACACCTCCACCTCAATGCAAACTCAGCTCCCGTGTTCATCCCTCACTCATCCCAAGTCCTCTCTCAGGCAAATCTTCTCCCAGCTGGTCATGATTGTCTCCCAGCTGGTCATGGTGGGTGTTGTCCTACTGCTGGCATAGCACCTCACCCGACCCGACCTGCCACCGCTGGGATGACACCCAAACCTGACTCAACTGCATACGACCTGCATTGACTCAGCTCAGCCTGACCTCACCTCACCTGGTACCCCAACCCCTTGTCAACTCGGCCCAACCCGTTTTGACCTAGCCTGGTCTCACCTGGCGTGACACCTACCTGACCCTGACCATGTCCCTCAACTTGGCCTGACCATGTCCCCCAGCTTGGCATGCCCATGGTCCCCCCCTGACCCTGACCGACCTGACCCAATCGGACCCTATGGCCTGACCCTGCCTTGCATTAGGCCGCACTGCCTCTGGCTTTCATCCGCCACCAATCCGCAACACGACTCCACCCAATGCCTTCTGTCCCCCATCAACATGAGCCAACCGGCTTGACCTTGCCTCGCATGATGATTCAGTCACACTCCACAATGTAGCTAGAGCTGACCTACTGGGTCCTGCTGATCCTGGCTGGGTCCCACTGATCCTGGCTGGGTCCCGCTGATCCTGGCTGGGTCCCGCTGATCCTGGCTGGGTCCTGCTGATCCTGGCTGCAGACCTGCCCCTGGCCCTGCGCACCCAGACCGTGGTCCACATGACCCAGCACAGCCTCACCGCCCTGCCACTGGTGTCAGGCCTGGTGTGGGCATACACCCCCTGGATGGCAGACAAAGCCAAGGAGCTCGTCCTCACTGCCCTGGCTGCACACATGGAGGTCGGTTGCTGCATGCAGTTCTGTTTGTCGGTTGCTTGCCCCGTCGCACCTGCAATGTGCAGGAAGGAGACGCAGTGGCCCTTTTGAAAACCAATCAGGGTACAAACAGCTAGCGTTAGTGAGATGACTGTTACCCAACTTCGCCCATGGCACTGTGGAATCTGCGTGTCTCACATTGTCACCATGTTTCGGCTACCACCATCGGCAACCATGCCATTGGCTCTCATTGTTGCCATTCGTTTGTTTTGTAGCCTGTACTTTGCAGCTTGCCCTGGATCTCAGCTCCTCTTGCACCAGGCCCTCTTTCCCACCAGGCTCAGCACTGTCTGACAAGTTTATATCAAATGATGACCCCGAAAGGGCCCTGCCCCCCCGTCTGCCCGCAGCCCCTTCAAATCGCAAGTGGCCACGTCCTGTGCCGCGACGGCGACCTGCTCGAGGGCAT
This sequence comes from Haematococcus lacustris, assembly GCA_030144725.1. Taxonomy (NCBI): domain Eukaryota; kingdom Viridiplantae; phylum Chlorophyta; class Chlorophyceae; order Chlamydomonadales; family Haematococcaceae; genus Haematococcus; species Haematococcus lacustris. The sequence continues at coordinate 2,805,705 of JASKMD010000027.1, read as the reverse complement.
GTGGGTCCTTACCGACGGACAGCTGGCCGCAGTCAGTGAGCGCTTCTGCATTGACAACCTCGCGCGACTTCAAGCCGAGGCCGACGAAGCGGACTCCCGGCGCGCTGCAGTGACAGGCGGGTCGATGCGCGGCGGGAATGACGACGCGTCGGACGCGGCAGTCGGCTTGGGTCGCGCGAAGAGCGGCGCGATGGACGCCGGGGAAGGCCCGGGTCGCGCGCCGGGTCGCTTCATGAACGTCGCGTCGCAGCTGCTGGCAGCAGCGCGGAAGCAACACCTGCTGAAGGGCGAGAAGTTGTCAAAAACCAGTGCCGGGCCTCCTGAACAACCGGGGTTGAGGCCGGGGTCTGGCTCGATTCACGAGGTCGGGGCAGGGCCTGGGGCCACTGGGCTGGAGCCCTGGCCATCCGGCAGGCTCAGCCTTGCCCCTCCAGCAGTCGGCTACCCCAGGCAGGCGCTGCATCTGGAGACGCCCACGCTTGCCAGCCCCAGGGCGGCCCACCTGCCCCCACCCCCCACCGCCCCCCTCCCACCCCCTCCTGCCCCACCCGCCCCACCCGCCCCCCCACCCACTGGCCCTGGCCAGCTAGCCCCCAGTGGTGCTGAGGGCTGTAGGGTGGAGGCCCCCCACCAGCCTGCCTGTGGAGGGGTGGAGGCCCCCCTACAGCCTGCCTGTGGGGGGTTGGACGTGCCCCTACAGGCGTTGGAAGAAGTGGAGGAGGAGGAGGATGGTGATGGTGGTGGCAGTGAGGAGGGGTACGTGTTGAGGCCCCTCATCCTGGACACCCCTCCCACCTCGGAGCCTCTCCCACCTCCCCTTGGAGCCCTGGCACCAGCTCCTGCAGCAAATGCCACTGCTGCTGCCACTGCTGCTGCTGCCGCTGCTGCTGCTGCTGTCATCGCTGCTGATGGTGCCGACTCAGCTGATGCCACGTTGGTTCCAGGCGTGCTGCCCAGCCCAGCTCAAGGTGCCCCACAGGGCACCCACCCCAGCTACGTCAAAGCACCCCCCCTCCCCCCTCCCCTTCCCCACAGGCTCCTCTGGCCCCCCTCAGGCCCCCCCCTCCGGCCAAGCACCTAGTGAGAAGCGCGCTGCCCAGGATTCGAACCCAGCACCTCTGGGGCAGGGCACTGCCTTTGGCTCAGCCGGGCAGCTAGCTGCCTTTGGTGCGGAGGTGCACCGCGTGATGCCTCCTCCCAGCCTCGCCACAGCCCCCCCTCCTCCCCGCCCCCCTCACCCACTTATCCCACCCTCCACCTACCCAACGCTCGACAGCCTACCCCCCCCCCGCCCCCCCCAGCCCCCCTGCGCCCGGCGTCAAGCGGGCAAGTAGTCCCCCCGCTGCTGCCACCCCCCTCCCCCCGTGGCCCCCTCCCAGTGCCCTGGGGAGGCTGAGGAGGTGGAGGCGGCTGCTCAGCAGGCAGCGGCACGTCTGGCCCAGAGCCTGGAGCCTACCGTGCATGTGCTGAGGCCGCCGCTGCTGCTGGGGGTGCAGGCGCTGCTGGGCAAGGACTGCCCCCCCGGCCTGAGGTGGGGGCGGCGTCAAGGGGCCTGTGGGGGGCGGTCGGGGAGGGGCAGCAGGCGAGCAGGGGAGGGGCAGTCGGAGGGCAGGAGCAGCAGGAAGGGGGGAGGAGGGATGGGAGGGGCGGGAGGAGCAGGAGGGGCCTGGAGGGCGGGGTACACAGGCAGGGGAGGAAGGACGAGGGAAGAAAGCAGCAGGTTGGCAGGGATGCAAAGCCTGGGTGAAGTCAGAGAGACTGGGGGCGATAAGGTAGGGCAAGTCAGAGGGTGCTTGTATAGGACATCCGTGTGACACTAGAGTGTGAGGTGTGATGCAGGAGTGTGGGTTACACCTTGCGGGCGGTGACAACCTGCCAGGCTTGGCACCTGAACGCCAGTGCGCTGCGCCACTTGGTGCGGGTGCACCCCCACTTGCAGGTTGGTTGGTCGGTGGGTCGGTTGGTTGGTTGGTTGGGCCCCAGGGGTCAGTTGAAGGGGTGAGACACTTGGGAGGGACACGGGCGAAAGGGTCATGTCAGTTGTAAAGGTGGAAGAGAGGGAGGAATGGGAGGCAGGCAGGCAGGCACCCTTAACCCCTGGCACCCCTCCCCCTCCCCCTCCCCCTCCCCCCTCCCCCTCCCCCTCCCCCTCCCCCTCCCCCTCCCCCTCCCCCTCCCCCTCCCCCTCCCCCTCCCCCTCCCCCTCCCCCTCCCCCTCCCCCTCCCCCTCCCCCTCCCCCTCCCCCTCCCCCTCCCCCTCCCCCTCCCCCCTCCCCCTCCCCCTCCCCCTCCCCCTCCCCCTCCCCCTCCCCCTCCCCCTCCCCCTCCCCCTCCCGGTCCCGGTCCCGGTCCCTTCCATGACCGTCCACCAGGCCCGCACACTCGCTATCCCCTCCACCACTCGTGCCCACCCCCAAGCTGCCCTGGCTTGCCTGCCCCTGCAGCCCCTGATGGCGCAGCAGCTGGCCACCTGCCTGCTGGCCTGGCTCACTCCTCCCCCCGCTGCCCCGGGCCCTGTGTCCTCCTCCCTGGCCAGCCAGCCATCCCTGGAGAAGACCTTTCCGCCTCGCCAGACCATCAGCAGCCACAGCACCGGCTGGGCCCGCCCGCACCCCACCTTCCCCGCAGCTTCCTCCCCCACAGGCTCACGCTTCTCCACCCTGGCTGCAGCCAGCATGCCTCCCCCCGTCAGCAGCAACCTGAGCAGGGCTGGCAGCGTGGGCAGCCAGGCTGGGTGCGGGAAGGAGGGGGCGGGGGCGGGGGCGCCGGTCAGCAGCAGTGGGTCGCTGGGAGGGGGAGGGGCGCCCCAGCTGAGGGCAGAGGAGCTGCTGCCACTGCTGCTGCAGCCGGAACTAGTCAGGCAATGTACACTGCCGGTCACTGAGCACAAGCGACTGGCAGCGGAGCTGAGGAAGGTGGGGGTCAGCAGTGGAAGGAGGGGGTGCATCAGAGGGAGGGAGGGAGGGAGGGAGGGAGGGGGCGCAGCAGAGGGAGGGAGGGAGGGAGGGGGAGTAGCAGAGAGGTGTGAAGGGGAGAAGCAGAGCAACTACCTGAGCAGTCCACTGCCCCAAACTTCCTATGTGCTTCACCCCTCCTCACCCCTGATCACCCCTCCTTCCCCTCCTTCCCCTCCTCTCCCTCCTCCCCTCTCACCTCCCCCTCCTCACCCTCCTCCCCCCTTCCTACTGCATGCATCAGACATGTTCGTGTGATGTGTGACCTGCAGGTGCAGCACACTGCCGACCCCCAGACGGTGAGGGTGGTGATGGCGGCCCTGGACACCTGCTGCCCCCTGGATAGCCTCAGGGCCTGACCCCCTGGCCTGACCTCAGGGCCCCTGCCTCCACCCTGAGCTGCTTCCCCCTGAGCCCTTGCCCTGGCCACTGCTCCTCCGTCCCCGTGGCCTCCCCCAGCTTCCCTTGCGCTACCCTCCACCCCTCCCTCTCACCTACCCTCTCCCCTATCAGCCTTTCCCTTCAACCCCGTTCCCTGTACACCTCAACCTCAGGGGGTAGGGTTAGGGTCCCTCCCTCCCAGCCCTAAACCTAACCCTAACCCTAACCCTGAACCCCGTCCCCTGTCCCCCTCGACCTAAACTGCAACCCCTGCCTTACCCTTGGCTCTTGCCTTGCTGGGCCCTCCATGGGGTCAGACCAGCTGCTGAGCAGCCCCCAGCTGCCCTGCCGCCACCCCCGGCCTGGCTCCCCAGGGGCAGGGCAGTCACCCAGCAGGTGTTGGTGGCAAGCACACCAAGGGAGGGGAAGGAGTGAGAAGGGACAGCAGAGAGTGACACGGGAGGCGGCAGATAGTGCAGCAAGGGAGAGGGGGGGCGGCAGTGAGGGGGGGGCGCGGAGTGGAGGGGTAGAGAGAGAGAGAGCACAGGAGTATGTTGGGGGAGAGCAGGTGGTGGTGGTGGTGGTTGGAGGTTGGGCGGTTGAAGTGGTTGAGGCTGAAGAAGGATGAGACACTGACGGCGACCAGAGGGTGAGACCTGTTGTAGGCACAGAGGAGGAGGGATAGGGGGGGGAGGGGAGTGGGGGGGAGGGGGGAGGGGGGCAGGGTGTGTGTGTGTGTGGGCAGGAGGATGTGGAGCATATCTATACTTATGCGGAGTTTTCCATTTAATAGAAATAAGCAGTAGAGCATAGACAAACTACTCTAGCACGGGTCTGGGTGTTGGATGTGGGTGCGGGTGTCGGTGGGGGCATAGTAGCATATCTCATGACCGAGCTGGGAAGGGGGGGGGGGGCCAAGAGTGTGACCTTGAGTGTGACCCGGGTCATTGTCGGGCCAGGATGTTGGTGGAGGTGTGGTTAACCGCCCCCACAGCTCAGCAGCCTGCAGGGCATCCTTGTGTGCGGAGGTGTGTTGTGTGTTGCGTCATTAGCATCGCCATGACCATCAGCACCATGATCAGCACCATTCGTAAGTGGCACTTGCCTGCCGGTGTTGCAGCACAACACACACTCCATGGCTGGGCATGTGTTTCAGCAAACACTGGCGATGGTTGGGTATGCTTGGTTGGTTGGTAGGGTTAGTTGGTTGGTATGGTAGATTGCAACACTCCAGCTCACAGCTCACACCTGAGGCGTCGTGCTTTGAGTGAGCACCTTACCTGAATGCTCATGGTTGAGCTAGGAGCTGGTGGGGGTGGGGGGGGGCAGGGGGCAGGGGGGAGGGGAGGGGTGCTCCTTACTCGCCCTGTATGGCCAGGGACCAGCAATGCAACACCCTGCTGCCCTGGCTTGGCTGCGATGCCTGCGTTGGTGGTGGTGGCCTTCAGCACACATGCTCTACATTGGATTGAAGGCGTTGTGTTTCGAGTGAGCACCTTACCTGAATGCCATGACGTGGCCTGAATGCCACGACGTGGCTGGGAGGTGGTGGGGGAGGGGTCCTTCATGCACAAATACTGTGTAGCCGGGCGATACGAAACATGGGAGCGTTGCTGTATGTCCATAGCGCTTTGCATGGGCTTGCGATGGTGGGTTTTAGCAGCTAGGCGTACCTGTAGTAGCAGTATCAGGGCCTCACACTGATGACATTTGGCACCATTCGGGGCTTGAATTGGTGCACTGTGTTTTGTATGAACCAGCTGGGTGCACTTGTCGCGATGACAGGTCACCCTAATTTAGGTTGTTGCTCAGATCGCTGTTCTGCTACGCGCTGGGCCCAATAAGTTTTGTGCCAAAACCAGGCGATGGCAGGTGGCACGGTTGAGGATGAAAGGTGATGCGGTGTGTCGCCATACTGCCGGTTCTACCGTCCGCCCCTGACCTTGTAGCTGATACCAATGATTAGGACGCAAGTGGTGGTGGTGGTGGTGATGGTGCAAGCGCATGCACAGTGGAGCGGGGTGCAGGGGCGGAGGTGCATGCATACCCGTAGTGAGCTCACAGGTAGGACACTTCGGACCTTTCCGAGGTGGTGAGGGGGTGTGTCCTCTGTCCAGCTGGGGTCTCTCGGACTGCATGACTGTGGATGCAGGCACTAGGTTGGCTGAAGATGTGTAAACTGTAGTCTGGCAAGCATCTCGGAATTGTAACAAGCCGATGAAGTGTCGATAGAAGAATGTAGCCACGTGTGCGTGCATGTGCTGATCGGCGGGCGTCCGGCCGGTCCGTCGATGAGCCACTATAGCTGTCCACCAGTTCCGCGCACCCTTGAGGTTCTTTTTGATGCTAGCTAATGTAGAGCGCTGCGCCGCCTCGCGCAACTTCTTGCTGGACCCCTGGTACGGTGGCATGCACACGAAGGATTGCACAACCGCCACGTGCACGCCGCCCTTTCATCGGGGGATAGCAGTGGATAACAAACGTGCTTAAGAAGCATCTGCTACGCAAGTAGCGGCGACAAGCAGCTGCAGAAGTCAGGTTTTAGACGTTGCTATGCCCTGTCAATATACGTATGTCGGTTTTCCTTCCTCTGCCTAGGCCCCTCCCCCAGCCCAGAGTCCCCCTGCCCTGGCTCCTCTCCCTGCCCAGAGTCCACCTGCCTAGGCCCCTTCCCCTGCCCAGGGCCAACCTGCCCAACCCCTTGCTGTTGCACCTGGCCCTGTGGCCCCAGCCCAGGCCCCTTCTTGGGGCAGGTGGTTGAATGGGGGACACCAACCCGTGTCTCAACTTCCAGCACATTGGGGAGAGTGTGCAGCGCCCCCTGGAGCTGTGCAGCTGGAAGAGCCTATAAGCTCTGCCTGCCCCTGGCAAGGATCACCAGCAGGGCTACAAGCAGGTCAATGACCGGCTGCTCAATGCTTAATGGCAGAGCTTGCAACGGGCTGTAGAACAAGGATGGCTAAGCACGCAACCACCCATAGGGCCCAGTAGCCAAGCAGGCTGTGGGCCTTCAAAGCATCAAGCCGATAGTTTCAATAAGTAGCTCAATTGTCTCAGGAGGGAACGTGCTCCCTGTGTTGGGGTTTGCGATCATGAAGGGCACACCCGCTTACCCACAGGTCAATACCTCGACATGTCTTGCATGGACGTCTCGACATGAGCGTATGGTGACCTTGTCTCTACTCAACACCAGTACAACATATGTACATGTCTTACTAAGACTTTCAGGCGCTCCCAACATGGAGGTGGCAATGGGGGTAGCTCCCCAAAAGCTTCTCATCTCGCTCATTACGTCCATTTACCAATGTTGCAGCGGCTCTCACCCGGAGCTAGTCGTCTTACACCCAGATACACCACATGCAGGCAGAGGCATTCCGCGATGGGTTTGCGTCACGGCGGGAGTCGCGCACGCGTTGAGCGTGGTGTTGCGTGCAGATGCACGTCGCCCGAAGGTCCCCGCAGCCTGCTGCGCGCCATCAAGGTCAGGTACCGGGGTCGTATCAGCAGCGACAGCTGGTTGTACAGAAACGTCGTTACCAGGTGGATTTTGATAGCAGAGCCGAGCAGGCTGTGCCTACGAATGCTATGGCCGGCAGGGGCAAGCGCGGGAAGTGTGCAGCATTGTAAGCAGAGTGATGACACCTCAACAAGCGGTGAGAGCAGGGGCACGTGCGCTTGTGTAATGCCTGTGTGTGCAAGGCCGGGCATCACGCTGCTGTAGTACGCTAGACATACTCATCTAAGCACACACATGATGTGCGTGCCCACATGGACCCAAGGTTGTTGGGTGTGTGGATATAGTCCTGTTTTGCTCATGATACAGAGAGGAGCCAATAGAGTAGCATCAGGAGCAGCAGCAACAGCAGGAACAGCGATAGCAACAGTTGCGCACGGGGCACAAGGCAGCAGCGGAAGCATTTGCAGCGGCAGGGGCAGGAGTGTCGGCTCGATGTGTAATGTGCAGTGTGTTGTCATTACCACAAATGCCACATCATCAGCATCATCATCATCATTATTATCATCATCATCATCATCATCATCATATCGATAGTCATAGGTGTAATGACAGTCACAGGTGTGATGATGATGTGACGACGTGGTGATTATCACTAATGGTCATGGGTGCCTGGTCGATCTTGAGTGCCTGGTCAACCTCTCTTTTCCCTTTTGCTGGGGCACACTGTCTCTGGAACAGCGCGGGATCCACAAGGGCTCCATAGGGGAAGGGCAGTGACCCAACAAGTGTTCGTGTTCATACTCCCTCTTGCCCGCAGTATGATGTGGCGGACCTGGTGCTGATGGCTGGCTCAACCCTGGTGAGATGGTTAGGGTTAGGGTTGGGGTCGGAGTCAGGCTTAGGATTCGTGATGGCTGGTGGCTCAGGAGCTGATGATAGTGATGGCTGGAGAGGACTTGGCGCGACATGGCATGGTGCAGGTGTTTGTGTGGATTGCCGCCATCATGTACCGCATGTACTATGTGGCGTACGAGGCCCTGGGGCTGGTAACCATCGGAGAGTATTTGTCATGATAGGGAGCGGGTCAAAGCGACAGAGAGTCAAAGGTCAAAGCAACAGACAGCCGCGCACCATGGCGACATCGCATACTGTGAGGCGCATCACATCGTATCACACCCTAGCCCATTGTTTTGTCGTGTACTCCAATTTTGGCGCTGGTGTTGTAATCTTGGTGTGTTTATCTAACTTGTGCATCGCCTTGTATCCCATTGTATCGTTTGCCTTATTTGCTGCCAACAGGTGTGTAGGAGGTAGTTTGGCTACAACGTTGTGTGCATCATCTTTGTTTCGAACTTGTCCAATGCTGACTCAGTCCGCTGTAGTCTCACTCGCTCTTGTTGTAAGCAGGGTTGAGGCTTAACGTTCTTTCACTTTTGCATTCTTGTAGATAATGGATAAAGTTTCAATGCAAGAATGCAAGATTTCTATGCAAGAATGCAAGATCATTGCTTAGGCCAATGACGTTGCAATCAGGCAAAGGAAAAATAGCAAATTTGGGAATTTCGACCATAGATTTGGCGCATAGCCTTATGACATGATTGTAAGATTGGGGGGGTTGTAAATATAAAAATTATGCCTGGTTGGTGAGGCAATATGTTTTATGTTCTGCAAAACACCATCTATCAGAATTTCAGCCCGTTCGGACAAGGTCGGTCAAAAATGCAGGGACAAGTGCAGGGATTAAGTTCTAGGAGTGAGTCGTCGCGACAGCCTCAGCCATCGGCTCTACTCGTCTGATCTACTAGGTGCTGCCGGATGCTGGGGGCTACCGGAATTGCATTTTTGCAGTGAAACGTTGCATTCCATAGTTTCACTGCAAAAATCACCACAACTACCCCACCCTCACAAAGAGTAACGACATCTATGGAGCTGGGTGACAGCAAGATGATGGGAAGATGAAAGGTGCGCGTGGCTTGAGGATTGCACAGTGGAGCTGCGTCGGGCGGTCGGCTGGGTCGGCCGTGTCTCGGCTGGTTATGATTGGCTGGAGGTGTAGCGTGCGGAGCTTCTTGGAGCTTAAGCTATGATAATCTTGGCCTAGGGGCCGGAGCCGTTTCTTGTCTTGGCCACCAGCTCAACTCTACTGGGCGCCGTGGGGCCTCCCTTGACCGCTGGTGGGTGTGGGACGAGTTCCAGTCCATGTCCACCCATCTGCTAAGGTTACCAGGGATGGCCTGGTTTCAGCAAAGGGCACCACATGAGGCCCCGCACTGGCACCTCAAAATGCTGGCTCCAGACTGACCGCAAGAAGCGGTGCTGCACCTGACCTGTTGGGGGCTTTCTGCCTGAGGCCTTGTGGGCTTCCTACGGTTCCCCCGCTTGTTACAGGGCTGGAAAATGTCCACAGTGTAGAACTGACCTGCCTGGTGCGAAACTTATCCATGGTCACCACCCTGCCCAGCAGCCTGTCTGTTGGCCAAATCACTACATGATACGGCATGCACCATACAACATGACTTTATTTCACGACTTTTATTTCATGACTTTTTTTGTGAGCAAGTGCCAGCAGCGGTTACAAACGTTGTAAGAGACAGATGTGCAGCATCATACTTGTTTCTTGAAGTCCGTTCAGCAATGGCAGACTGCCCACGTGATTACTGCCAGAGTAGAGCAGTGTAGACATACCATCCCAAGAGCAGTGCAGATGGACCATCCCGGAAGCAGTGCAGATAGACCACCCGAAAGGCAGTGCCAACCCCTACTGCCTCACACCTCTCCTCAACGTCTAACTTTAATACGAGCCGCCCTTGGGCAACGCTCCAGTTGACTAGGGCTGTTGCACAGACCCCCATACCCCGTGCACCTTGGTACAGCACTCTGAGGGTGGCAAGATGGCTGCTGCACACCTACGCAGCTTGCTGGCACTGATGCTCTCTTCCACCCCACAACATCCAATGCTATGAGATGCTATGAGACGCTTGGCTGTCAGTGCTTGTGCATGGCGCATGGTGCATCCAATGGATCACCACACCCTCAGCATATGCCTTGGGCTGGGCGCGACCCTACATCACACACCCCTATGCCTTGAGCCAAATGCTGCGGCACATGCCACTCACTCGACAGGTAGGGCTTGGGTTGGGGTGGCTGCAGATCCCTGCGGACTCCCAGGACGGACTCTACTGAGGCCTGCCAGCCCCACGCTGCCAGCCCCACACTGGTACATATAGTGTGCCAGCCCACTCCAGGCACAAGGACTCCTTCAGTGCCCAATCCCACGTGCGCAGCAGCTGGACAGCCTGGATGCCATGACACCGCGCCCATCACTTTGGGTCTGTTCCTTTGTCAGCTGCCTTCTCCGCTGCCTTCTCCGCTTCCTCCTCCAACCGCCAGGCTTCGTAGTTGACTTGCACACCAGCCAGCAGGGGCTCCATAGCAGGGAAGGCCTGCATGGGGACCGGTGTTGTGAAGGCGGGGACTGGTGTTGTTAAGGCTTGCTAATGTGAGGCAGGCCAGGGCACAGCCTGGATCACAATAGTGTGGGGCGGGCGCAGTAAACAAAACCTGTCACAGCCCTATGTTAAGGCATAATTGCAATGCAACCCTCACGTTGACCCTGACCCTGACCCTGACCCTGACCCTGACCCTGACCCTGACCCTGACCCTGACCCTGACCCTGACCCTGGCCCTAGCCCTACCCCTGGCACAGACCCTGGCACAGACCCTGGCTCTGACCCTGGCCCTGGCCCTGACCAGCCAGGCTGTTACAGCACGTTTGCAATGCAGCCTCGTGTTCCCAGCCCAACACAGTGACAAAATACTTCCGTACTGGAATGCATACGTTCACAGTTTCAAGGGTCCAGGTGCGCAATGCCAACGCACCCAACCACTGCCAAACTGACAACAGCCAGCAAGCAGCTCCACCTCACCCCCCTGTGTGCTGCCTGGCCTGCCTGCCTGCCTGCCTGCCTGCCTGCCTGGCCTGCCTGCCTGCCTGCCTGCCTGCCTGGCCACCCCTGGGCGGGCCAAAGCATCAGGTCACCATGGGCCTTTGGTTGTGCTTGATAAGGTATCAGCTTCAACGTTCCAATATGTCGGCAATGTCACGTATGAGCTATGAACCAGACATGAGGGCGAATGAAAAAATAAACTGTGGCATGTATGCCGCCACCACAACACAGGATGAGGTATCGGATGAGTGTGGCCTGCCGGTGGGCATCTGGTCCCATGTCCACCTGGATGGATGACGGAGTGGCTGGCTGGGTGTATAATGCCCGGTTGCCACACTGGGACGAAGCTGTGGGGCTGGGTGGGTGTGAGGACTGGACGTGAGGCAGAGCTGCTCTCGTGATGCCCTCCCAGGGGATGCTGATGAAAGTTACTATTGGTTGAGACAGTTACACCAGTTGTGCCATGCTTTGCTGAATGCTGTCCAGCATGATCTACAATGCGCTGTATGCCACCACAGCACCATTGCCCTCTCTGGGCAAGTCAGGGAACAGTATAGGCACACACTACAGTATAGCTCCTAAGAGAAGATATTTGACAAATAGGGTTTGCTTGCTGCTGATAGGTTTGCTTCTTGGTTTATGTTGGGTTTGCTGGTAGATTTGTTAGCTGCTGCTGCACTGACCTTTGCCATGGCCTTGAAGAGTGGCAGCGCCACGATGTTGAGGAAGCCGGTCTGCATGGCAGGGACGTCAATGAGCGGTGTGAGTGGTATGCTGGACTCGCCATAGCTCCTGTGGGAGTTTGGTGGTGCCCTGAGACAATGGCGCACCTGTGACTTGGTGATGCCTGCCTTTGAACGATCCATGAGGGCAGAGACAGGCAGCCCTAAGGCCGCCTCCTTGTCTCCTTGCCTACATGGTAGTTAGGGAAGAGGCAAGCTGATCAGGTACCTTGTGGCTGACCAGGTGGCATCAGAGGCAAGGTGATCATCTGGCCTGCGTGTGAGTAGATGCCTTTCATTGCGCAGTCCCACTCGGTGCAAACCCCCTCACCAAGCAGTACCCGGTCTTCTTGGTGAGTTAGCCTGGTTGCTCTAGTCACTCCTCACACATACTCACCCAGGGGTACACCCACACATTCACAAGGCTCTGCCACCAATGACTGGCTATCACGTTGGTGTTGGGTGGAGAAGGAGGCATTGGCAACAACTCGCACCTGAACAGCTCCTCCTCTAGCAGCAGCACCCAACGCCGGTGCACCTCAGGCTGTGCTGCCAAGTGCCCGATGTCAGCACACTTCAGGGCGACCTACAGCACAACACAGCACAACCAGTAGCCACATTGGTGGTCTCAGTTGCAGAGCCCAGCTACCGCACTCAGCACATGGGAAGGGTGTCACGCTGCCCTGAACACTGGATACCTTGGACACTGGCTTCACCACATGTACTGCCATGTACTGCCATAGACACTGCCATGTACTGCCATGTACTGCCAGGCACTACACAGAAAGGTTCCTAATTTGGCTAGGCCTATATGGGCCGTTCTCCCATTTCCGCTCTACAACACGCATGCCTCCTTTCATACACGGTCGTTAGAGGTGATGAGGACGTTGTGGGCCGGTTTGCGGCGGACTATCGCGTTTTGTCGGCTGAGATGAGGCTGCCGCCGGTCACGCCCGTTTGAACCCTACCGGCCGTTAAGGTCCCGCGTGCACTAGCGCGACGAAATACCCATGCGAGCGCGGCCCTTCTAGACACCTTGGTGGGTACCCAATGTAGCGCAGTCGGTGCGCTTTAATTTATTGCTACCCTTTGGCCGCGGTCTTGCGTTGAAAATGTTCTCTAGCAGCTCTCATGTCATTTTTCGGCCTCATGCGCCCAGGTCCTACCGCACACAACCAGCCCTTCTGGCCAAACTGACCACTGGTGCTTCTCGACAGTCCAGCTTGGCTCAAGGCAGCACAGGCGAAAGAGCCAGAAGGCTCTTGGCAGCTGTTAATGCTTACATGAAGGTCAAGAGGGGGCAGCCACAGCCATCCATGGCGGTGCAGGGGCGGAGGTGCATGCATACCCGTAGTGAGCTCACAGGTAGGACACTTCGGACCTTTCCGAGGTGGTGAGGGGGTGTGTCCTCTGTCCAGCTGGGGTCTCTCGGACTGCATGACTGTGGATGCAGGCACTAGGTTGGCTGAAGATGTGTAAACTGTAGTCTGGCAAGCATCTCGGAATTGTAACAAGCCGATGAAGTGTCGATAGAAGAATGTAGCCACGTGTGCGATGCTGATCGGGCGTCCGGCCGGTCCGTCGATGAGCCACTATAGCTGTCCACCAGTTCCGCGCACCCTTGAGGTTCTTTTTGATGCTAGCTAATGTAGAGCGCTGCGCCGCCTCGCGCAACTTCTTGCTGGACCCCTGGTACGGTGGCATGCACACGAAGGATTGCACAACCGCCACGTGCACGCCGCCCTTTCATCGGGGGATAGCAGTGGATAACAAACGTGCTTAAGAAGCATCTGCTACGCAAGTAGCGGCGACAAGCAGCTGCAGAAGTCAGGTTTTAGACGTTGCTATGCCCTGTCAATATACGTATGTCGGTTTTCCTTCCTCTGCCTAGGCCCCTCCCCCAGCCCAGAGTCCCCCTGCCCTGGCTCCTCTCCCTGCCCAGAGTCCACCTGCCTAGGCCCCTTCCCCTGCCCAGGGCCAACCTGCCCAACCCCTTGCTGTTGCACCTGGCCCTGTGGCCCCAGCCCAGGCCCCTTCTTGGGGCAGGTGGTTGAATGGGGGACACCAACCCGTGTCTCAACTTCCAGCACATTGGGGAGAGTGTGCAGCGCCCCCTGGAGCTGTGCAGCTGGAAGAGCCTATAAGCTCTGCCTGCCCCTGGCAAGGATCACCAGCAGGGCTACAAGCAGGTCAATGACCGGCTGCTCAATGCTTAATGGCAGAGCTTGCAACGGGCTGTAGAACAAGGATGGCTAAGCACGCAACCACCCATAGGGCCCAGTAGCCAAGCAGGCTGTGGGCCTTCAAAGCATCAAGCCGATAGTTTCAATAAGTAGCTCAATTGTCTCAGGAGGGAACGTGCTCCCTGTGTTGGGGTTTGCGATCATGAAGGGCACACCCGCTTACCCACAGGTCAATACCTCGACATGTCTTGCATGGACGTCTCGACATGAGCGTATGGTGACCTTGTCTCTACTCAACACCAGTACAACATATGTACATGTCTTACTAAGACTTTCAGGCGCTCCCAACATGGAGGTGGCAATGGGGGTAGCTCCCCAAAAGCTTCTCATCTCGCTCATTACGTCCATTTACCAATGTTGCAGCGGCTCTCACCCGGAGCTAGTCGTCTTACACCCAGATACACCACATGCAGGCAGAGGCATTCCGCGATGGGTTTGCGTCACGGCGGGAGTCGCGCACGCGTTGAGCGTGGTGTTGCGTGCAGATGCACGTCGCCCGAAGGTCCCCGCAGCCTGCTGCGCGCCATCAAGGTCAGGTACCGGGGTCGTATCAGCAGCGACAGCTGGTTGTACAGAAACGTCGTTACCAGGTGGATTTTGATAGCAGAGCCGAGCAGGCTGTGCCTACGAATGCTATGGCCGGCAGGGGCAAGCGCGGGAAGTGTGCAGCATTGTAAGCAGAGTGATGACACCTCAACAAGCGGTGAGAGCAGGGGCACGTGCGCTTGTGTAATGCCTGTGTGTGCAAGGCCGGGCATCACGCTGCTGTAGTACGCTAGACATACTCATCTAAGCACACACATGATGTGCGTGCCCACATGGACCCAAGGTTGTTGGGTGTGTGGATATAGTCCTGTTTTGCTCATGATACAGAGAGGAGCCAATAGAGTAGCATCAGGAGCAGCAGCAACAGCAGGAACAGCGATAGCAACAGTTGCGCACGGGGCACAAGGCAGCAGCGGAAGCATTTGCAGCGGCAGGGGCAGGAGTGTCGGCTCGATGTGTAATGTGCAGTGTGTTGTCATTACCACAAATGCCACATCATCAGCATCATCATCATCATTATTATCATCATCATCATCATCATCATCATATCGATAGTCATAGGTGTAATGACAGTCACAGGTGTGATGATGATGTGACGACGTGGTGATTATCACTAATGGTCATGGGTGCCTGGTCGATCTTGAGTGCCTGGTCAACCTCTCTTTTCCCTTTTGCTGGGGCACACTGTCTCTGGAACAGCGCGGGATCCACAAGGGCTCCATAGGGGAAGGGCAGTGACCCAACAAGTGTTCGTGTTCATACTCCCTCTTGCCCGCAGTATGATGTGGCGGACCTGGTGCTGATGGCTGGCTCAACCCTGGTGAGATGGTTAGGGTTAGGGTTGGGGTCGGAGTCAGGCTTAGGATTCGTGATGGCTGGTGGCTCAGGAGCTGATGATAGTGATGGCTGGAGAGGACTTGGCGCGACATGGCATGGTGCAGGTGTTTGTGTGGATTGCCGCCATCATGTACCGCATGTACTACGTGGCGTACGAGGCCCTGGGGCTGGTAACCATCGGAGAGTATTTGTCATGATAGGGAGCGGGTCAAAGCGACAGAGAGTCAAAGGTCAAAGCAACAGACAGCCGCGCACCATGGCGACATCGCATACTGTGAGGCGCATCACATCGTATCACACCCTAGCCCATTGTTTTGTCGTGTACTCCAATTTTGGCGCTGGTGTTGTAATCTTGGTGTGTTTATCTAACTTGTGCATCGCCTTGTATCCCATTGTATCGTTTGCCTTATTTGCTGCCAACAGGTGTGTAGGAGGTAGTTTGGCTACAACGTTGTGTGCATCATCTTTGTTTCGAACTTGTCCAATGCTGACTCAGTCCGCTGTAGTCTCACTCGCTCTTGTTGTAAGCAGGGTTGAGGCTTAACGTTCTTTCACTTTTGCATTCTTGTAGATAATGGATAAAGTTTCAATGCAAGAATGCAAGATTTCTATGCAAGAATGCAAGATCATTGCTTAGGCCAATGACGTTGCAATCAGGCAAAGGAAAAATAGCAAATTTGGGAATTTCGACCATAGATTTGGCGCATAGCCTTATGACATGATTGTAAGATTGGGGGGGTTGTAAATATAAAAATTATGCCTGGTTGGTGAGGCAATATGTTTTATGTTCTGCAAAACACCATCTATCAGAATTTCAGCCCGTTCGGACAAGGTCGGTCAAAAATGCAGGGACAAGTGCAGGGATTAAGTTCTAGGAGTGAGTCGTCGCGACAGCCTCAGCCATCGGCTCTACTCGTCTGATCTACTAGGTGCTGCCGGATGCTGGGGGCTACCGGAATTGCATTTTTGCAGTGAAACGTTGCATTCCATAGTTTCACTGCAAAAATCACCACAACTACCCCACCCTCACAAAGAGTAACGACATCTATGGAGCTGGGTGACAGCAAGATGATGGGAAGATGAAAGGTGCGCGTGGCTTGAGGATTGCACAGTGGAGCTGCGTCGGGCGGTCGGCTGGGTCGGCCGTGTCTCGGCTGGTTATGATTGGCTGGAGGTGTAGCGTGCGGAGCTTCTTGGAGCTTAAGCTATGATAATCTTGGCCTAGGGGCCGGAGCCGTTTCTTGTCTTGGCCACCAGCTCAACTCTACTGGGCGCCGTGGGGCCTCCCTTGACCGCTGGTGGGTGTGGGACGAGAAGAAGAAGAAGAAGAAGACTACTCCGGCGGAGCCGGCGTGTATTAAGGGAGGAGCTTCCGCCTGGGGCGCGGCCTGCTCCCACCACCTAACCTTAGAAGTGGAGAACCCCTTCAGCCCCCATCCTTGACACCTGCCCTGAGTCTGTAGCTGGTTCTGGCTATGCTATGTGAGCTTATGACCGCATGTCTAGTCAGTTTATTTAGCAGTTTAGTGGTGTTGGTTTGCGTGATGCCTATGGCTTCCATGTGTAGCTTGGTATGTGTGTTGTAAGTAATGCCGCCTATTCCCAGCAGAATGGGTCTGACTGTGACAGTGTGTCCTGCTGCTATGATGGCTTCTGCCATGGCAGCGTGTTGCGTGGTAGCGTTGTCTAGCTGTTCGGCCCATCTTGAGTCAGCACAGTACTTGATTTCCAGCAGGGTGACGTGTTTGGTTGACGCGTTCGATCCTTGCTTCCTTTTCTTCGTGTTGTTGATCATGATGATGTCCGGGCGGGTGGTCGTGTTGGTGTCCCTGGCTGATAGGCTCAGATCTTCTAGAGCCTTGCGTAGCGTGGCGCTGGGTAGGTCGATGCCTTCCGTCTCGCCTCGTTCGTGGCTGCCGATGTCCGCGAACTTGATGCACCCTCCTTGGGCTCCCTTGCTGATAGCTTTCACGATTAGGCGCCCCGCCCCGTTGTGTCGTTCCTGTACTAGTCCTGCGGTGCGGCTGCAGCCTGAGAGTAGGTGTGTCGCGCTGTCGGCCTCCCCGCATAGCGGGCACCGGTCATCCGCCGCCTTTCCCCAGCGCATGGCCAGTTTCTGGTTGTAGAGCCCACCCGTCCGATAGAGTAGGGCGGTCCTCTGCGCCTCTGTTGGAATGCCCGCGTCGGTCATCACTCTTTCGCAGGAGCCTTTCGCCGCTGCCTTGGTGATTTCCCGTGTCATCTGGTAGTAAGTGCTCTCTTGATTGGCGAGGCCGAGTTTGTGTTTGTTGCTCATGTGCGCGCGCACGCTGTGGCGGCAGTCCGGCAACGGGGTGGTGACGTTGAGATCGCTTGTTGTGCTCAGCCAAGCGTGTTGCTCGGTGTGCCTGGGGTTGCAGGGGCCCCGCGTTGTGGCTTGCTCTGGGTGCCTCGCCGCGTGCTTGGCCAGTGCATCAGCTCCCTCGTTCCCGATGATGCCGGAGTGGGCGCGGACTTTGAAGAAGTGTA
>JASKMD010000027.1:2772257-2782257 GCA_030144725.1 Haematococcus lacustris | reverse complement strand
AGCACAGCACAGCACAGCACAGCACAGCACAGCACAGCACAGCACAGCACAGCACAGCACAGCACAGCACAGCACAGCACAGCACAGCACAGCACAGCACAGCACAGCACAGCACAGCACAGCACAGCACAGCACAGCACAGCACAGCACAGCACAGCACAGCACAGCACAGCACAGCACAGCACAGCACAGCACAGCACAGCACAGCACAGCACAGCACAGCACAGCACAGCACAGCACAGCACAGCACAGCACAGCACAGCACAGCACAGCACAGCACAGCACAGCACAGCACAGCACAGCACAGCACAGCACAGCACAGCACAGCACAGCACAGCACAGCACAGCACAGCACAGCACAGCACAGCACAGCACAGCACAGCACAGCACAGCACAGCACAGCACAGCACAGCACAGCACAGCACAGCACAGCACAGCACAGCACAGCACAGCACAGCACAGCACAGCACAGCACAGCACAGCACAGCACAGCACAGCACAGCACAGCACAGCACAGCACAGCACAGCACAGCACAGCACAGCACAGCACAGCACAGCACAGCACAGCACAGCACAGCACAGCACAGCACAGCACAGCACAGCACAGCACAGCACAGCACAGCACAGCACAGCACAGCACAGCACAGCACAGCACAGCACAGCACAGCACAGCACAGCACAGCACAGCACAGCACAGCACAGCACAGCACAGCACAGCACAGCACAGCACAGCACAGCACAGCACAGCACAGCACAGCACAGCACAGCACAGCACAGCACAGCACAGCACAGCACAGCACAGCACAGCACAGCACAGCACAGCACAGCACAGCACAGCACAGCACAGCACAGCACAGCACAGCACAGCACAGCACAGCACAGCACAGCACAGCACAGCACAGCACAGCACAGCACAGCACAGCACAGCACAGCACAGCACAGCACAGCACAGCACAGCACAGCACAGCACAGCACAGCACAGCACAGCACAGCACAGCACAGCACAGCACAGCACAGCACAGCACAGCACAGCACAGCACAGCACAGCACAGCACAGCACAGCACAGCACAGCACAGCACAGCACAGCACAGCACAGCACAGCACAGCACAGCACAGCACAGCACAGCACAGCACAGCACAGCACAGCACAGCACAGCACAGCACAGCACAGCACAGCACAGCACAGCACAGCACAGCACAGCACAGCACAGCACAGCACAGCACAGCACAGCACAGCACAGCACAGCACAGCACAGCACAGCACAGCACAGCACAGCACAGCACAGCACAGCACAGCACAGCACAGCACAGCACAGCACAGCACAGCACAGCACAGCACAGCACAGCACAGCACAGCACAGCACAGCACAGCACAGCACAGCACAGCACAGCACAGCACAGCACAGCACAGCACAGCACAGCACAGCACAGCACAGCACAGCACAGCACAGCACAGCACAGCACAGCACAGCACAGCACAGCACAGCACAGCACAGCACAGCACAGCACAGCACAGCACAGCACAGCACAGCACAGCACAGCACAGCACAGCACAGCACAGCACAGCACAGCACAGCACAGCACAGCACAGCACAGCACAGCACAGCACAGCACAGCACAGCACAGCACAGCACAGCACAGCACAGCACAGCACAGCACAGCACAGCACAGCACAGCACAGCACAGCACAGCACAGCACAGCACAGCACAGCACAGCACAGCACAGCACAGCACAGCACAGCACAGCACAGCACAGCACAGCACAGCACAGCACAGCACAGCACAGCACAGCACAGCACAGCACAGCACAGCACAGCACAGCACAGCACAGCACAGCACAGCACAGCACAGCACAGCACAGCACAGCACAGCACAGCACAGCACAGCACAGCACAGCACAGCACAGCACAGGACAGGACAGGACAGGACAACAGCAGCATGCTCAGCTGGGCTAGCAACACACCAGAAGGGGCTAGGCAAGCACAACACGTCACAACAGCGTCGTGATTGCCACACCCTCCCTTCCCCCCTGACCCGTAGTCCCCTCACCCAACCGCCCCCACCCCCCCACTTCGACCGCCTGCACTACACTCCACCCACTACCTCCCCCACCCCCACCCCACCCCTACCCCCTTACCCGCCCCCCTGCCTGGCCTGGCCTGGCCCAGGGGGGACTGCCTCTGTCAGAGCGCAGGGCAGTGCTGCAGACCTGCTACGGCTTCACATGCGCCTGTCCCCGCTGCAAGGTAACCCCCCTCCCCCCCTCCCTGTGCATGGGGGCAAGCAGCAAGGCTGCCAGGGCCAGGGCCAGGGTTGTGAAGTGTAGGGTGTAGCAGCCTGCCGGTTGTGTCTGGCTGCTGCTGCTGCCGCTGCTGCTGCTGCCGCTGCCGTTGTCTGCATCGCCCTGTTGCTGGCTGTGTCTGGCTGCAGGCTGAGGAGGACGCCCCGGCTGAGGTGCAGGCAGCGCTGGGCAGCATGTGGCAGCAGGTGGCGAAGGGGGGGGTGGAGCAGCAGCTGGGCAGCCTCCTGACAGCCCTTAGTGCAGCGCTGGAGGCGGGGCAGGCGGCTAAGGTGGGCGGCAGCAGCCAGTGGGTGTGGGTAGGGAGGGGGTGGGTGGGGGAAGGGTGGGGGAACAGGGTTTGGGGGGTTGAGAGGATAAAGTAGGAGTGCAGTGCTCTCTTAGTTTGTGGCATGAGGTTTGGGGGTGACAGCAAGGCGCATGGCAGATTACTTCCGTCCCCCTTCTCCCCCTCCTCCCCCTCCTCCTCCCCTCCCATTACAGCAAGAGTGATGACATGTAGTACAATCCCATGGACCCCTCCCTTCCCCGCCCCCCTGCTGCATGGTGGCATGCAGGCCTCCCAGGCAGCTGAGCAGCTGCAGCAGCTGGTGGCTACCCTGTCCTGCCTGACTGCTGGCCTGGAGCAAGCTATGGAGGCAGAGGGGCTGCAGCAGCAGGTGGGGCTGGGGAGCGCTATGACTCACAGCAGACACACCACAGACAGTGCAGCAAGGGGTGTCGTAGTCACCACGCCCACGCCCACGCCCCCACCCACCCTGCCTTCCTCCCGCCCCCACCCTGGCTCCAGGCCCGGCGCTGGTTGCGTGCCAGTGCCTACACCTTCTACAAGGGCGTAGCTATGGCCCAGGATGCCATCCAGGAGTGGCGGCGGCAGAGTGGGGCGGGGGGCCTCATGCACCCTGACCCCAGCCTGCCTGCAGAGCTGTTAGCCCTGGTCACCGTGTTCGCACCGCGTGAGTTGCAGGGGAGTCCAGGCCTCTTCATGTATAAGACTACCACCACCACCATCACCACCACCACCATAAACACCACTCCTCCTTCAATTCTCATATCCACAAATCCTTAGGCAGCCTTCCATTCTCCCATCCCTAGCTGACTCCCACACCACCCCTTCTACGCTCACTGGCTCACACCTATTTTCCTAATGTCACTCCCTCACACCTCCCTTCTTGACGCACTCCCTCACTCCTCCCTTCCTATCTCACTTTCTCACACACCCCTTCCTGACTCACTCCCTCACACACCCCTTCCTAACTCACTCCCCCCTTGCTCTGATCTCGAGGCCACACCTCTGCTCCCGCCTCACACGTTGTTGGCTATGCAGTATCTGACTCGCACTTGTATCTGTCACTGGATTGGCTGGCGCGGGAGGGCGAGGCGTCCGGCAAGGAAGCGGCACGCACGGCGGAGGCCGCCCGCGAATGTTTGAGCTCACACATCGCACGGTACGGGCGCGTGAATAACGCCCGACTAACGCACATCATGACGGAGCGCGGGAAGGTACGCCGGACTGCCCTGACAATGGCACCGACAGCTGCTTCTCCATGCCACGTGTTTGACCACGAGGGCTGCCGCGAGGATGTCGCGAGCGTTACCACTGCCACCGTCACTGCTGCTGTTCCCACCCCTGGTGGTGGGTGCAGGTGCGGCACTCACTGGGCGTGATCGACACCCCCACCCCCTGGGCTGCTGCCCCAGCCCCAACCGGCAGCTCCATCAGCCATCCCGTCCAGCTTCCTGCAACTTGATGGCGTTCCCCTACCCCCCTCCCCTTCTCCCACTCCCACCCCCTTCACCCCGCTCGCCCTCGCCCTCGCCCAGCTCAGTCAGCAACCTTGGACCTCCTTTGTCTTGTCTTTGTCCTTTTGTCTTTGTCCTTTGTCCAGTCTTCCACCGGCAGCTCCAGCAGCAACTCCATCCAGCTCAGTCAGCAACCCAGGGCTTCCTTGGAGGCCAATCTGCCACCTGCAGCTCAGCAGCCGGGGGGCCTGGAGCTGCAGGACCTCCTCTTGCACCTTGATGGACCTCCCCTCTCTCCCCCTCCCCTTCTCCCCCTACACCCCCCTCCCCTCCCCCCCACACCCCCTCCACCCCTTCCCTCCCTTCCCCGCTCCCCCTTGCCCCCCCTCCGGGCAATGCCGGCTTGCTGGGTTGGCCCTGGGTGGTGTGAGGCCGCTGCTGCTGCCGCTGCTGCACCTAAACTAACAGCTAAGCTGACAGCGCAGGGGTGTAGTCGTCTGGTGTGGGTCTGGTTGTATGGGTTGGTTAACATCACTGCAAGTCAGGGACAAGAGGTCAGTAGCAGAGGCCAGCTAGGCCAGCTAGGCAAAGTCAGGCAAGGCCAGCAGGCAGGCAGGCAGCAGGCAGGCAGGCCAGGCAGGACAGTATAGCTGTCCAAACTTTAAGTGGTACATGGCATGTCACGAGCTGGTTGGTCTGGATGCACTAGGCGCAGCCAGCTAGGCAGAGGCGAGTGTGAGTCAGCTCAGTAAGCAGGTTAGGCCGACCTGCATCCCAGTGAGCAGCCCCCCTACCTCCTACCCTCCTTCCCTCTCACCTCTGCCTCCGTTGAGCTCCTAACTTTGTTGTGCGCCCTGCCAAACCTAAGCCACCAGCCAGCTCAGGTCTTGCGTCAATCAGCCTTCTGGGCCAGATCCTGGGAGAGGGTGACGGTCAGGAGTTCCCAACATGGGGTTGGTAATCTTCATGCAAGCTTTTACGCAATACTGCACCGTTACCAAATCCAAGCTACCAGCCAGCCTCCTGGGCCAGGTCCTGGAAGAGGGTCACGGGTGGTTTGGGGTGGTTTGCACAGTTGGCGTCAGTGGTGGAGGAGCACTGGCACGGCGAAATGCCAGGCCTCCAAACCTGGCATGCTGCTGGCCTCCACTTCAGCCTCAGCAGCGAGTGCTGTGTGTCGCTCCTGCCAACGCTGCTGTGATGCGCCCTGCCTCTGCCCATTTAGCTGCATGGCATAGTAATATATTATCACGACTCGAATAATGTTTTAGAAAAATGCTCCACATGGCGTTGGCTTTAAAACGTTGCTGCTATGGCATCCATGTCGCAGACAGGGTATCACCTCGTGCTGCGCCTATGCCCCTATTTCACCTGGCATTGTGGCAAAAACAGCTGGGTTTTGTGGCGGGGCAGTAGACTGCATGGTTATGTGTAGGATTCGTAAACTTACCTTAATCCAGCATAACTAAAGCATAACACCCACACCCCTAACACAGTTGAGCCTTTGGCGTGGGCATGCAACCCAATCAGGTTGCACAATGCTTGCTTGAGCCTAGCCTGGCAGCGTGCACATGAGTGACTACTCAATAAATTTATTGCTGCACAAGCTAGGGCGGCACCCATCGCAATCATGGATGGTGACGAGTGATGGGTAACACGTGTATCGGTACAGTAAATACAAGAAACTACACGAAAATACGTGTATTTTTTGTATCGATACAATACAGCGATACAGAGGCTACATGTCACGCGGGAAAGGAGCAGCTAGGAGCAGCGCAGCCAGTCCCGCAGCCTGTCCTTGATGGCTGGGCAGGACGGCGACGGCGGGAAGTCAGGGCCTCTCAACTCTGATGTTCTTGCATGTGAACCGGCACATGCGACCGACTGCTCCGGGAGCAGGCCGATGGCTTTAGCCCCGCGCGGCATGGCTTAATCGCGGACTCTAGTTGTGGCAGCAACCAGCAGCTGCTTCGAAGGCATCCACGCAACTTGCCGGCCGGCACTTGTATTTTTTGATACGAAAAGTATTTTCATCACTGCATCGCACCCATTGTATAGGAGAGGACGTGATTTGCTGGAGGGAAGTGGCTGGCTTCATGAAAACGAAGACCCGTGGTGGTGGGACAACAACTTGTCGTACGCCCAATTCGACACAGCTCAGCTGGGGACAGCTGGGGAGCACTAGGGGTAGGTCGGACCTCCTGCCGGTGGCATGGCTACGACATGAGGCAAAATAACGTTTGCTTTCTATGCTGTCGTCAATCTCAGCGTGCACATACGGTGCAAAGGTTACAAATGATTACATCCGATGATGCATGAGCCGGCACGTCCGCGCCCTTATCTTTGACCGATGTATCCATTTCACCCCGTCGCAGTGCGACTACTACTCGATTAGACAGGACACCACCGACACAATTCTTGTCATAATTGAACAAAGATAGTAACCCAACAGAGCAATGCAGCTGGAAAGCCGCGCTAACAGCACCTCCGCAATCCCACCCTTGACCCCCATTGCACCGAGTCACCATGGCACCGACAGCCTGGATTGCCGAGACCAGCAGCGTCCCTCTGCCACTGGCGATAGCGGATCAGGCTGGCGACTCCCGTCTGGCTCCCAGACTCTCACGGTTGGTAGCTTCTTCTCACGGGTTATGTCACGAAGTGAGGAGCTGAGCAACTGGTTCGGCATCCCTGGCACGGAGGTGGGGCCGTACATCCGTACGACATGTTGCTAGCCTTGGCTCGCGACCTGTAAACCTGTGGGCCGTCCAAGGCGTGGCGGCCGCTGACCCTTGCAGAATCTGTTGGAGGAGTACTGGTGTGCACTGCGGAAGAATGTGCTGCTTCAGGCAAGCAGTGCCTGTGCATTCCTCACCAGCGCATCTCTGCAGCGATAGCACCTGGGACAGCACCCGTCCAGTGATTGTCAAAACCATCAATGCACCTCTATGCAGCGACAGGACCTGTGACAGAACCTGTGCTGCGTGAGCCAGCCTGACTGCACCTCATGATACGATCAAGGTTACAGGGCTAGCAGTCACATTTCACACCAGCCTGCATGGCATCAGATCTACCATCATCTCTGTCCATCATGTGTTGTCCATCATGCAGGGGCGTATGTATGTATTTGATCACTACTTATGCTTCCACAGCAATGTGTTTGGCTTTTCCAAGAAGAAGGTCATAAACTTTGAGGTGAGGCACTGCCCACTGGCTAGGCACACAACGACCATGCAGTGAGCTGCAGGACCCTACCTCAGTCTACGGTGGCTTATATTCCTTAGTGACTTAGGCTGACAGGTTGACTAAGATAGGGTCCTTTCATGCCATTGCCAACTTAAGCTTGGTCTGCCTGCAGCTTGTGGCTATGGAAAGGGGCCAGTTGTCTTCAAGCTCTTCCTGTAAGCTGTGTGATGCCCGGCCGTATGACCTTCCTTACTCACTGCCTCAGCCCCTAGATGTGTGAGTGCAGGATGTGGTGGGTGTGCGGAAGAAGAGCCACTTTCGCTTCCCCAACTCCATTGAGGTGCGCACCTTGCTCGCAGCTTCCGCTGGCACCATAACCACAGTTGCTGCTGCTTCTGCTTCCGCTGTGGGAACCAAGTCCAGGCGGCGAGCTCTTCCCAGCGCAGCCCAGGCCAGTCAGCGTGCATAGTCATGGAGCAGCCAGCAGCAGCAGCCAGCAGCCAGCTTGCAGCTCACTCCCACCTGCCATGCGCCCATGCACCCTGGAGATGAAGCCTTGCACGTGCTTTGCAAGCTGATGTGGCATGGCTGTCAGCCATTCATGTGGCGTGCCTACAAGCCTCTATCACAGGGGCCTGTGGGCACCTAGCCATTGGACCAGGTGTTGAGCTGCTGCAGCCTCCCTGCACCTGTTACTCACTGGCAGCTGCTGAGCCCACCCCTGCTGCCTGCCTCACCACCCCTGCTGCCTGCCTCACCACCCCTGCTGCCTGCCTCACCACCCCTGCTGCCTGCCTCACCACCCCTGCTGCTTCCCACACGGCTGTGGCTGTGGCCCGGGTGCACAGGTGGAGGTGCAGAGGTCAGATGGCCGCACTGCGCGCGAGTTCTTCACCAGCTTCCTGTCCAGGGAGGACGCGTTCCGCATCATCATGCAGTGCTGGAGCCACGCAAAGTGAGGCAGGGCCCCATGGGCTGCACAGTCTCAGTCTTGCTGCCTGAGATGCTGCTTGAGCTGCCGCATAAGCTGCTGCCTGAGATACTGCATGAGCTGCTGCCTGAGATTCTGCCAAAGTAGGGTTAGGTTTAGGCAGGGGTTGGTGCCTGAGTTGCTGTTTGAGGTGCTACCTGAGTAGGGTTAGGGTTAAGCTGGGCTAACGGGGCAAAGGACAGGCTCAGTGGTGGAACTTGAGGCTATCAACGAGTCATCATGAGGAGTGGTGAGGGGCACATGGCTGGGTGGCCTGGCGGCCTGGGCTGGCTGGTCTATGCAAGAGGTCTAGTCACGTGCGCGGCCGCTGGTCCATGCAAGAGGTCGAGGTTGCAAGGCAGCCCCAGCGCAAGGCAGCCCCAGTGGCAGAGCTGTGGGCAGGGGTCAGCGGGGAAGGCAGCGGGGAGGAGGGGTAGGGAGCGCCATGCAGCTGCAGCGGGTGAGAAGGGCTTCTCCCTCACCACAGATTAGGTCTGTAGGGGTCACTCAGCTGTTTGGTTCATGGTTCAGTTCATGGTTCTGCTCGTGTGGGTGGGTGCTTGTACATGCCGTGGTGAGAGGCAGGGCGGAGCACTGGGCAAGGCAGAAGAGGAGGAGGGGTGGGGAGAGTGCTCTTATGGGTGCTGGATGTGTGGCCGCTTAGCACGTTCAGTTCAGACACATGGCTGTTCAGGCCTGCTGCGTCCTGCTGGTTCGGTAGCAGCTGTGGCAGAGGTCTAGTCACGTGCACGCCGCATTTCAGCACGGCTGTGTGTGCCCCAACTCGGCTTCCTAAGGCCATGCGCCTAGTTGCCTGCCAAGGGTCTAAGGTTGGGGGCCTGGGTCCGGGCGGGTAGGTGACTCACCTAGTTCCTCTCCTATTTTACTCACCTGGGTGACTCAGACCTGGTGTGTGGGCCCTCTGCTCCCTGCTCCATGAGGCCTGGCGCATAGCTGCCTGCCATTGGGTCCGAGTGGGTGGGTGGAGGCTTGGCCCTCCCTTACCATGCTCACCATGATCACCCAGCTGCCGCTGCCGCTGCTTGACTGCAGACCCGCTGCTTGACTGCAGACCCACTGCTTGACTGCAGACCCGCTGCTTGACTGCAGACCTGCTGCTTGACTGCAGACCCGCTGCTTGACTGCATCCTGCCTTGCTTGGTAGCAGCTGTGGCTGAGGCTGCGTGTGCACTCTGCTCGCTGCTTGCCTGCAGACCAGCTGCAGCTCGGCTGAGGCAGAGCAAGAAGCATGGGATGGCTGGACCTCATCCAGGCCACAAGCCAGGTGTGTGGCTGCCACCCTGGATGCTGTGCTTGTCTCCACCTGGCTCCATCGCCATCATCGTCCATGACCGCATGCACTTGTCCAGCCTCTTAAGTCTGTTTGCCATGTGATGCCTGTGCTGGTTTTCCATGTGCTGGCATGTGGTGGTGTGAGGTTTGCTCCCACCGGGCCACCAGCTCCTCAACCTGCAGCCAAGCATTAGTTCATTCGTTCGTTCGTTCATTTGTTCATCACTACAATTTCATATTTGTTCTTCATAATACATACATTATGTGGGTATTTATTTATATGAATGATTATGTATGCATTCCAGCTGCATGTGACATCCCTTGGCTGCGCAAACGACCATGTGGGGAACCCCACCCTCACCCTGACATGGCAGATTGGTTCCCCAAAACACACCCACTTTCAATTTGAAATAGATGTCTGGCTGCAACAGCTCATGGCCTGCATGCAACCATGCTGTCATGAGAATGCATGGAACACCAAGATGTGCCCAAGCATGCGAGAGGGGCG
>JASKMD010000027.1:2711832-2771757 GCA_030144725.1 Haematococcus lacustris | reverse complement strand
CCTTCTGCTGTTCTGAATCCAAATGACGACTGCATCAGCCACAGCATGTACATCAAAAGCATGCAAAAACAACATGGAGCAGCAGGTACATGCCATGTAACAATGATAATCATGATGACAATACGCCACCTTGCGCACAATACCCACCAAGCAGCGGTAGGCGCACTGCAGCTTCACAGCCGCGGCCACTTGGGCCTGGTACGCACGGCGGGCCAGCAGCATGCGCCAGGTGGCCTGCAGGTCCAGAGCCGCGCGCTGGCGGCGCAGACCATCGAAGCGGTCCCGGGCGTTGCGGCCCCGCCAGATGGACTGGACTGTGAGCACTGCCGCCCGCACAGCCTCATACTCTGATCGCACCACGTGGCCACGGAAGTAGCTCTGCATGGCAAGGCAGGAGGGCGGAGGGGCAGGTGGCATAGTGGAGTAGGGGCTGGGAAGTTTGTGGGGCAAGCATGCCATCCAGGTTGGGGGTGAGGGATGCAGTCAGGGTGCAATGTGGTGCAGTGGTGTGTAGCGGTGTGCAACAGGGTGCAGGAAGGGGCATGGCTGCATCTCAGAGGCTGAGTAGGTGCAGTCAGGGTGCAGCAAGGGACATGGCTGAGGAATTGCGCATGGCACAAACAGAGCTAGGCAATGTTCCTGCTCTTTAGAGCTGGGCCAGGAGCAGGGGCAGAAGGAAGGGCGAGACAATGGGCACCTGCCACATTCAGAGCAGATGCTATCGACGGGGCAGGGTGGGGTCACAACAGCAGAGGCTTCAGAAGGGGTGCCTAAGTCTTTGAAGTGCTGGGACAGCAATAAGAGCGTGGCACAGGACAAGGGCTGCAGCTAGGGCAAGGGCTGCGGCTAGAGCTTGATCACAGCAGCAGGAGCAGCTCAATCTGGCCCCTTGCAGCTGCCCCACCTGGACTGTGACAGCTGCCTTCTCCCGGCGCAAGCTGGCTGCCACACTGCGGGCAGCCCGAGCCCTGACAGTGCGTTGCAGCAGCAGCACGGCAGCCTTGGTGCGCTGGTAGGAACGCTGCGCCAGCCAGCGCCGCACTGAGCACTGGATGCGAGTGGCTGCGCCGTTGAGCCGGTCAGTGCGCAGCTTGTCAAGTTGGGCCATGCCCCCAGCTCGGAGAAACACCTTGTGCAGGGCAGGGTAAAGCAGGGTAGAGCAGGGTAAGGCAGGGCAGGGTTTGACAGCAGCAGCCTTGCGGCAGCCAGCCACAGCAACAGATAGCAACAGGGAGAACTTCAATAAACCAGGCCCATAAACTAGGGAGGGCGCCACATTTTAAAAGGGTATGCATGCAGTGACCGAATGAGTGACCAATAATGACTAGGCATGTGCCGAACTTGCTATGCATGGCGTTCTTGCATCAAGCAAGCAGGAATCATGGAATGACCTGTGTTGATGATGGTGATGATGCCACCAGCACAAACTGACAGTTGCACAGCGGCACACCTTGGTGGCCCCCAGCTGGCAGTCAGTGATGCCCGCGACCTTGATGATAGCTCGGGTCAGCTCCCGGTCGTCCAGGCTGGGGTCACGCAGCAAGCCAGGCACCAGGGGCCAGAAGTGGTCCACAAAGTCTGGGTAAGGCCGCTTGGAAGGAAAGCCTGCGCAGCTGATGCGTACCGCCTCCAGCACACCTGCAGCGAGGCAGCAGGCAGGCAGGCAATACACTTGGCGATTGGGTGAGGGGCAGCAGGTGAGGTGAAATGAAGGCTGTGGCAAGCATGGCGGTGTGTGTGATTTAACAGCGCTCTTGCAGACAGGTGCATCTGGGTAGGCCACCTGCACAGTAACAGCACACAGCCACCCGCAATACTGCAACGCAGGCCAGCTTCCAAGGAGTCAAGTCTGTAAGTGGGATCCATGGATACCTGTCTAGCACTCCAGCGCAGGCCAGCTACCTGTCTTATGAGATGCTTTGATTGTTGCCTTCAACTGGCTCCACAGCCTTATGACCATTAGATAGACCAGGATGAGTGCTGCCGGCATTGGCGGTCCATTTTGCAAAGAGTGTTATAGCACCTGTTTCAGTACAGCCTTGCAGCCTGTTTTGCTCCTGTCAAGCAAAGCTAGCAAGCTAGCAACCTTTTCCTTGCAGCAGCTCGGTGCTGATGGCTTTACCGCCAGCCTGTGTGCAGTGTGGTGTTATGGTGATGCATTGTGAGAGGTGCAGTGATGATGTTATTGCTTGA
Source organism: Haematococcus lacustris (assembly GCA_030144725.1). NCBI lineage: Eukaryota > Viridiplantae > Chlorophyta > Chlorophyceae > Chlamydomonadales > Haematococcaceae > Haematococcus > Haematococcus lacustris. The sequence goes on along the minus strand of JASKMD010000027.1, from coordinate 2,769,564 downwards.
CACGCTATGTTTGATGGGAGGGAACTCAGGGGCCACCTCCTTCCTTACTGCCTGCCTGCCAGCCCGCCTTGGAGCCTCTGAAGCCATGCAGCAAGGCTGACAGAGACGAGCATCGCCAGCTTCATCCAGCACCAACAAGTCAAAAGTGGACTGCCTCTCTCACCTCCACAACGCAGCTGTTGCAGCACGTTGGTGTTCTCAAACTGCGTGGGCTTGTTGAAGGAGTTGGGCTTTATGCAGCGGATGTAGTGCGGCTCCATGAGGTGCAGCGCAGTCATCAACTCAGCCAGCTGCTTCTTAAACTGGCTGCCCACGGAGTTGAACTTAAAGCCCTTCATCATGGGCTTGCCACCAGGGGTGCCTACAGCTGCACCTGCATCCAGTGGAAGGCACCAGCACTGCTGGTATGCTACTTGTACATTCTAGGGTTAGCCAAGGTCTTAGAACAGATGGGCTAGCCTGGGCAGATGGGTAGATGGGCAGGCCTGGTCCTTCGCATCAATGGGTATGAAAGGCTACTCGGACATGGAGCGCAGATGGACATGATTGGGTACAAACGGGCACCATACACAAGTATGAATTGGGTGGGGATGGATAGCCAGGGTAAGAGCTCATAGCAACTTGCACACAGGATGTGGCAAGGCATGCACAGAGGCAAGGCACCAGGTTAGTGTTGCTTTCTGCTTGCTGCACAGTGCTTGCTGCTGGGTTGCGGTCATAGGTGCTGCACCTTGTCCAGATGGATCTGTGAACAGAGCTGAGATGAAGGGGCTGCCAGAGCCAGCAAGGAGGATCTGGTGTTCAAACACCACGAAGTCTTTGTTCTTGTCCTGCAGCGCAGCAGTGGTAGGCGCACCCACTGTCAAGACACTCACACTGGCAAGACCAACATCAGACCCTGTGGCCTGGCAACTGATCAGATGATACTAATAGTGTAGGAGGGAGAGGTAGGAGGGAGAGGTAGTAGGTGGGGGTGGAGGGACGCTACACACAAAATGGTGAGCTGACATGCAATGGCAGCTGTGGTGACGGTTAGCCAGCACATTAAGGAGGCAGGACAACATGCACGCCCATGAGTGCTCCCTCATGGCCAAATACCTTGCAGGTTAAACAAGCTCTGCTAGCATGCCACTGCGTTTGACTCTCGTCATATTGCTAGACTGCTTCCTGACAGAGTTGCAGATGTAGTCATGCATGCCAGCAGTCAACACCATCACCACCATCACAGCAACCATCATCACCATCACCGCCACCACCATTACCACCGCCTCCACCATCCCCTGATGCTTTGCGACCTGGTGTGCATGTGCCTCCTTACCAAGAAGTTGGCTGTCTCATACACGACGTTGCCAGCGTAGTGGTCCACGGTGAAGGCGGAGGTGGAGGTCTTGGGCTTGCTGAAGCGCCGGCTGTCCTTGACGCTGGCTGTGCAGTACAGCTTCTGCGCCAGGTCGGAGCCCGTGGAGGTTGGGAACCTGAGCTACCCGGCACAGGCAGACAGCCCACCAGGCAGTCAGCGGTGTGGCAACCAGCGGCATTGGCAGGGAGGCAGACAGACTGGAAGGCAGTCAGCAGTGTGGCAACCAGCGGCGTTGGCAGGGAGGCAGACAGGCAGGCTGCAAGGAATCATGGTGGCAGCATTTGTGTGCATTAAGCAGCAAGCATCTAGAGATATCAATGCCACAGAGGTGAAGCCTTTAACGGGAATAGCCCGCAGCTGTTCAGCTTCCCTGCAGCACCCCTGACCTGTGGACTGGTGATGTGAAGCTAGACTCATGCAAAGCTGCTGCCACAGTAGGGCGCAGGGGGACAGATGATTGGAATGGGCTTGGAAGATGCCTGACCTGCACTGCTCGTCCAGTAGGTCTAGGATTCCCATCCTGCCCTCAATGAGGTCCAGCACGTCCTGGTTATCCACAAACTGCACAGCCAATGGCACAAGGCAGTATGGTGCACATTAAGGCTGATAGTGACTGGCAATCGCAGTTTGTACTACGGCAAACTAGAGGCCAAATGTGATGGAGTGTGTGAAGAAGGTGAGAATGCTGTGACTCAGCTCTGATGCGCAAGCAAGGCCTGTGATGGGATTGGGACTGGGTGCTCGTGCACACAGCCCCCTAGCCATCGTTCTCCTAGGGCTGCAGGTGCAGCTCACCTGGATGTATGACCAGTCGATCTTCTCTCGCTCATACTCAGCCTGCTCCATCTTGAACACGTGCTGGTTGAAGTGCTGCTGGAGCTTCTCATTGGCCAGGTTGATGCAGAACTGTACGGCAACAACAGCAGGTGGCGGACAGCCAGGCACAGCAGCAGCAGCATCGGCTGCAGCCACTAGTTAAATCGTACTTGCAGCCCTAGCCTGGCTTCATCCATTGAAGTCGCCTCCCACTGCTCAACCGACCATCTAGTGGTTGCCTCCAGCTGTAAACCCAAGCAAGCCCACATTCCAGACCATCCTAGCCTTAACCTGGCTTGGGACATGTGGATGGAAGGCCTGCCCATCAGCTCCTTATGGTGTTTATCAAGAATGACACCTGTGCTTCACATAACCAGCTGCGCTGCACGAGTTGCCGCATACTTGAGAGTGCATCACCCAGTACAAGCATCCTGCACACTGAAACCAGGCAAAGATGTCTGCTGCATGATCAGTGTCACACAGAGGGTTGCCGGGTGTAGGCTGTGCCCACATCACAGCCCACTCCCTGTCACCATGATGTACAGCGGCACGTGCCATGTGATGCTGCTGTTGATGATGACACCGGTGATGACGGTGATGATGGCAACCCATATCCCCGGCACCCAGAACCCCAAGTGACTCATGACTATTGGTGTCAAGCAACCATACATGGGATGATGCCCATTGGTGCAAGGCAGCCTATTTGTGAATGCCTCCCACTGCCCAACTGACCATGTAATGGTTGCCTCACTCTGTAAAAGCAAGCAATGCAGGGCCACGCAGCAGCTCACATACAAGACCATGGTGGTGGTGCCGACTGCCGCGCACCTGCTCAAAGTCATTGGTTTTGAAGCTCTCGAACCCATAGATGTCCAGAACACCCACACTGGCAGCACATGCTGTGTCCTCGCCAATGGCACCATTGATGCGGGCCACCAGCCAGTCAAACATCTGTAAGTGGTGACCAGGAAGCAGCATGGAGTAATCTATCAAGTCGACATGAAACAATATATACTTACAGGCGAATGCGCCGCACATTGTTATTTGCCTGTCTCCGGCATTGCAATCGTGGGTAAAGGGTGGGTGGTGGGAAAAACACTAGTACAGAGTGAAGCAAGGTCGGGGTGGAGCAAGGCAAGGCTTCAAGTCGCAGACTTGCCAGCCGCTGCAACCCCTTCCTGTTGTGCAGAGCTGGTGGAGGTGCAGTTGGCTGCAGGTAGTCGCAGACTGGCAGCTGCTGTACCCTGCTCTGCAGCACCCATGCTGTGCACAGCCCAGCCCAGCCTGTGTAGGAGGTAGGACCCAGGTTCTAACAGTGCCTACTGCACAGCTCTCTGTCCCTTTCCTGCTGTGCAGATCTGGTGGAGGCGCAGCTGAGTTTAGGTAATCCCACACCAGCAGGCCCTTTAGCTGACTACTGAACACATCTCTGACCCTGCAGTGGAGCAGCAGGCAGTGTGCTGGGTGCTCGCCTTGGAGTATATGATCTTGGCCAGGGAGTCCCTGTTCTCTGTTGCTGCCTTGGGGTCCAGAGGGCTGACGATGGGCCCCTCAGGCGTCTGTCGAGTGCGAGTGGCTAACGCCTTGAGCAGCCCCTCCTGATCCACACCCAGCAGCGTGGCTGCATGAGGGCAGCAGCAGGGGGGAAGGCGAGGATGGCACATGCATCAAGAGCATCTGTAGTGCAGGAACATTGCAGATGTGTGGAATGCTACAACTGTGAGAACTGCGTCAACGGTGGGGATGGGGAGGAGGTGGGTGAGGAGGCACCTCATGCTGCTGTACCTCCATTGTTTCTTTGCAGCGTACGATGCCTATCACTCATACATATATGATATGAGGTGTGTTCGCTGCGTTCACCTTCCCTGCCACAACACATCACATGAGGGGGTAGGCTAGGGTGCGAGAGTAAGGGCTGGCTGGCTATTGCCCGCCCTGGCTATCATGGTCACTACTGCATGAGCGCTGGCATTCAGGTTGAGTTGCAGGCATTGCTTGGGTTACCTCCCTGCCAGCTACTGGGAACAGTTGGTTAAGTGGAGGAGTGTCCCGCTGCACCACTCATGCCACCCAGCGTGAGACCAAGCTGGACCCACTGTCAGGGCAGCACCATATGCACCCTAGGCAGAAGGGACATTGCCAGGGTTGACCTGCTGCCATGGGAGAATCCAGGGCTAGGGCAGCAATGACATTGCCAGAGGTGGACTCCTCAGGGAGTCGCTGCAAGGCTGATGACACAGCGCCACACTCCGTGACACAGAGCGCGCCCTTGCAGCCTGTCTTCCCATACCGGCCTGACTGCTGTGCTGCTCCCACCTGCCGCGGCTAGGTGGTGAGCTGCCTTGCCACCGGGTGCTGGCACAGCAGCATCATTGGGGCCCATGGCAAACGTGATGTTGCCGAGGTGCAGGATGGCTGCCACTGTCTGAAAGATGGACTCCTGGTCGTCAGTGGGGATACCCACTCGCGTCATTGCCAAGATGGTGCGCTGCATGGCACAACAGGTGCATTCGCACATTCAGGCCGCTGCCATGTAAAGTGCTCCATGCTGAGCTGCTGGGTGCAGGACTTGTGTGATGGGCGGCTTGTGTGATGAGATGTTGCACCAGGCTTGCCACGTGGTGGTGACTGCATGCTGCCCTTTCCCTTCCCCTCCCACCACCCCTACCTGGTACTCCTCGGTGTTATTGACACCAGGCAGGTCATAGCACGTGCTCTGGGACAGGTAGTGAAAGTCGCTGGCTTTGGTCAGCTGCCACTTGGCCCGCTCCTCAGGGCTGGCACCGTCGCACAACTGCACAGGGGCACCATGACCATGCACAGCGTCTCCATGCCCAGCCCTGGCAAGCTGCCGCGCCAGCCAACCTTGCAGCCAGGCAGCCTTGCTGGTCAGCTTCCACAGCCTGCTCAGCCAACCTGCCACTTCTAGCATAGCTGTGGCCCAGCATCACGGCAAATGGCTGAGGGATGGGCTGCTGTGGCATGTGGGCATACAGCCATGAGTGATATGGCTGGCTGGTGCACCTGGTAGAAGATGTGGTAGTTGCGCTCTGGGTTGTTCACTGCCACTACTCGGCTGCGCTCCAGCAGATAAGTGCGGATGGCTGCTCCAGAGATGATGCCCTTCTTGTTGAAGTTGATCTCGACATACTTGCCAAATCGACTGCTGTTGTCGTTGCGCACAGTCTTGGCATTGCCAAACGCTTCCAGCAAAGGGTTCGACTCCAAGACCTGTGGCAGTGGCAATGCATGCCGCTCTGGCTGTGCTATTTGCCAGCTGTACCGTTGTGGGCATCACATGGCTTGCATGGAAACACATGGCTGGGCTGCTCCTAAGATGGCTGTGCTGAAGAGGTTGTCAGACCTGCTCTTCCACACTCCTGCCGCTCGTCTGGCTCTCGCCCATTGCTGAGTAGCCGCCCATGTATGCCAGGTACTTCATGATAAGCTTGCTGGTCTCTGTTTTGCCTGCGCCAGACTCGCCACTGACCTGCAAGGCATGAGGACAGTGCAGGCACATGAAGAACCCCCCAATTGCCAGGCATCATCCCACTCCATGCACCACGCACCAGGATTGATTGACCCTTCCACTCTTTTCGCATTTGCCGGTAAGCTGCGTCTGCGATGGCGTAGACATGTGGTGAGAGCTCCCCAAGATCAGCGCCCCTGTACTGGTCCATCATGTGCTTTCCATACAGGTGCGGCAGCGAGGCAAATGGGTTCACGGCAATGAGGATAGTGCCCGTGAAGGTGTAGATGTCATCGTGCTGATAGCGCGATTTGAGATTCCACAAAACACTGGGCTCGTGCAGGTAGGACAGGCGAGTCATGTCCTGCGCGATAAGCCAGTCTGATGCTTGTGTCGTGCGTCAGGGTTTACTTGAGCTGTTGCTGGCGCGCTGTTAAAACGCATCAGCTGGCACGCACCTCGACGCTCTGTGCATCCGGGTTCTGCAGTGGCAGATCCTCGGGCTTTGCCTTCACTTCTGAACTTCGCTCTGTTCTCACGACCAGCAAGGGCCCGTCAGCGCGCACGACTTCCCCTTTCACCCAGGACTCCACGTCGTCCCTAACCCATACCCTGGACCCGACGGTGTGGGTTGCTGCTGCCATCTTCCTAGGGAACTGCTACTTATGTAGAGCTGTTCAGGCTACAACAACAGCATAGTCTTAACGTGTGTTGTGCTCTTGATTGAGCGGTTATTGAGCGGATTGGTCCTCACAAAGTCGCGATTCACCTTCACCAGCGGCTCGAGCTACGGCGATGAGACGGCATTTGCAAGCCATGGTTTGGTTTTTTGCCCTCGTATGTTTGTATAATTATTGCTAGGGTGTCCATCGCAATTCTAGGTGCACAAGGTTGCCTTTGTATGTTTCAGAAACAACTGGTATTACATGTTGACTGGCGAGCAGAAAGCATGACACGCCTGCACAACTGGATGACGACATAGGACTCAGCAGGGCTGGAGCAATTGTAGGCCACCCGTGTCAGCTCAACTGTGCATGCCCCCCAGGCTTGCGAGCTGCACCTGCCACGGGACCGGCCTAGGCCTGCAGACTGGTTACCCCCAGCAGGCCAGGTGATCCAGCGGCTGGTGCGCCCAGCCTGGAGCCAGTGGCATGGCGAGCCGGTGCGGGGCCTGATGTGGTGCCATGAGGTGCACCCCCCTCCCTTTCCCCCCTGCCCACCTGGCCCTCCTGCCCAGGCCCCAACTCCCCGTGCCCAAGCCCAAGCCAGGCCCACCCCCCTGCCGCACCTGGCCCCTGATCAATAAGCTGGAGCAGGCGGCTATGTGTCCATTGGTAACAAACCATGTTTCGCTTGTATAGCGTGGTGACTACAAACATTGAACATTGTAGTCTGGCTTATATCTTAGAATGGCAGCACACATCTACTGCAGCGGTCATCATCATGCAGTATGTCTTGCGCAACGTTGGTTAAATGTCAAAAGCTGAATGTGAGAAATGCGTGCAGAGTGGCCTGCCCCTGCCCCTGCCCCTGCCCCTGCCCCTGCCCCTGCCCCTGCCCCTGCCCCTGCCCCTGCCCCTGCCCCTGCCCCTGCCCCTGCCCCTGCCCCTGCCCCTGCCCCTGCCCCTGCCCCTGCCCCTGCCCCTGCCCCTGCCCCTGCCCCTGCCCCTGCCCCTGCCCCTGCCCCTGCCCCTGCCCCTGCCCCTGCCCCTGCCCCTGCCCCTGCCCCTGCCCCTGCCCCTGCCCCTGCCCCTGCCCCTGCCCCTGCCCCTGCCCCTGCCCCTGCCCCTGCCCCTGCCCCTGCCCCTGCCCCTGCCCCTGCCCCTGCCCCTGCCCCTGCCCCTGCCCCTGCCCCTGCCCCTGCCCCTGCCCCTGCCCCTGCCCCTGCCCCTGCCCCTGCCCCTGCCCCTGCCCCTGCCCCTGCCCCTGCCCCTGCCCCTGCCCCTGCCCCTGCCCCTGCCCCTGCCCCTGCCCCTGCCCCTGCCCCTGCCGGTACCGGTCTCGAGTCCGGAGACTGCTGCTCAATGCACACTGCTCCAAAATTGGAAGCATTGCGGGGTAGTGCAGGAGGGCTAGTGCCGTGCATTATGTTCGGACAGGTCTGTGTTAGAAACCACTTCTCCTAGCCAAGATGCACAGTGGCTAGGAGAAGTGGTTTCTAACAGTCTGCACAGACACGTCCATGCTGCTTCTGTTCCCGTGGGGTTTTGCTTGACGCTGGGCCCCACCTACAGGCCACATCCTCACAAAACAGGCAAATACGTGCAGCGACCCCAATGCTGGTATCTTTTTCGTCGCCGCGTGGCCTTAGCCTGCCGCAGCAACCTTCACCCTCCTGCCGGGCCCCCTGCACCCGGCAACCCGGCCCTCGCCGTGAACTACGGTGTGGGATACTAGGATACATTTTTTTCGATCCTTGCGCTTTACTTTCTTTGCGCGTTAATGCCACAGCGAGAGATGAGGCCGAGGTTCAGGTGTGCAGGGCCGAGGTGAGGCCAAGTCAGGCATGGGGGCGGGCGCGTCCGGTCAGTCATCATGCATCCCGCACGCACCAGTTGTCAGATCTGCTGTCTCGCAGTCTGGCACTGGGGTTCGCAACTACACCCAGGCCAGGAATTTGCACGTCGGCCTGCCTGTCACACTGCGGCGACGACACTCTGTATTTTGACAGCCTCGGCCTCAGCCTCAGCCCAGGGGCGTCCTCAAGGTGCGCAGAGCCAGTGTCGTGTAGCAGCGCGGTGCACTCAGAGCCCAGCGTGGCTCAGTGAAAGGCGCATTACAAACCGGCCGTCACCTCATTGCGTGACGCAGGGCTGAGACCCTGAGCGCCTGTAGCAGCAATGCCAGCTTGGGGCCGCTTACTTGCGGGCTGCTTTGCGCCTGCGCCTGGCGAGCAATGGGAGCCGGCCGACGCCTCTCAACGCAGCAGTTCAATGCGGCCAGCTCAATGCGGCTCGTTGGCCCCAATGAGCAAGCTGCCTGCTTGCGACTTTAGCTCAGCAGCGGAGCGGAGCTCATTGGTGGTCAGCGCCTCTCATCCATTTCACGAGGTCACGGAGGAGGCACCTCCTCAAGATGTCACGCCCAAGCCCTCCCTTCCCCAGCTACTGCCCCCTACGCCCTGTCGCTTGTCTGGAGGGGGTGACCTAGCCCCCTCTGCTTTTGCCTCCCATGCAGCTGCTGCCAGGGCTGCAGCCGATGCTGGGATGGGGCACTTAGAGTTTGCAACCACCCTAACTGCCCATGCGCAGTCTGTGTCAGCACTGGAAGGGGAGGGAGACAGGCCAGCCAAGGGCCTGGGTGGTGCAGAGGACTCGTGGGCATCTGAGGCCCCACAGGAGCCAGAGTTCATGGGTTCAAGACCTGGGCTGTCTGACAGCCAGGCCCGCAGCACCATGCACCGCCAGGTGGTTGAGCGGTGGTTGGCTGGTAACACCAGCTCTGCCTCCGCCCCAACAGCTAGGCTGGGCCTCATGTCCAGCCTGGATGCTGCCACCTCACTCCTCACTCCCTCACACATGGGGGCTGCCCCGCGTCACACTACCTCCTCCCGACCCCATGGCCATGGCCTCGAGCTGCTGCGCGGTTTCAGCAGCGGAGGCAGTGGTGGTGGCATGGGCAGCCCTGCCCACTTGGCCCGTAACAACAGCCTGGACTCCGGCAACCACCCCATCAGCTGCCCAACCACCAACTGCACCGCAACCACCTCAACCTACCCGCATGCAGCCGCCTACCTGCACAGCAGCAGCCAGCAGCAGCAGCGGGCGGGGAGGCAAGGCTCCTCGTCTTCGTCGGGTGGCCCAGTGCTGTCCTCACCCTCTACCTCCGGCAGGGGCCTGCCCCAGCCCATCAATGTGTTCGATGCAGCGACCAAGATGGCTGTTTTGCGCTCTGGGCTGTACACCCTCCCCTCTGGCGTCCCCTGTTTGCACCCCTGCCCCCATGGCAGCGGCTCCATCCCTTACCCTAGTGGGCAGGATCAGTGGGAGGAGGAGGGGGAGGGCGAGGGGGAGGGCGAGGGGGAAGGGGAGGGGGAATGTGGGGAGAGCAAGCAGCAGCGGGGTGACACCTTGGCTGAGCCAGCCCAAGTCAGCAGTCAGCCCACAGGCCCGACCAAGCCAGCTTCGGCCCTGTCCAAGGCCAAGCTGCTGCTGACTATGCTGTTGCGCAGCAGCCCTCCCCAGCACCACCCTCACCCCTGCCCTGACGCTTCCGAAGCCAGCTGCTTATCAATGGCCCCTCCACCGTGGGGGTCCGGGGCGGACTTGGCCCCTGCTGGCCCCCTCCCCTCCTGCTCCTCCCAGCCTCCTCCCACCGCCGCTCGAGGGAGGGTAGTGGCGGATGGGGCAGGGCCTGTTGCCTTGCAGCAGCTGGGGCCAGGCCGGGGCCAGTACGCCCTACGCCGCCTGCCCTCCGTCTCCTCCCCTGGGGCGCCCCCCGGCATGCAGCTGGACAGCACAGCAGCAGCAGCAGCAGCAGCAGCAGCAGCAGGGGGGGCTCCTCATGGTTCTGCGGTAGTGGTGGCTCGGGCACTGACTTCCAGCGTCCCTGTTCACCCAGCTGCTGTCACCGGGGTTCAAACCACCCTGGCTCCCAACACCACCCTGGTCATGCAGGGGAGTGACCAGCCTCACAGCAGTCACACTTGGTTGAACGGTGGGTCACACCCGGCGCATGCCTACATGAACGTCATGGGGGTGCATTGTGGCACGCCTGGCAGTGCCAGGTCAGCGGGGGGTGGCAGGGGGGGGCTGGGGGGGCGGGCGGGCAGCAGGTGGGGCGAGACATGTAGCATGGTCAGCATGGGCAGCACCACCTCCTCAGCCAACCTGCTGCTCAACCTGGCCTTGCAAAGGCTTGAGGTTCAGAGCATGCACAATGCAGACCACATGGAGCACTGCATGGGTGGGACTCCCTCCTCCTCCAGCCCCCCGCTTGCCACCCATGGCCGTTCCCACTCCATGAGCCATGCACAGGGTGGGCGCATGGGGGGGGTGACCGTGCGAGGGAAAAGAGTGACTGGGGAGGCTGGGGCAGGGGTGATGGCGGTGGAGGGGCGGGCTCACAGCATGGCTTGCCCAGCACCTCCCCGCCACGAGGATTTGAACCTGGGTCTAAGGGCAGCCAGCGCCACCTCTGGCAGAACAGCGGCCCAGGCCCAAGCCCTGGCGGCTGGGAACCTCAGCAACGCATCCAGGCAGCTGGCCAAGGCTGAAGCGGGAGGGCCAGGGGGTCTGGCAGCAGCAGCAGGAGGTCAGGTGGTGAGCCAGTCAGCCAGGGATGAGGGTGTAGCTCGAGGCTTTGCCGAAGCCTTCGTCAAGGTGAGGGGTGGGAGGGCAAGGGCCATGGGTCAAGGGCCAAGCCCAGTGCACCTGCTCCCCTGGCACGCCCCTGGCCTTCAGGTTCCATTCCAGCCCTGCAACAACATGGTTGATGGCATGAAAGTCGGCAGCAGCTCGGGGTAGGCTGAGGGCAGGTCGGGGTTGATGGGATGTAGCACCTGACCTGTGCTTCTGGCTGCTGCGGCTGCTGCTGTTGCTGGGTATGTCCATGGTGGTGGTGGTGGTGCTGTTGCTGCTGCTGCTGGCTGTATCTATGCTTCTGCTGCTGCTGCTGGCTGTATCTATGCTTCTGCTGCGGCTGCTGCTGGCTGTATCTATGCTTCTTCTGCTGCTGCTGCTGTTGCTGCTGGGTATGTCCCTGCTGCTGCTGCTGCTGCTGCTGCTGCTGCTGGTAGTGGTGACAATGATGAGCATGCCCAGGGTGATGATGGTACCGTCCTCCCCCCTGCTGCTGCTGCAGGCACTGCTGACAGGGGACGCCAAGTGGGGCAGTGCCCTGGCAGTGGGTGGTGCCTTTGCCGCGGAGGCCATTATGGTGACGCATGACAACCAGGAGTTTGTTGGCCGCACCGCCATCATCCGCCGCTTGAACGCTGGTGAGGAATGCCTTAGAAAAGATAACGTGAGGCTGTCGGTCATTACCCTGTTTGAGTATCCGCTGCATGGTGACGTGTTATCAGCAGCCACGGCAGCTGTTGTGCGTATGTCTGTTAGCTGCCGCCCACCCAGACCAGCCATGCCTACATGGGCCACACGGACCATGGTGAAAGGTCATCACGCCAGCAGTCCAGGATAGCCCTGCTGCACAAATGCTGCAAGTCACTGTACATCACCCATACTCCTGCACCCCACACACATACGTAGCACAGTACGACTGCAGTGTCTGCAGCGTCTGTCGCCAGTCCCCAATGCCGTCCTTGACCCTAATGCACAAATAATAGCAGTGTGGTAGCAGTGTGATAGCCGCGTACCTGCCACTGCAGTGACTGTTGCCAGTCCCAAATGCCGTCCTTTAAACACTCCACAGCATGGTTTCGACCTCACCAAGGATATGTTTTGCGGTGTGCCATGCTGACTCATGCAAAAACATGGTGCATGGCTGTATGCAGGCATGGAGCAGTTTTTAAAGATGCTGGGGGTGGAGGCTGTTGATGTTGAGGGCGGGGACGGGGCAGGGGAGGGGGCGAGTGACCTTAGCACGCCCGCCAACCAGGCCGGTGGCCAGGCAGCCTTGGTGCAGCAGAAGGAGGCTGCAGGGCGCAAGCAGCTGCTGGAACAGCTGGCGGCAAGGGCGGGACAGGTGAGTAGGGCAGAGGGCGGGGCAGGTTAAGGGAGGGGCAGGGGCAGGGACGGGTGAGTAGGGCAGAGGGCGGGGCAGGTGAAGGGAGGGGCAGGGGCAGGGGCAGGGGCAGGGGCAGGGGCAGGGGCGAGGGCGAGGGCAGGTAGGCAGGCAGGTAAGGTTGCACAAATGTGGAGGACAAAGGACTTGTATGCACATGATGCACAAGGGTTGTGGATGGGGTCCGGGGTCGGGGCCGGGGCCTGGGTTGGGGTTGGCTTATTGCCCTGGGCCTCTTGAGGCTTCCATGACATGTAGGGCATAGACATGCAGCATGACCATGCAACCTTTGCATGGTCATGCAAGCACCATGCATGCATGCATGCATGCCTTCCTGCTCCAGGTGGAAACCAGCATGGAGGTGGTGACGCTAGCATCCGGCAGCAGCAGCAGCAGCGGCAGCAGCAGCCTGCATGGCTGCAAGCGCAACGGGTCGTTTGGAAACTTGATGACCTCCCTGATGACCTCTGCCCTTATCTCCTCCCCCTCAGCCCCCTTCCCCACTAGCAGCCGCAGCCGCTTGAAGCTGGGGGCTGGCTTGGCTGCCACCCAGTCAGCCGCCCTGGCCGCTGGCAGCAGCCCCAGCAGCCTGGCAGCGGTGCTGGCGGGTGCGGTGCAGGTGCAGCGGGGCAACCGCCCGGCCTGGGCCGACCGGGCCCAGGCAGCAGTGAACGCCCAAAGCCGTGGCAGCAGCAGCACGGTGGTGGTGGTCACCTACACGTTCAAGGCCGGGATGCGGAGGTAAGTGAGGGCGGTGCTGAGGGCATGCAGGGGGCTGAGGGTGGAAGGTGAGGGCGGGAGGTGAGGATGGGGCGGAGGGTGGGAGGGTGGGCGAGGAGTGAGGATGGGTAGATGGGCGGCGGACGTGAGGATGGGCGCGCCTGAGGGTTGAGGGCAAGGGAGAACAGGGGTAGGTGGATGAGGGTTAGGAGGTGAGGACGGGGGATGAGGGTGGGTGGTGAGGGTGTGTGGAGGGCAGGGCAGGGGGCCAGGGTAAGGGTGGAGGGTGGGGGCAGGTAGTGAGGGTAAGGGTGGTGGCGCTCAGCGCTGACCCTTGTGCAGCCGCAGTCTAGCATTCTGACAGCGCCTGATCTGTCGGATCATTGGGCCAGGATGTTGCATCAGCAATGCTGGTAGCCTTATATCAAAGTGTGACAAGGCTGATGCCATGTGACTCTGATGGAGGGAAGGACATCCTGCCCTGTTCCCAACTTCAGCCCCTGGTGGTGTGGAAATTGCCCTGCAGGTTCAAGCTGCAGGACCGGTTCAAAGTCAAGGCGGGTGTCATCACACGTTTGCGTCGCCTCAGGGTGTGAGAGGTCGCACCCCACACCACCACCCAGCCCGGCCCAGCCAGCTGCAGCAGGGGTTCCTCTCCTGCATGGGGCCTACCCTACCCCTGCCAGGTTGGCTGCTGCAGGCCTTGCCATTCCAGACTCACCCAACTGACTTCAGCCCCAACCCCTGCTTGCAACGCTTGGCTTGACCCCGACTGGCCTGACTGGCCTGACTTACCAATGCGCTGTCTGATGGAGGTGGTGGTTGGGTTGGTTGGCAGCTGGAGCTTGTTAAGGCGGTTAGGGGTGGGACAGCCAGCTCATCACTCTGTTGTGGCATGGGTGTGCAGGTGGTGTCATGTGTGAGTGGGTGGGTGCAATGCTGCTTGTGGTATGGGGGCATGCCGTGTGCATGCATGCATGCATGCATGGCAGCTGCATGGATGAGTGATTTGCATGCAGGGAGGAGGTCACAACCAGCTTCTCACACAGGCCAGGCTCAGCACACAGCATCAGGGTCAGTCAGCGGGGCTAGAGAGAACACTTGCCGTGCTAGAAGCAGCCACTGCTGGGAAAACGGGAAAGGTAGGTGGAGTTGGTTAAGTCAGTTGGGTTGGTTGGGGTGGGCTTGCCTGGCTTTGCCTGGCTGCCTATGCCTGTCACCTGGCGCGCTGAGTAGTTAGGCACCTGCCCCTTGCGTATGGCTGGTGATGCGTGCACCAGGCCATGCTCCATTTAAAAAAGGGTGTCATGGGAGACGTGGACACTCAGCCTGGGATGTGACTGGGTGCAATTGTGGCTATGTGCTAAGTAGGTGCACATGCAGTTGCAGGGCAGCACTGGGAGAGCAGCGGGCCCTTTCCATGCCCATTTCATGCCCAGCGCGCCATTTTCATGCCCATGCTGCCAAGTTGCAAACCTGTTGAGCAAGTGCTGTGGGCTGTTTGGGGTGTTGGGGGTGTTGAGTGAACAGATCACTTCTTCTAGGGTTGGGCGGGTTGGGTACATGGTGGTGGGTAGGCCCGAGTGCAAGGGGCTGGGTCTCTCAGCATAGGGGGGCTGCCATGGCTCATGGGCTGTCAGTTGGCTCGGCAGCTTAACCAACGGCATCAACGGACACGAGCGTGAGATGAACGTTGGTTGCATGCCTGTTGGTCGATTGCGGGGGTCTGTGGCCAGCTGGACGTGACGTGGCCAGGCACGAATGACCAGACATGCGGTCGAATCGCGTTTTGGCCATCGGCGCGGGGCGTGACAGTTGGGAATGTTACGGGTTGATAGCTTGGCCGTGGAGCGATAGAAGAGTGATGGCGCGGTACGGTCGTGGACGTGTAGGCCTATGGGCAAGGTGGGACGATGGGCCGGTGGGGTCTCCTGCTGTGATTCCTTTACACTGTCAGTGCCAGTGTCAGCGGCACACACGCGCGTTACACACTGTGTGCGAACAATGAGCATGAGCACACAACAGGAAAAACCATCCATGCAGTAGTGATCAGGTTGGCTTACACCGCTGAGGCTGTCGGTCGGACCGATTTTACCCTCTTTGCCATGCGCTTGCAGGCTAAGTGCACGTTCGTTAGGTCTGTCATAAATCTGTCACCAAGTGGAGCACCTCACAAATAGTGCTTCTGCTCGAGAGCACTGGTGTGAAGGTGTTTGGACACTTAATGGGCTTGCATCACTTACAACTCCCTGAGCTGAGCAGGATGTTCTCTCGACCGATGTAGTAAACCCAGATGAAGCAAGATGTGCTGGCTGCGCCTGCTATTGGCGCCCCTGGCAACGGCTGCAGCGCCGCCTGCAACCAACAATATGATGGGACTATCGATGTATCTCCCTACGCTCCGCGGCCATAACATGTCTGCCCAGTGCATTGATCAATTTTGCCAAGGTGGTCCCCTTTGGCCTTGATTCATAGACATATCCTTTGTCACAGGAAGTTAGGCTCAGGTTTGGCTCGGATGTATAGCATGATGTCAATGTAGTAGCATGGTCACCCTTTTATCACATCCCTCCACATCCGCACCCGCCACTACAACCACCTGTGCCAAATGGTTCAGGTAGTTGTGATATGCATGTACGTCTACATGCGTAGCACATCTCATGAGTCCCTACTGGCCGTTACAATAGATACCACACGATGCACGTTAGAGAGTCATGCAGGTTGCGCCAGGCCAAGCCTGGCCTGGGCGTTGCTCCATCATTGCAAGGTGTACGCACCAGGGTGCACATCAGTTCAAAGCGGGGCCATGCAAGAAGGGGTTACGCAAGACCAGGCCACGCTCGGCCAGGCTGAGCACCCACATGAACCTGGCACACCCCTACCAACTCACGGATGTCCATGGCGTGCCTGCATCAAGTGAGCATGACGATACACTCAGTCCTTTAGTATTGGATGTGTGTGAGATGCAGCAACACCGACTAGCCAGTGCCATGTACTGATGTTGTTGTTGCTGCTGCTGCTGATAAGCTGCTGCTGCTGCTGATAAGCTGCTGCTGATAAGTGCACGTCATGCACCTCCCAGTTACTCACACACGCAAGGCAGAAGCACTTATGACCAGCACACCCGGCACACAAGGGGCAATAATTAATAGGTGCCTGGACGCAGTATTGCAGCAGTGCGCCGTGCCAATTTGCTGCAGCAACATCGACTGGCATGACAATGACGAGGACGAGGACAAGGATGGTGATGAGGATGGTGCTGGTGCACTGCCAAGTATGCCCAAGTGCCTAAGGGTGCCTAAGGCAGCCGGCCTGTATTCGGCCTGACCAGCCTAGGCCCGCAGACTGGGTACCCCCAGCAGGCCATGTCAACCACCGGCTGTTGCGCCCAGCCTGGAGCCTGCGACATGCTAAGTGTGTGCGGGGCCTGAAGTGGTGCCATCAGGTGCCTCCCAACCCCCCTCCCCCTCCCCCAGCTCCGCACCACCCTGCCCCTGCCCAGGAGCCACCTCCCCCTGCCCAGGCCCCCCCTGCCCCTCCCCCAGCCCAGGCCCAACCCCCACCCCCTCCCCCTGCCCATGCCCAGCCCCCTCCCCCAGCACAGGACCAACCGGCTGCCCAGCCCCCACCTGGGCCAGTGCCACGACCCCAGGCCCCCCCATGGGGCAGGTGGCTGGACCGGGACACCAACCCTTGCCTTAACTTCCAGCGCATTGGGGAGAGCAAGCAGCGCCCCCTGGAGCTGCGCCGCTGGGATGACCTGGAGGCTCTGCCCCCCATTGGCAAGGAGTACCAGCAGGGCTACAAGCGGCTCATTGACCGGCTGCCAAAGGTCAAGCAGAGGCTGCACCGGGCCGCAGAGTTCTGGCGGGGCATTGATGGCCGGGCCCGCAACAATGCATAGGCCCTAGTAGTTTACACAGGCTGTTAGCCTTACAAAGCATTAAGCTGTTAGTTTTGATGAGGTGCCCAGTGGTCAAGGGGGATTAGCCCCAGGAAAGAGTGCCACCGGAGTGGGGTTGGTAGTCATCAAGGGTGCGACCGAGGACGCTACAACGTGCTTGTAGTAGCTGAGTGAGATTACCCACAGGCCGACATGTTGTTCCTTGTTGAATGAGTTTTGTTTGTCTGTATACGTGTGGGCCAAGTGCCAAGTGCCTAAGGGTTGACGTTGGGGGCCACGTTGACGCCTGCAAGATGTCCCTTCCTCAGACGGGAGTGCTGGCGCCAGATGCAAGCTGCCCCTCTGGCAGCACCCACCTGTCAGACACTTTGCATAGCCAGCATCACAAGGCACGTTACCCACAGCATCACAAGGCATAGCCAGCATTACAAGGCAGATTACCCACAGCCCAACATGTTGTTCCGGCACACGCTAAGGCACAAGCTCGTCTCGGCGGCTGGCCACCACAATGCATTCTGCTCCGCCATACAGGGCAACGTAGGTGTCTGCGTGCAACCGGCTGGCGGCCAGGTGCTTGGAGGAGGCGGGGCCTTGCAGCGTCGCCCATGACTTGTATCCAGGGCTGGCCAGCAGCTCATCCATGTGGAAGTACCACAGGTCTGCGGCCAAAACCCACCATCAGGCTCAATCTTTGTCATGCGTGCACAAACACTCAACACAGACCAGCTTTCCAGTGCTGTGGGGATGGGCTTGCAGCCCGTACACAGTGCCATTGTGATGGGTTTGCAGCAAGGCTTAGAGGCAAGGGGTAGCATGACGATAAGCCAGTGCATAGATAGTGATGATGCCATGCACTTCACATGTCCAGCTGATAAGAGCCACAAGCAAATGCTGCATGGATCATGCATGGGGTTTCAGTTTTCATGGAGTGTTGCGCATGTCAGTAATGTTACCTGCAAAAATGTGAGTGGGCTCCATTCGGGGCCCTACTGGGGTGGTGCCCTCCTCACTGCTGCCATTACTTCCTGACAGCGCCTCCCCCCTGCTGCTCTGTGGCAGCTGGGTCTGTGAGGCCTCTAGCAACTCCTGGTCGATGCAAGTCAGGAGGAGGCGGCTGCTGGGGGGGCTCAGGGTGGCCATGGCGGCCAGCAGTGAGTCGGCAGCGTCCAGCGGCATGTAGTAGATCAGCGCCTCCTACTCCTCAGGGTCAGTTGTGGGGCAGGTCGGGAGCGTTTAGGAGCAGGCAGGGGCAGGGGCAGGGGCAGGGGCAGGGGCAGGGGCAGGGGCAGGGGCAGGGGCAGGGGCAGGGGCAGGGGCAGGGGCAGGGGCAGGGGCAGGTCACAAGCACACAAGACAAATACTAAAAAAGACACAATAGTATTAAAACACAATAGAAACGAAACACACGGCAGGACAGGGTCAGAATAGGGTCGGGTATGAAAAGGGTCCAGAATATTACTTGACCAAGCTGCATTCAGAGCGCAAGCTGTAGAGATAGGTGAGGGCCTGGTGGGCAGCATCTGCGCTGTGTGGCAGTGGTCTGGTCAACTCAACACGAGCGCATGTGTTTTTTAATAGTGGGCAGGTCCACGGGACAAGCGGGCATGTTCTAGTCAGGAACACAGCCCTGCTGATGGGACAGCACGAGCAACATCAATGTGGGCTGTGTTGAACATGGCCTCACCAGCAGCCAGATGGTTGGGGTCCTGGGATCAAACCCTGCCGCCGACAGAACGGCTGCCAAGGAGGTGCAAGACAGGTCAGCCCCTGCAATGCACCATCCGCACTCACACTTGCAAAAGTCACTCACCGGGCCATGCATGGCTGACCCACGAGGGTGTTAGCTAGCCAGCTGATTGTCCGCAGACACAGCCCCAGCGCACCACCCTAGCCATTGTCCCACTATTGTGACTAACATTACAAGTAAACAATGCAAGATTCGGCTCAGGTGTGCTCCTGAGTAAAGTGCCCCAGAGCGCTTGGCAACGACCAAGCCTAGTGCCAAGGACCAAGCAGCTGATAACTGGCAAAGGTAGTGCACCCTGACACCGTGACACCCTGACACACAGCTACCGAGCATTAAGAGCCAAGAGCCAAGTGCCAAGTGGACCAAGGCTCCTCAGTGGGTCTGACACCAATGGAGCAGCACCGCAGCCAGTTGTCGGGTGACAATGGTCGGGGTGCTGCGCCATCCCTGGGTCCACTTGGCACTTGGCTCTTGGCTCTTAATGCTCGGTAGCTGTGTGTCAGGGTGTGAGGGTGTCAGGGTCACGGAGGGGTCTTGATCACAACCATCTGACATGCAACAGCCATGCCTGGGACTCACTCCCCAGCAACCTGCCTTTGCAAGGCACATCACCATGCCTTGACACTCATGCTTTGACTTGAAGCTTGACCTGAGGCTTGACCTGAGGCTTGACTTGAGGCTTGACCTGAGCTTTGACCTGAGGGTTAGCCTTGGTCTCAGCAGAACCTTGAATCCTGACTATGGCCTGAGCCAAAGCTTGACACCCATGGCTTGACCTGAGCTACAGCACCTGCCAGGCAGCTCGAATACCCACCGCCATGAGGATATGATGCACTGTGAATCTCTGGAAAGGGATGCCCAGGTTCAAAAGCAAGGTCCGCATACCATGCTGCTGAAAGCAAATGTGACATACATTCATATGATTGGAGAAGGAGACAACGACAACGCCGATGACGACCTGAAACTATCAGCGTGCATCGAGGGCGAAGCTTTCGCCTGTGGCTTGGCTGGGGCACTCACCACCTACCCTAGGCCCTCAGCCACCCTGGCCCCGCACCTGACATGCAGTAGGAGCCACAGAGGAGAGGGAAGGCCGGGGCGCACCCAGGGTCTTCTGAGGCAGCTGTCTGGGCCCCTGCCGCCAGCAGAGCAGCCTGCTTCAGCTCTGCAATCTCTGGCATGTCCACGTCAAACCTGCAGCCGACCAGGCCAAGTGCCTGGCCAGATTTGATGACTGCTGGCACCATGCTGCACGTAGAAGCCGGTGGGCCAGCTGCTCACTGTCTACGTCACACTAGGCAGGTCACACTGCCTGGGCCACACTATTGAGGTCACACTGCTGAAGTGAAATTGCCGAGGTTATGCTGCCCAGGTCACACTGCTGGTCACACTGACCAAGCCACACAAGAGGGCAGTGAGGTGAGGCGCCAAGGCCGGGTGTCCATGCCGCAGCCTAGGCTGACCACCTGAGCAGCAGCCATGGAGAAATCCCACTCTCTTGGCAGACATCATCCCAGTCCTGGAGGGATGGCAGGTGGGTAGGTAGGTTGTCAGGTGGTCAGATAGTTTGATAGGTAGGTATGTAGGTAGGTTGGTAGGTTGGTAGGTAGGTGATGTCATCTGTGTGGTCATCATCATCATTATCTATACACGGCACATTCCTGGTGTCAGGCCGCTGTCCCTAGTGGTGACACCCCTAGTCTACCTCCCTGCCCCACTGCCTGCCTGCCTGCTCGCCCATGCTGCACCCCTACCTGCACTGTCCCTGGCTGACCCTCCAGGGTGAGCTGCTGTATGGCTTGCAGCAGCAGGTCGTCCAGCAGCCGGGTGCGAGCTGGCACTCTCAGGTGCTTACCAGGGCCCTGAGCCGCAGGGACAGCAGCCAGGTGGACCAGGTGGTGGAGGCCCATAGTGCACAAAAAGAGGGCTGCACATGGATATTTTGTGGCAACGGTGGTGAAACGACCATGCATGGTGATGATGGTGACAATGATGAGGATGCTGATGACAGCAGTGATGATGATGCGAGTCGTAGCTACACGGGTGCTTAAATGTCAGTGCATGCAGAAGTTGTTGCGAACAAAGTCTGAGACAATGAGCTGCCGAGTCACGTGAAGTAGTGTGTCACCTGGGCTGCAACCAACTGCTGCAGCTCCTTTTGAGCCAGTTGCAGGCCTTTGGGTCCGCACAGGTGTGGTGCCAGGTGATCGACAATCACTGGGTTGGGGACACATTGGGTCTCTACATGGCGCAAGGCAGCTGTGTAACGACAGGTAAAGGCTGGGCCTGACACCTCTTGTTCAGAGCCTTCCTGCAGCGCACGGCGTGCTTAGCTGTGCAGAGGATTGCTCCAGAAGCAGAGTGCCTAGTGCAACGGCATGAGCCTAAACCTGTGCTCCAGCAGCTGCACATCCTTTCTCGCCTTCCATCATGTATAACTCGGCACGGACCAATGTCACCTAGCACTACAGAATCGCTCAGGACACCTCCTGGCAAGCCTGTAGACCAACCGACTTTAACCGACCGCGACACACCGCTCAGCCTGCCCCGTTCCCAGTAGCTAGCGGCCACCCGCCGGCTGGGTGTCGATTTGCTTCAGTACCTTTAGCTTACGGCGCCAAAATGACTCGGGAGCGCGAGTAAGGAAGGCTTGAGCTCTGTGATTGACACAGCTCCATCCGATCAATCTAATGGCTGTTTCTTTTACTCCAGGTATTTCTTTGGCGAAGACAGGATGGGTCGGGGCGGTTTTGGAGGACGTCCTGCGGACAAAGGGGGGCCGCGAGGGCCCGGAGGCTTCGTGCACAAGTCGCAGATTGTGAAGCAGTTGAAGGAAAACATGCAGTCCGGGCACAAGACGGGGCTGAATCAAAAGATCTTAGACTACTTCGCACCCCGGCCGCCGCTGCTTCACGGCACTGAATTGAAGAAGAAGAAATTGCCCGTACCCTTTACGGGCTTGGCAGCCTTCGTGGACAAGTTCGCAGGTCCACAGGATCCAGAGGAGGTCAAAGACAGCGGCAAGATTAGGCTGTACAAAAATCCGGAGCTGGCGCTCCAGTGCCGGCTCAACACTGAGACGCAGCAGGAGAAGTGGGTGGTGCAGAGCAGGGAAGGTGGGGGTGGAGGGCATGGCCTACTGGTAGTGAGTATGAAGGCAAGGCTAGCAGTTCTGGTGTCACGTGTATCGCCATGGGCTAGGTCAGCTGAGCTGCTGTTTGTCATGCCGCAGGGCCCTTCGTCTGCTTGACTGGAAGCGGGAGGAGGTGGGTGAGGAGTCGTCAGGGAGTAAGTGTGGTAAGGTTGCTGTGCACACCATCTTGATCGTAGCCCTGCAGCCAATGGCTTATCAATCAGAAACCTTGGTATGGTACGCTGTGACCCTCAGCATGGCAGCCGCGTGTGCCTGGTCCTGTTGCTCACCAGCTCCCTGTTGCACAGCCAACTGGCGTCAGCACAGCGACGGCACACATGCAGCAGCACATAGTTAAGCAGCCATGTGGAGGGTGAGGTGTAGCATGCACAGCAGCAGCAATCGCACCAGAGTCTCAGCTGCAGCATCTGCCTGGGCGCTAGGTTCCATGAGCTAGCCTAAGGGACTGCTTCAGACGTGGCTCTCAGCGTTGAGCCCAGCAGCAGCAGCAGCGGCAGCGGCAGCAGCAGCGCAGGGGGTGGCCACGGACATGGCATCAGAACTCGGAGGAGGCCAGGCCAGGGCTGCAGTGGGCTGGGCGGGCTGGAGCACGCGCCAGCCCTGCGCCTCGCCACATGCCTGCTGCAGGTGCAGAGTTCTGACTGACCTACTGACTGCCTGCCTGCCTGCCTGCCTGACTGCCTGCCTGCCTGCCTGGCTGCCATGCCCACCTGACTGCCTAGCAAATGTAGCCAATGGCACGTGGCGAGCACATGGCTGTCAGCTGCCCACGGCTGACAAGCTAGCAGCCTTAGGCACCTGCTGGCAAGCACATCAGTCTGTGAAGCCTGAACAGGGTGTTTCATGGAGGGTGTCGGTCTGTTGCTGACTGGCATGAAGCCGGGCACAGTTCCACAGGCAAAAGGACATGACACACCTTCCCAGCACTGTTGGCCTCAGTCAGCCCTCTTAGTCAGTCCTCAATCGCTGTCCCTCCGCACTGACAGCTGCAGCGTGCAGCCAGAGCTGGGTCAAAGTGCCAGGCTGGAGGCCATGATGCCTGGCCTGCCAGGCAGTCAGTTGCCTTGCCTCACCCCCACCCCCGCACTCACATCACCTGCGACCCCTACCTCGACCCACCTCACCCCTGCGTCTCCAACCTATACCTCGCACCACCTGTTCAAATCCCAGCAACCTCAGTTATCTTGGCAGCATGTGGCTGTTAACCCACTGCACACCTACTGTGACCCATGACACTGGATAGGCCTGACAAGCCCCACCCAAGTGGTGGCAGCAGCAGCAGCAGCAGCAGCAGCACAGCAGCCTTGCATAGAAGGGTGTGGTGCCGGGCATCTGCTTGGCAACCTGCCTTGAGCAACCTGCCTTGAGCTCACACCATGTCTTCAGCTTTCTCCTACCTTGCCACCATCCTACACTCATGCATCCCACCACACATGAATGTCACACCGTCACACTGCACCGCTCGCTGCCATCCTATGCTTCACCATCCTATCTGTTGCACCAAGGCCCCCAGGAAGGCCACCCTGCCTCTGCCCTCCCCCCTGCCTCCCCCTTGCTACTGCCCCAACTGTCCATGTCTCCATGCGCTCGAGTGTGCCACCGTAGTCAGAGTAGGGCCCACTTGCTCTGCAGCACTTGCAGTGCCTGTTCAGGCCTCACAATCACACACCCTGCCTGTTTAGGCCTCACACTCACACTCACACGCACACAAACTCATACACACAGTGCCTGTCAGGTCTAGCAGAGGCAGGCCCTGGCACCAACAGGCAAGGCCCCCTCCCCCTCCCACTCACAGCAGCCCTCCTGGCAAACCTCGCAGCATGACACCCACTACCAGCACCCGCCTGTGCCTGTCCTGGGCAGACCTGCCAGCATGACACTACTCTACCAGCACCGCCTGTGCCTGAACCTGCAACCACACCAACACAGATGTACGCACCAAAACAGACTAACACACTAACTACAAACCGACCGCCAACCACAGAAAAGCCACAGACTAACACACCACTCATCAACACAGACTCTCACACACCAACACAGACTATACAACCACACCGAGCTTGGCCTCTGGCTCCCATGCAGCTGGCTTCTGTTCCTCACCTCTGTCCCGCACTTGCTGTTGCCCTTGCTCCTTGCGCTGCACTGGGCTGGCAGCGCAGGCTGTTTCCCTGACTGCCTGACCCTGCCACGCTGCTCATGCTGCCTGGTGTGCCTGCAGGCAGTGAAGCAGGTGGCGGATGCAGCTCGGGGCTGGGATCCACACAAGGACCTGAAGGCTGAGGTACGCACCCCTTGCTGTTGCTCGATGCTAGAAAGAGTTCCTCTTTTCTGTTCCCTTTGTCTCTGTATCATGTATATGTATTATGTATTATGTATTTCTGTATGTCTCTCTATATCTATCTGTATACATGAAGAAGACCAAAGGATCGAGGTGCTCCACCTTTCTGTTCCTACATGTTTGTGATTATAAAGAAGACCAAAGGGTGTGATTATAAAGAAGACCAAAGGATCAAGGTGCTCGACTGACTGCTGGCTGCCAGCCCATGCCTGCCCCTCTGCCGTCCCTTTGTATCTGCCTTCTGCTCTTTGCTGGCAGTCAGCCCATGCCTGCCCCCTCTGCCGTCTCTCCGTCTCTAGCTGCTGTTTAGTTTGATCCTTGGGTGCTTGCAAGGGCTGTGGCGTGTACTGTCCACTTCCCTATGACCTCTGGCTACTACCATCAGTACCCCTTTTTTGACTGGAGGAGCTGACTACTGTTTCCTTTGACAATGGAATGCTGCCCATGGCTCAGGCTCAGGCACCGTCCCCCTCCCTAGTACCTCCTGCTGCTGCTACCACCACTACTAACAATCTTTCTCAACAGGAGATGCTGGTTGTGTCATGCGTCATGAAAGGCCTCGTGCCATGCATCGACTCCATCAGTAGAGTGGAGGTTGGGTTGACATTCCTTGCCTGGCCTGAGCTAGCATGCAAGCATGCACACAGTATGTGCTAGCCATCACCACCACCACCATCATCCTCAACCTCATCCTCATCATCTTACGTGCTAGCCATCATCACCATCATCATGATCATCATTACCATCATCATCATGGTCACCATCAGCATCACCACCACCATCACCACCATCACATGCTGCCAGGACACTGCTGCAACACACCGCCTGTCCAGTGTGTCCTAGCCCTCCGCAGAGTGTCCTGGTGCCTAGTCCTCATGCCATGCATTCCCTCTAGTAGTAGAGAGGAGGTCGCACGCAGGCATGAAGTGTGTGCATCATCAGCGGTCATCAGTCTTAGTCTTAGTCATAGTCACAGTCCTAGTCCAAGAAGAGTGGCAGGTGTCCTTGCCCACAGCCCTCTTGCAGCACATCGGCTTATAAACCCTAAGCATAGTAGTGGGTGGTGGTGGTGGTGGTGCGCTGTGCAGGGCGACCCTTTCCGCACCATCTTTGTAGCCAAGCTCAGCTTTGAGGTCACGGAGAAGAAGTTGCGCCGGGAGTTTGAGGAGTTTGGCCCAATACGTCGGGTCCGCATCGTGCTGGACAAAGCTGGTGAGGCACAGCTGGACTGCACAGCTCCCCTCTTCCCCCTCCCCCTCCTCTCCCTCCCCCTCCCCCTCCCTCTCCCCCTCCTCCCCCTCCCCCTCCTCCCCCTCCCCCTCCTCCCCTTCACTCTCTCCCTCACCCCAGTCCACGGTGCTCCCCCGCCTCCTTCAAACCTTTTCTGTCAGCCCATCCAGGCCACCCCATGCAGCCCATCCAGCCCAATGGTGGCTGCACAGCCTGCCCCACACCCTACACAGCTTCCCCCTCCTCCTCCTCTGCCTCCTCCACCTCCTTTGCCTCCTCCTCTGCCTCCTCCTCCTATAGCCTCACCGTCCATCGATGGTGTTTGCTGGCACCTTGGGAGCAGACAGACAGACAGACAGACAGACAGACAGACAGACAGACAGACAGACAGACAGACAGACAGACTGCCCCCTTGTCGGTGTGCATCGAGGGGATAGGAGGGTAGGGTCCTGGCTGCCCTCCCACCTGGCTGTGTTGAGCTCAAGGAACATGATCATGAACCTATGACATATAACCATGAACCTGTGAAGTTTGAACTGAGACGGGCTTGTTGGCTGCTGTCAGCGCTGGTGGGGCCACAGCCAGCGGGCACACGGACAGCCCCTGGCCCCTGGCAGGCCTCCCACCTCCCTCCAACCTGTCCATGACTTGAGTTGAGGGCCTGGAGTTCACCTGCTGTGCAGCACTGGCTTAAGCCAGCTGCCAGCATGCCTGGGAGTGCTGCCAGCTGCCAGCATGCCTGGGAGTGCTGCCAGCTGCCAGCATGCCTGGGAGTGCTGCCAGCTGGAAGCATGCCTGGGAGTGCTGCCAGCTGCCAGCATGCCTGGGAGTGCTGCCAGCTGGAAGCATGCCTGGGAGTGCTGCCAGCTGGAAGCATGCCTGGGAGTGCTGCCAGCTGCCAGCATGCCTGGGAGTGCTGCCAGCTGCCAGCATGCCTGGGAGTGCTGCCAGCTGGAAGCATGCCTGGGAGTGCTGGCATCACTGATCACTGATCACTGACGCTGGGAGCCCTGTGCTGCCAAGCTGTGGGTGCATGGGCTGCCTGCATGTGGCATGGCAGGCAAGTCCCGGGGCTATGGCTTCATTGAGTTTGAGGACAAGAAGGACATGAAGGAGGCGTACAAGCAGGGGGACGGCAAGAAGATTGAGGGGCGGAGGGTGCTGGTGGACGTGGAGCGCGGTCGCACGGTGGAGACCTGGTAAGGGGAGACCTCGTAAGGGGTAGCTAGATGGTTTGCTGGGTGGGGCTGGGTGAGTGTGGTGGGGCGGGGGTAGTGGGTGGTGGGGCAGCGCAGGTCATGATGGGTTGAGGGGAGGGGAGGGGGCTGACTGCGCTGGGTGTCAGGGGCATAAAGTAAGGGGTGGGTGGGGGCGCTGCTTGTGCGCCAAGGCTGTCTTGGCCTGTGCTGACCACCTAGCCAGATCACCATAGGGTTCAGTGGGGGAGGGGGTCTGCCTGGGACGTGCACTAGGTGTGTCTGGGCTGTGGTGTGTCTGGGCTGTGGTGTCTTGGCTGTGCCGGTACAAATGATGACAGAGCCAGAGCTACCCACCTGCACACAAGCCTAGTCTCAGATTGGGACATGCTACATGCCATCCAGTGCTCTCTTGGCAGTGCACGCTGGCAGGGATTGACGCGCCATGGCATGTGGTATGAACAGGCACTTATATGTTTGGATCGACGTGTGTGTGTTTGTGGCTGGCTGGCTGGCACTGCTGTTCACATCATGGCTGTTGGGGCTGGTGCTCCTGAGCGCAGGCGACCGCGCCGCTTGGCAGGAGGGCTGGGCGGTGAAGGACGTCTGCCCCGTGCCCCCAAGAAGGGCAAGGGCTTGCCGCTGATGCCGCCTTTGCCGCTGCCAGACCTGAATCGGTGCGTTGTGCCTACCACTTCAACATCATTTGCGCGGACGTTTGCGCGGTTGTACTGTCGGCTGCTATGTGCATTTTCAATGATGTGCTCCGTGGATTGCTCCCGTGAAATAGCCTGTCATCTTGCAGCCGAGGTCCGTGAGATGTGGACGCTAAAATGCCAGGGGTCTTGACCTGACGACAATGATCATGTGCGCAGGCGAGTAGTCGACCACTCGAGAGGACCCTCAGGGCCTCCTCGTGAACGCTCGCCTGTCAGAGTGGACCGTGACCGAGAGCGAGGCGGCGGCGGCGGCGGCGACCGGGGCCGGATAGATCCGGACCGGAGTGTAGACAGGGAACGCAAACGCGACCGAGATGGCAGCCCACGGTGCGCTGCGGCTGCGCTCATGTGCGGCATGTGCCAAGTTCTTGCTGCAGAAGAAGAACACGACTACTCCTTCAAAACCAGCGCACATATGAACAGGAGCTTCCGCTTAGGGCACAGCCTGCTCCCATTACCGTCCTCGCTGCAGTATATTCGATGGTTGGCGCATGTTTTGTGACGCAGGCGTGGGGACGATCTGGCCAAGCGGCGGCGTGATGGTGACGGTGATCGAAGTATTGTCGACCGCAGTGGCGGCGACCGAGACCGGCGGCGGCGTGATTAGAGGGTTGCAATCTCTCACCTGCATGTGGTGGCGACAGGAGGAATGTTTCCAATTTTCAAGGTTCGGGCTTTGTGAAATAATATGGTGGTTTGCACAACACACAAAGCTGGAGCCACGCTAACACCTCTGGTAACTCTTGAGCCTGGTTGCAGCTCCAATGCCCCTGTCGTTTCTGCTGCTAGGGAACTTCACCATTGCTAGTGCCCTTATCGGTTTCAGTGCAAACTCCCGATGCTGATGGGATCGCAACTCTTGGCGCTGTACTGCAAAACTGCAATGAAAGCGCCATGCAACGTTCCTCTTACGCTCCGCGCAGATGTCCGTGCCTGCCCGCACACCACCAGACAATTTGGCGCTGAGCTTCAAAACAAGCCTCGGCAGAGAAACGAGCTCGTTGTGATCCACAGCTGCCCTGTGCATTGAAGCAATTACAGGTCAACGTGAGGTCGCTCGATATTGGCCTGCAGTATTACCAAATGACGGCTGATGCTCGTGCGCTCAAGTCCGTTCATCTCTGCGCCTTCCCACATCCCTCCATGGCAGTCGGTGGTAGTATAGAAAGCGGCCGGGCAATGGCGCAACGCGAAGCGAGTGCGCGGCGTAGGAGTTACTGCTTCACCCTCAAGTACACGAGTTCCAGCTGCTGGTTGTGCCATCTCTCGGCTTGCGTTTGCGATGATGGCTAGCTGTCGCACTGCCCTGCCCCACCTCGATCACCCGACCCGGTGCACCCGGTGTACGAAATATTGACCATTTGGACAAAGGCATGCAGCGGCTGGGCCGACTCGTGAGAAAACGCCAGGCAGAAGCCCAGCGGCAATGCCGGCATGGCGCACAAGTTAATGGTAAGACCATGCCGCCCCATAGCCGCGACACAGAAGCATCCATCAGAAGCCAGCACGGTTGCGTTGCACCGCGTGCATGACAGCGTGCTACTTAAGGCCGGCCGAGCATGTCATACCCGTTCCACGGTGACACAGCTGACATCGCTGGTATGTACCACTACCAACCACAAGTAATATCGCTTGGCAACTTACGGAGTGAAACCAGGACAGCAAGGGCATTCTAAACTACAGAATCTATTCTGCACATGACTCTGGGGTGTTAGGCTCAGGATCAGTGGTGGGAGCTACTCACACCTCCTCACACCTCCCCACACTAGCTTCACCTCCCACCCTAGTGCCAGCTCAAGGTACTGTGTGTGGTCTAGGCCAGATACACTGCACACATAATGTGTGGCTAGCTAGATGAATCGAACACACTTGTTTGGTGAACACACTAGTCTGGTCCGCAAGGGACATGTAATGGTCTGACTCAGCCAGTGCATGGGTCTGACCACCTGACCCAAAGCTCTAGTCTCCATGCAGCCAGTGGTGGCATCCTGCCCATGTATTGACAGCCAGGTCATCAAGCCGTGGTCATCACGAGTACGCGCAGCAGCATGGCCGGGGTTGCGTACCCTGCCCCAGCTGCTTATTAATCACACCTGTTCACACCACATCACACCTGTCGCGGGAGTGGTCGTCATAGAGCTTCAGGCAAAGCCTGGGGCCACACTGCCATACTGCCAGCAAGGGCTGGGAGGGGATGTACAGAGCCCTTAGAGGGATGGGAGCACGCTGCCCTGCACAGGTCCCCTGCAGCCCTGCCTGCACACTGCTGGCAGGGCTTCCAGCAGGTCACAGCCGGGGCCCTCCACTGGCAATACCTCACTGGCGCAATGCCCCTGCTGCAGACTACTGGACTGCGAGCTGAGCAATGCAATCCGCCCCATGACCCTGCACCGCCCTCCCTACCGTCAGAGGGGCCTCCTCACACGCTCCTCACAACTCGTCCGTTGCTGCCCCTGCCACCCCTCCTCCTGCTGCTGCTGCGGCCGCCTGGCTGCCCCCTGCCACCTCACCGCCTGCCGCGCCCATGGCTGCTGCTGCCGCTGCCATGGCTGTTTGCTGGGCTAGGTGAGCCAGGGCTGAGGTCAGCTCCCCCGTCACCAGCCCTACCCGCTGCTGCAGCACACCCAGCTCCTCCGTCAGCACCACCAGCCGCTGCTGCCAGTAGCCCCGCTCAGCTGCCAACACCCTGTCCAACACACCCCCTGCACCATCCCACCCCAGCAGCCCCGCAACCCCCTCCTGACCAGCTCCAGCCACACCGGCCAACCCCGCCGCTGCTGCTGCTGGCCCAGAGGTGAACCCTGGCAGCTGGGTCGCGATGCCCGGGCCTGACCCCTGGCTGCTCCCTGCGGCTGCTGGCCGCAGCACCGTCAGCCAGACCATGAGCAGCAGGCCCATGACTTGCATGACCAGCATGAGGCCGACCAGGAAGGTGAGGAGCAGGAGGCGCAGGGTCATGCCATCAGACAACAAGCCCAGCAGCAGGTCAGCCACCACTGCCACTGCACCCCGCACCTGAGCACGCGCCCAGCGGCCCCACCCCACCCGCCCCTCAGGCTTGCCAGCCAGCACAGTGCGGTCAGGGGGCCCCCGCGCCTGGGCCAGCTTGGCCAGCCACTGACGCAGCCCCGCAGCGCCATCGCCCTGCCTGGTGCCCCGGCGTGCGCCAGGCCCGCTGCCTACCCCGCCTTCCAAGGCATGAGGGAACAAGGCGACAGCTGAGGCAGGGCCGTGGGTGTGCCCCAGCAGCTTGCAGGGGGAAGTCTGGCGGTCCAGGCTGCTGGCTGCCTCCAAGGCAGGGTCCATCCCTGGCATGCCCAGGGCGGGGTAGGAGCGGGCCAGGGGGTGCTGGGCATGGGAGAGGGCGGGCATCTGCACGCTTTGGCGCAGGGGGCTGGCCTGGGGCAGGTGTCCGGCAGCGCTGGTGGAGAGCGATGGGGCCAGGCCCGGGGCACGCATGCTCTGCAGCAGCAACAGCAGTGAAGGCGCCATCACCACTGTCAGCAAAATGTGGCTGCGAGTAGGATAAGGTGGTGCCGGTTATGGTTACACATAGCTGGCAAGGGCCAGGGCAGTCCTGTGATGCCCTTGATGAGCAGGCACGGGGAGGGGGGTCAGGGGGTTGTGCAGTGGGTTGGAGCAGGGGGCGGCGCCACAGCGTCTTTGGTACCATGCAAGCAGGGTTCCACCCATGACGTGAAAATCAAGTGCCCACACAGACGCAGTGCCTTGTTGAGCACAAGGGGCGCAGGGCAGCAGGCAGGGCAGCAGGCAGGGCAGCAGGCAGGGCGGCAGGCCAGGGCAGCAGGCAGGGCAGCAGGCAGGGCGGCAGGCCAGGGCAGCAGGCAGGGCAGCAGGCAGGGCAGCTGGTGGGCACAGCAGGCAGGGCCCACCCACACCCCACCACACACGCACGTGATGCAGTGCCCAGCAGGTGCCCACACACCTGACGCAGACAGAGAGGAGCCTAGGGGAGGGGGTGCAACACAGGGTGGTGGTGGTAATGGTGGTGGTGGGCTGACAGCGCAGCCAAGAAGTCAGCCCCTGGTCAGGCCCCCACACCTGACGCAGTGCGTCGCCCACCACAGAGGAGCGCAGGGCGGTGCCGCTGTCCAGGTGAGTGAGGCTTGTGAAGGCGCCGGTATGGGCTACAGCGGCTTGCTGCTGCTGCTGCTGCTGCGTGCAGTGGGTGCAGAATGGGGTGCATGGGCAGCAGCATGGCGGGTGGGGGCAGCATGTTGGGGGAGCTGCCACTGGCTGGGTGGGCAGCAGGGACGGGGGTGGGCAGCGAGAGTGGATGGGGGTGAGGGTGAGGGTGAGGGTAGAGGGGTCTGGGTGGCTTACTACTCCGGCGTGAAAGGAAGGAGCTTCCACCTGCGTCGCGGCCTGCTCCCTCCACCTACCCTGGGTCCTCTCACACCCGGGGGGTCAGGGTTGAGGTTGCCTAGCCCTAACCCTAACCCTGACCCTGATCCCCCAACCCTGCTGCCCACATCTCACACACACAACAGCTTGCCGGCTCCCTCCCCTCCTCCACCCCAGCCTGCCCTGCACCCTCCTGCAGCCCACCTGCTGTGTGTGCCAGCGCTCCGTCAGGCAGTCCCTCAGGCTCAGTATCATGGCCCGGTACGTCTCCTGCACCTGCTTGGAGGTACCTGACTCAATGACCTGCATCCAGGCCAGACACACAGCGCTGCAAGTCAGCACCAGCAGCAGCAGCAGCATCAGCAACTAGTACAGCAGCGGCAGCTCAGCATCTACAACTACCTGATATCAACCACTCAATAGCCAGTCACTGCGCCACTAGCCACTATCCAGCCAGCCAGACGTCAAGCATGCGCCTCTTGATTCTCATGAAGCAGCCCACGAGCCTGGTCATGAGCCTGGTCATCAGCGTCACCCTCTGGTCTAAGTCGACGGCCACCAATCTGGCACAGCACAGCCCGCCTGATTGCCCAACTGCACTTGGCTCTGGTCAGGGCCAGGGCCCCACAAGGGCAGCACGTGAGGGTTGACCACCTCCACCCGGGCCAGGGCACCACACAGCCCATCACCCGGGACCCTGTCTGAGTGTCGACCACCGCCACCCGGGCCATGGTGCCGTGCATCCTGCCAGGCCCCACGCCAAGTCTAGACACACATCAGCCAGCAGCCAGCAGGTCAGACTAGCGGCAAACTTCTGCTAGCCAGTGGCTGAGGCAAGGGCCAAGGCAACAGCAGGAGGGGCAGCCGCGGGAGCAGCAGGGACTTGTGTCAACCAAAGGCCAGTAGCCAGGCCAAGGCAAGGGCCAAGGCAACAGCAGGAGGGGCAGCCGCGGGAGCAGCAAGGCATCCATCCACTGCCAGCCAGCAGCAGTGCCAGAGGGTTTGCCAGCTGCTGTGAGCTCACTCATGAAAACCCAACCTGCAATACTTACCCGTTTGAACATGCAGCGCCTTGAGAAGACGACTCTCATGCTGACAGCCACTTGGGCGGTGGGCGGCTCATTGCCCAGGGCGCGGCTGCGTCTGGCTTCACTGGCCCGTGTGGCAGGGGCGCCTGCTGGCAGCAAAGAGCGGGGCCAGGGACTGGGCGCTTGAGGGCAGGGTGAGGGTGGGGGCAGGGTGAGGGCAGGGTGAGGGTGAGGCAGGAAGTAGGATGTGGTGTGGGGTGCGGTCGTTGAAGAAGGGGGTTGGGGGTCAGTGAGGGGTGCAAAGGGGGTCAGGGGTGAGCGGTGAGCTTGAGGGCAGGGGGCAGGGCTCTGGCAACACCCTGGCCCAGGCATGCTGTTAGTCGGTGGGGGTCAGTGAGCGGGGTCGGCTGAGCTGTGCCCTGCCCTGCTGGACGATGGAGGGCCATGGAGGGAGATTGAGTGGGGTGCTGGTGCAGCCGGTCATGGGGGGCGGGTGATGGGGCATGGTAGGGCAGGGGCAGGGGCAGGGGCAGGGGCAGGGGCAGGGGCAGCAGCAGCCAGCAGGATGGCATACACAGGTAGGGCTTACCAGGGACTTCATGGAGAGTGGGAAGGCCTGGCTGTGAGGGTGTGCGCGGGTCAGCCGCCATGATGTCCCACCTGCAGCAGTGTCAGGGCCAGCGTCAGGGTCAGCATCAAGACACAAACAAGGCAGTAGCAGTGGCACCAAGCAACGCTGGCATGCTGATCAATGCGGAACACTGTCACATAGCAAGCTGGCCATGATCCATGACGTTCCGAGGGCGGTGAGAGTGTGTGTTGCAGCAGGGACGTGATGCCTGCTGTGCTGCCTCCTGGCAGCCTGAGCCAGAAGGCAGCTCAGCCCTGAGCAGCTGTGATGCAGGCGGCAGCAGGAAGCAGCAGGCGGCAGCATCAGCATCAGCATCAGCATCAGCCCTGCCCTCACCTGACATCCACAGTGAAGCAGTCGCCATAAGGGATGTTGGCCATGGTCTGGCTGGTCTCAAACACCATATGGCCTCCAGCATAGTTGCAGAACCTGACAGCAGGGCAGGGGGTTGGGCAAATGGTTGGGCAAGTTGCGTGGCAGGGCGCAGGGGCAGGGGCGGGAGCAGGAGTAGAGGCAACGTCAGGGGCATGAGAGGGAGGGTAGGAGCAGGGCCAGGGGCAGCTGGGCCGAGGGCAGGAGAGGGGCGAGAGGGACACCCAGACCCTAGCCTGGCCCCTGCGGAGCGGTGCAGGGCCTGACCTGTGCGACTGGTAGCACTGCGCGTGCGGCACGCCCCAGCTGGCAAAGGCCCCTTTGATGGGGGCCACGAACTGGATGTCACGCACATGGCCCAGCTGTTCGTGGCGCTGCCAGGCCTTGATGTTGATGCGCCTGGAGGGAGGCAGCAGGGGCCAAGGGCCACGGTGCCTGACTGTGCAATGCAGCACAGCTGAGCCATGGACCCCACACCCTGACCCTGGCCCTGACCCTGCCACACTCCCACCACCCTTGACCCGTGCCCATGACCCATTTCCAGGCTTCACCCACCCCACCGAGCCCCAGCCCACCCACCCATTCCCAGGCAGCCCTGGACCCCAGCCAGCTCAGCCACTCACTCAACCCCGACTCACCCGACTCCACCCTGGCCCACCCACCCCACACAGACCTGCCCAACCCACCCCACATGGACCCGCCCCACCCCCCAAGAGCCCCCGAGGGCTGAAGGCTGAGGCCCACCTCCCACCCCACCCCCACAAGCAGCCTAGGCAGATGCCCAGCGCTCAAGAACCACACAGCACGGGGATTGAAAAACATCATTCCTAAGAGCCAAGGCAAACAGCACATGGCACCTACTGGTCTGTCCGTGCCATGCACTGGGCGCCGCCATGCACCTTCCCCTGCACCAAGCTTAAGCACACAGGCCATCATGCCCCATGGCACCCGCTGCAGGCCAAGGCGGTGTCCTACTCAGTGTCCCGCATACGCAGTGTCCCGCTCCTGGCTGCTACCTGGCCCATCCACCTGTTGCCCTGGGCTTCTAGAAAGTCCTCCAGGAAGTGTGAGTCATTGGCCAGGAGCACGGCAAACACGTCCTCAGGCGTGCCCACCACCACCTCGCTGACCACTGCCTGGGCGTCTGATGCAAGGGGGGGGGCTGTCAGCGTCGGGTCTGACACAGCCATCATGGCACGCATGGCCATCTCCTCGTCGTCATCCTGTGTGTTGAGGAGAAGGGATGGGAAGGAAAATAGCCAGGGCGTAAAGTTAAAGGAGGGAGGGGAGAGGATGGGAAAGAGGGAGGCGCAAGGGCTTAGGGGGGGGCAGGGGTACTTGGGGAAGAGGGAGGCGCAAGAGCGAGGGTCAGGCAGAGGGGAAAGGAGGAAGAGGGAGGCGCAGAGCTCCTTCAACCCAGGCAGAGCTCCGGCAGAGCTCCGGCAGAGCTCCGGCAGAGCTCCTTCAACCCAGCCCAGCAGAGCTCCTTCAACCCAGCCCAGCAGAGCTCCTTCAACCCAGCCCAGTGGGTCAGGGTTCCTTCACTAGGGTTCCTTCGACCCAACCCACAAAACCTTGTTTTGCCTCAGCGCGCACCACACTCTGCATCCACCCTGCCTCAGCCCACACTGCACATGCCCCACTAACCCCATGCCATCACCTCACCCCCAGCCACCCCTAACCAGCACCATTCTAACCTCACTTGGTCCAGCCCAGCCAGACCCAGCCCAGGCCACCACCAGCAGCTCAGACCTGCTCAGGCCAGCTGTGCAGCGCTGAGAACCCTGACCATAATCCTAACCCTACCCCAGCTCCGACTAACCCTGACGCAGCCCAGACCAGCCGTGACCCCCCAACCCTACCCCACCCCACCCCACCCTAGCCCAGTCCAGCCCACCCGCCTACCTCATCACATCCCTCCAACTCGCTCCCTGGCGGGCTGTTGCACGCAGGCTCCAGGGACTCTGCCCTGAACTGACCGCCACCCTGCCCCTTGCCTGCGCCCCGCCCCTGCCCCTGCCCCCCTCCCCTCCTGCTGAGCTCCGCTGCATTGCCTGCCTCCACCACCACCGCGCCTGACACCGCCCGCCCCACCGCCCCCCCACCCCCCGCTTGGGCTTCCGCTGCCGCGCTGACACTGCGCCGCAGGTCAGCCACCAGGGCCGAGGCAGAGGAAGACTGGCGCACTGCTGCTCCACCAGCGCTGGCCGA
This sequence comes from Haematococcus lacustris, assembly GCA_030144725.1. Lineage (NCBI taxonomy): Eukaryota > Viridiplantae > Chlorophyta > Chlorophyceae > Chlamydomonadales > Haematococcaceae > Haematococcus > Haematococcus lacustris. The sequence goes on along the minus strand of JASKMD010000027.1, from coordinate 2,733,623 downwards.
GCCAGAACCCACCCCTCTTGCCACACACCCCTCCCCGCTGCCCATCTCCTGCAGTGTGGGCATGGCTGGACCGGCCCTGCCCTGAGCACAGGACTCTGGCTGGGCTCTGGCCAACTCTTTGCTTACTGTCCCGTTAGGCCCAGAGACCTGGAGCAGCCCCCCCACCCCAGCAGCCGGCGCGTCCAGCGGCAGCCCTGGCCCATTAGAGCAGATGCCCCCCTGAGACTGGGACTGGGTGCGGGGGGACAGGCAGGGAGGGGCAGGGACCGGCACCCCGGCACCTGGTAGGCCTTGCCAGGGGTAGGAGGGGATGCGGGGGCGGGACTGGGAGGAGGAGGGGGCGGGCGGGGGGATGCGGGTCGGCCTGCGGGTGGGGCTGATTGGCTGGCCCCCCTCCCCTCCTCCCCCCTGCCCCCCGCTCCCAGTGCGGCGCCCACCCCCAGAGCCAGCGGCGGTGAGAGGGGAGGAGGAGGCGTCGGGAGGAGCGAAGCTGCTGGTGGGGGTGGTGGCAGCGGCTGGCCGGCCCATGCCCAGCCCAGCAGCCATGGTGTTGAAGAAGCTGGGGGAGGGCATGGCGGCGGTGGCAGAGGCTGAGGTGGGGGTGGAGGCGGGGCCTGCGAGGGCGGTTTAACAGGGCCACAGCTATGATATGTGCTGCACTGCAGCCCACCCCACCCCATCCCAGGCAAAGGTGAGGCTGGTGCGCAGGGACATGGGCACCTAGTTGCCAGGGTGCTGACACAAGCCACTGAGGAGGAGGCGGAGGAGGAGGCGGAGCAGGAGAAGGCGGGAGCGGAAGAGGAGGGAGCGAGGAGGCGGAGCAGGAGGAAGAGAGGGAGGAAGGGGAGGAGAGGGCTGCCCCTTGGTGAGCGGATGCGGCAGCATGGAGCCTGGGCAGCAGGCAGCATGGGCCTTCCAATACAACGACGGATCTCTGAGCATGGCGCATGCTGCCTGCCTTCAGACGCCATGGCCTCATGAGCTTGTAATACCAACCTGGGCACTTAATCATTTTCAGCATGCTGGCCTGGCTGCCTGCCTGCCTACATATGTGCCAGCCTGTCTGCCTGCCATCCTGTCTGCCCGCCCAAGTTCCTTGGCGTTGGCTGCCTACCTGCCTGCCTGCCTGCCCCAGTGCATTGGCCCAGCCTGCTTACCCGGGCCAATGAGGGGGCTGGAGCGCGCGCGTGCATGCTTGCTGATGCCTTTGGTGAGGCTGTTGAGGGAGCTGAGAAACATGCCTGCAGGGCAGTGCAGCGCTGCCTCGCTGACACAGCTGCTAATCTCAGGGGGGCAGTGGCAGCGGTATGTGCTTAGACACTACATGGGCAGTGGCAGCGGTTTGTGCATTGCCTGGCTTGACAGGAGTAGCTTGACGAGGCAGCTGTTGGAGTGAGTACAGCGGTGAGTGGGAGCAGGGCTGCCCAGCTGACCTGGGCTACAGCAGGGTTCTAGGGCAGGGGGGCTAAGCAGGGCTGCAAGGGCCAGGTGCTTGGCAAGGCGGCATGTTACAGCGCTGGCTTAAGCACCAGCAGCAGGGGAGGTCTAGAGTGTAGGGTAGGAGGGCTGATTGGGTATACGGTCACGGGGGGTGGGTAATGAGGGAGGAGGGTAGGAGGGCAGGTTAGGGAGGGGCCAGGAGGAAAGTAGCAAAAGTGGTGGAGGAGGAGGAGGAGAGCAGCTGGCTGTCTGGGTCTGGGTCCTGGCTCACCAGACTGAGCAGGAGGGTAGGTGGGGAAGGTGAGGAGAGGGAGTGGTGGAGGAAGAGAGCAGCTGGCTGTGTCCCATCTCACCAGACTCAGCAGGCTTGCCCTCCTTGCCTGCACCAGCCCCTACGCTCAGAGCCTCATCAAAGGATGCCATGGACTCCTCCTCCTCAATGGGCGCGGTGCTGGCCCTGCCTCCGTTGCCCTTGTTGCTGGGTCCAACCATGCCAGACAGCAGCGTGCCAAACATGTTGCTGTTGCCAGATGAGCGGCTGGGCAAGGGGGGTTTGCCAGACAAGCTGGACTGCCCGTCTATGAGGGCGGGGTCAGCATAGGGCAGGGTGTCGCTGCCCGGGGCGTCACCTGCAGTCGCGGCAGGGGGGCCCCAGCGGTGCTGATGATGTCACTCGCATGACCCTGGGCTGTCACCCCTGGCCTGCTGGTGTGCATCTTGGTGCCTGGCAGTGGCACGGGGCAGGTGGTGGGTTAGGTGGTGGTGCTGATGATGTCACTTGCATGCCCCTGGCTCCATGCATTCCTTAAACATGACTGCATGATTGCATGCTTGCCATGAGCTGTTGCAGCCAGACATAGTGGCCCTGGTTGAATAAAAGCGGGTGTGTTTGTGGGGACCCCTCTGCCATGTCGGGGTGAGGGTGGGGTTCCCCACATGGTCGTTTGCGCAGCCAAGGGATGTCACATGCAGCTGCAATGCATACATAACAAATCATGTACATATATACACATTATAATGTATGTAATATGCAGGATTATTTATTAAAATGAAGTGATGAACAAACGAACGAACGAACGAACTAATGCTTGGCTGCAGGCTGAGGAGCTGGTGGCACGGTGGGAGCAAACCTCACACCACCACATGCCAGCACATGGGACACCAGCACAGGCATCACATGGCAAACAGACTTAAGAGGCTGGACAAGTGCATGCGGTCATGGACGATGATGGCGATGGAGCCAGGTGGAGACAAGCACAGCATCCAGGGTGGCAGCCACACACCTGGCTTGTGGCCTGGATGAGGTCCAGCCATCCCATGCTTCTTGCTCTGCCTCAGCCGAGCTGCAGCTGGTCTGCAGGCAAGCAGCGAGCAGAGTGCACACGCAGCCTCAGCCACAGCTGCTACCAAGCAAGGCAGGATGCAGTCAAGCAGCGGGTCTGCAGTCAAGCAGCAGGTCTGCAGTCAAGCAGCGGGTCTGCAGTCAAGCAGTGGGTCTGCAGTCAAGCAGCGGGTCTGCAGTCAAGCAGCGGCAGCGGCAGCTGGGTGATCATGGTGAGCATGGTAAGGGAGGGCCAAGCCTCCACCCACCCACTCGGACCCAATGGCAGGCAGCTATGCGCCAGGCCTCATGGAGCAGGGAGCAGAGGGCCCACACACCAGGTCTGAGTCACCCAGGTGAGTAAACTAGGAGAGGAACTAGGTGAGTCACCTACCCGCCCGGACCCAGGCCCCCAACCTTAGACCCTTGGCAGGCAACTAGGCGCATGGCCTTAGGAAGCCGAGTTGGGGCACACACAGCCGTGCTGAAATGCGGCGTGCACGTGACTAGACCTCTGCCACAGCTGCTACCGAACCAGCAGGACGCAGCAGGCCTGAACAGCCATGTGTCTGAACTGAACGTGCTAAGCGGCCACACATCCAGCACCCATAAGAGCACTCTCCCCACCCCTCCTCCTCTTCTGCCTTGCCCAGTGCTCCGCCCTGCCTCTCACCACGGCATGTACAAGCACCCACCCACACGAGCAGAACCATGAACTGAACCATGAACCAAACAGCTGAGTGACCCCTACAGACCTAATCTGTGGTGAGGGAGAAGCCCTTCTCACCCGCTGCAGCTGCATGGCGCTCCCTACCCCTCCTCCCCGCTGCCTTCCCCGCTGACCCCTGCCCACAGCTCTGCCACTGGGGCTGCCTTGCGCTGGGGCTGCCTTGCAACCTCGACCTCTTGCATGGACCAGCGGCCGCGCACGTGACTAGACCTCTTGCATAGACCAGCCAGCCCAGGCCGCCAGGCCACCCAGCCATGTGCCCCTCACCACTCCTCATGATGACTCGTTGATAGCCTCAAGTTCCACCACTGAGCCTGTCCTTTGCCCCGTTAGCCCAGCTTAACCCTAACCCTGCTCAGGTAGCACCTCAAACAGCAACTCAGGCACCAACCCCTGCCTAAACCTAACCCTACTTTGGCAGAATCTCAGGCAGCAGCTCATGCAGTATCTCAGGCAGCAGCTTATGCGGCAGCTCAAGCAGCATCTCAGGCAGCAAGACTGAGACTGTGCAGCCCATGGGGCCCTGCCTCACTTTGCGTGGCTCCAGCACTGCATGATGATGCGGAACGCGTCCTCCCTGGACAGGAAGCTGGTGAAGAACTCGCGCGCAGTGCGGCCATCTGACCTCTGCACCTCCACCTGTGCACCCGGGCCACAGCCACAGCCGTGTGGGAAGCAGCAGGGGTGGTGAGGCAGGCAGCAGGGGTGGTGAGGCAGGCAGCAGGGGTGGTGAGGCAGGCAGCAGGGGTGGGCTCAGCAGCTGCCAGTGAGTAACAGGTGCAGGGAGGCTGCAGCAGCTCAACACCTGGTCCAATGGCTAGGTGCCCACAGGCCCCTGTGATAGAGGCTTGTAGGCACGCCACATGAATGGCTGACAGCCATGCCACATCAGCTTGCAAAGCACGTGCAAGGCTTCATCTCCAGGGTGCATGGGCGCATGGCAGGTGGGGAGTGAGCTGCAAGCTGGCTGCTGGCTGGTGCTGCTGGCTGCTCCATGACTGTGCACGCTGACTGGCCTGGGCTGCGCTGGGAAGAGCTCGCCGCCTGGACTTGGTTCCCACAGCGGAAGCAGAAGCAGCAGCAACTGTGGTTATGGTGCCAGCGGAAGCTGCGAGCAAGGTGCGCACCTCAATGGAGTTGGGGAAGCGAAAGTGGCTCTTCTTCCGCACACCCACCACATCCTGCACTCACACATCTAGGGGCTGAGGCGGTGAGTAAGGAAGGTCATACGGCCGGGCATCACACAGCTTACAGGAAGAGCTTGAAGACAACTGGCCCCTTTCCATAGCCACAAGCTGCAGGCAGACCAAGCTTAAGTTGGCAATGGCATGAAAGGACCCTACCTTAGTCAACCTGTCAGTCTAAGTCACTAAGGAATACAAGCCACCGTAGACTGAGGTAGGGTCCTGCAGCTCACTGCATGGTCGTTGTGTGCCTAGCCAGTGGGCAGTGCCTCACCTCAAAGTTTATGACCTTCTTCTTGGAAAAGCCAAACACATTGCTGTGGAAGCATAAGTAGTGATCAAATACATACATACGCCCCTGCATGATGGACAACACATGATGGACAGAGATGGTAAATCTGATGCCATGCAGGCTGGTGTGAAACGTGACGAGCTGCTAGCCCTGTAAACTTGATCGTATCATGAGGTGCAGGCAGGCTGGCTCACGCAGCACAGGTTCTGTCACAGGTCCTGTCGCTGCATAGAGGTGCATTGATGATTTTGACAATCACTGGACGGGTGCTGTCCCAGGTGCTATCGCTGCAGAGATGCACTGGTGAGGAATGCACAGGCACTGCTTGCCTGAAGCAGCACATTCTTCCGCAGTGCACACCAGTACTCCTCCAACAGATTCTGCAAGGGTCAGCGGCCGCCACGCCTTGGACGGCCCACAGGTTTACAGGTCGCGAGCCAAGGCTAGCAACATGTCGTACGGTTGAACGGCCCCACCTCCGTGCCAGGGATGCCGAACCAGTTGCTCAGCTCCTCACTTCGTGACATAACCCGTGAGAAGCCAGCCAGAATCTGGGAGCCAGACGGGAGTCGCCAGCCTGATCCGCTATCGCCAGTGGCAGAGGGACGCTGCTGGTCTCGGCAATCCAGGCTGTCTGTGCCATGGTGACTCGGTGCAATGGGGGTCAAGGGTGGGATTGCGGAGGTGCTGTTAGCGCGGCTTTCCAGCTGCATTGCTCTGTTGGGTTACTATCTTTGTTCAATTATGACAAGAATTGTGTCGGTGGTGTCCTGTCTAATCGAGTAGTAGTCGCACTGCGACGGGGTGAAATGGATACATCGGTCAAAGATAAGGGCGCGGACGTGCCGGCTCATGCATCATCGGATGTAATCATTTGTAACCTTTGCACCGTATGTGCACGCTGAAATTGACGACAGCATAGAAAGCAAACGTTATTTTGCCTCATGTCGTAGCCATGCCACCGGCAGGAGGTCCGACCTACCCCTAGTGCTCCCCAGTAGGGCACGACTGTTAACGTTAACATCCTGATGTTTGGGCCTGTTAACGTGGTTTAACAAATGTTTAACGTAACGTTAACGCCTTGAGCCTAACACCCTGACGACCCGGAGTGCGATGGGGGTTTGATTGAGGTCTTCTGGCACATAGTATGCACGAATATGCAACACAGTACGCTCCCGACATCTAAGGAGCCAGGCAATAAGTTTCATTGAGTGGCTTCGCCTCCGAGCGGCTAAGCAAGCCGCTGAGTAAGCCGCGCAGTCATTGTGGTCCTTTTGTTGCAACGATTTTCGACACGGCTGGTTGCGCCTAGCATAACAAGCACACAAGCTTGACTAGCTTGTTGACCTTGTTTAATGCTGAAGTTGTAATGTGCCTCCCGTGGCGCCATAGAGAGATGTAGCCCCCCGGAGTATACTTAGCTAGTCCCGCTAGTGCGGAGAGTGCTTGGCTAGTTAGCCTGATAAGCCCCGCAGCCTGACTTGCACGACTGCACTGACTTGCACGCCTGACTTGCACGGCGCACTTTGTGCATTTGCGCTTGCGATGCTTGACGCCATCATGCCTGCCACCACCCCAGCTAACGGGACAATAGCCTCCTTGTTCGTCACCATTTAAAAAGATCGCCCCCAGAGCTACAGCCAACCCCAAAAGCTACAGCCGACCAGCCATGGCCTGCTACAGCACAGTTATATCATAGTGAAACATCATCCGAGCACTGTAGCTCTGCGTGTAGCTTTGGTTCGCGGGAAGGCTGCGTGTGTGCATTGGTTCGCACATTGGGGTCGCGGTTGCTTCGCCTCCCATCGCGACTGCGGAGCGCCACCTGGCGGTCGTGTTAAACATTTGTTAAACATTCTCCCTTTGTTAAACTTTGTTAAACATTGTTTAACAAACCGGGTCATGCTCTACTCCCCAGCTGTCCCCAGCTGAGCTGTGTCGAATTGGGCGTACAAGTCGTTGTCCCACCACCACGGGTCTTCGTTTTCATTAAGCCAGCCACTTCCTTCGAGCAAAGCACGTCCTGTCCTATACAATGGGTGCGATGCAGTGATGGGTAATTAGGGTGGTTCCCCCCCTAGGTAAAACTAACAATAGTATAATATACTATAATAGCCAGCCAGCCATGTTAGCTAATATTAGCTCCCGATCCTTGTCGCGCCTTCGTTCGCTTTCTAGCGCGATGGCTGCGCGGGGCGGCGTTGCGACTCTGCGCACCTGGTTGATGATGCGCCGTCGGAGGCCGCCTCCTGGACTCATGGGGCCACAACATGGGTCATGCAAGTCTCTCAGTGCTCTCTCAATACTGCATCGTTTTCGATAGCGTTGATCATATCGGCAGCCGCAACCTAGTCTGATCATCAGCGCAATCGATTTCAGTCTTTGCTCGCGGGCTGCCCCATGTGACCGCGAACAAATTACAGCGGCGAGACGGTGAGACTCTCACCATCCCAAGGAGACCCCGTCTCTAGGGCGTTCCCGGCCAGGTCCTATTAAGACCCGGGTCTTAAGACCCTGAGGATTTTGAACGGGGTCTTAACTTAACGAGGTGCTGAACAGAGCAGGTGCCACATGGTACCAAAGCATGTGCCACATGGTACAAGAGCAGGTACCATATGGTACCAGAGCAAGTACCACATGGTACAAGAGCAGGTACCATGGTACCTGCGCAGGTGACGCTGATATTTTGTGTGAGTGATGGCTGAGCATGCTGGTTTTTTCCGGCAGTTGGTGAAGGGTCAAGGGGCTTGCTCTTGGCTGCTGGGTAGGGTAGGGAGAGGGCTGCGATGTCAAGGGGGTGGTGAGGGGGAGGAGCCCACCAGTGTCGCCACGCTTGCTGCTCCTAGACCTTTGGCATGTGTGCATGAAGGTGTTGCAGTTGTATCTTCACAATGCAGCAAAGCTCTACACACAACAACATAGTTGACTATTTGTTTTCAATGTTAGTCATATTGCTTTTGCAATCCTCCAACCTTGCCATTGGAACCAACCACGTGCATGGACGACTCAATGCACTAATTCCAAACATCTCACGCCAACAACAATAAAAAGACTCAGAAGCGCTGCAGCCTGCCAACAGCGCCCATGCTGTTCATCACTATGATAGCATGGCCACTGCGATGGAATCGCACCACATTCAAGTCCTTGCATGCCTTTTGGATTTTGAGCTCCGCTTCCGGCTCGGGGCGCTCCACCATGAAGGCCGGCATTACGATTGCAGGGAGCTTGTTGGGTAGCTTCGCAAGCTCCTTACAACGTTGTGCAATCTCCTTGACAGGCCTGCATGAACAAAAACGATTGATTGGGCGTCACCTAATGAGGTGTCAGGTCCTATTATAATGAGACACGATTGGTTCATCATGGTTCGTGAGCCACAGAGAAACAACCACCATTTGCCAATGGCAGTATGCCAATGGCAAACGAAGGCTTTCGTTAAGCACATTTGACAATAACCTGCCAGTACTCTGATGACACGCAGTATCTAGCACACCAGTAAAGTAGGCATGACACATTGTGCATCACACATGACTCATGCCATCTCCATGATAAACATCACCCCACCACAAGATAGCACATCTGATGATGATTCATAGCGTACAACTCACTTGTCACCTATTCATTACAACAACAACCACACTCACTTCGCGCCCTTGGCATGTGTCTTGTGTGATCCAACATAGGCCTTGTCCTTGCCCAAGACCACCACATCGTGCTCAGCAATCTTTTTATCGCTGGTCAGCTGCATGCGCAAATCCTCCCGCAACTCATACCCCTGCAACAATGTAGGTAACATTTCAGGCAGCATGTACAACATGGGTGTTGTAGAACAGCCCTGTTTACTTGCACAATGTTGCATGCCACCTATTGCTTGCTATGTTGATACCCATAACCATTACCTACACATTGTATAACAGCTTGAGCCCTCCCCTGGTTGGGGCTCAATGTGCTACGCTGCGTTTGGTATATGTAACAGCTTGGCCCCTCACCTGATCCGGCTCGGCGCGCTGCGCGTAAAGAGTCAGGGCCTTGCCAAACTCATCCTCCCGTGATTGTTGCAGGTGCCGTGCCTCCCCTAGCACGCTGGACAAGGCTTCCTTATAATAAGGTAGAGAGGTTGTGTAAGTGGCACCAGGCTCTAGTTGTGCAAAACGATCAACCACCAATGGCTCAATCTCCTCCTCGTTTACTAAAATCAAACCCCCGCACTGCTCATTTCTGAGGTACTTCTACACAAGCATCAACAGAAACAAGCACACCGTCAGCCAATGAAATAGTCATGGTATAGTTGTGCCCAATTGCATGTATTGAACCTTATTGTCAGCCGTCTGTCGCATTGCGTGTTGCAACCTTCCTTCACGTCCTTCATGGTGCTGAGCAGCACACGGTCACCCACTTGGAACACACTGTCCGAGGATTTCCTGTGTGGATTAGCACCATTGGCCTGACGGCTCTGTGCCAGTTTCATACAACGTCTGGCCTCTTGAACACCCTTTTCCCAGCCCTCAGAGAAGAACTGAGCCATAGGAGGTGGCAACCGAGGTAACTCATGGGTCACCGGTGTCACTGGGGACTGTCCATAGTTAACCAGGAAAGGTGTAGATTTAATACTTTCTTGCCATGAGTTATTAATTGCAAACTCGGCAAACGAGAGGTGTTTAGGCCAGTCTCGTTGAGTGGGAGAGATATAATGCCTAAGCATTTCCTCCAACACTTTGTTGTACCGCTCAACCTGCCCATTTGACTGGGGGTGATAGCTGGAGGTGAGTGAGTGCTTCATGCCCATTAGCTTGCATACAGCTTGCCAGAACTTGCTCACGAAAAGGGAACCCCGGTCACTCACAACTTCAGAGGGTAGTCCATGATGGACAAATACCTTATCAATGAAGAGTTGTGCAAACTCAGGGGGCTGGCGGTGAGGCACCTCCACGCGGTGGCCCTGGTAACAATCCGCGTTGACTTCGGTCGCACGGATTGGCTAAGCTACCTCACCACCGCACCCAACGGTATATAAATTGGGATGCAACGGGAGAGCCTTCCCAGGCTTATACGGGCACCGCTTTGTCCAGCGGAATGCAAATGAGGTCCGGGTGCCGCACACGACCGCTGCGGGTCATCGAGCTGTTGTGGAGTTGCTGGCGTCATCAAGGAGGGAGCAGAGCTACCTCAACCCGGGACGTTTGCTGACAGCTCAAGTTTGGACTTTTGGAGAACTTCAGCTTTTAGTGCGACATCCGGCGGACAAGGTTGGAATTGCTCTCGTCAACGAGGAGAAGAGATAGGTCCAACAGCCGAGTGCACTAGTCTTTGCTCCTCTCATGCCTCTTAGTTTGCCTTGGGTGCTAGCTCTGGTCTGTGGCTACAGCTAGGGCAGCTTGGTGGGGACATGTCCAGCCTGTGTCCAACGTTTGGAGGTGGGAGCAGGCCGCGCCACAGGCGGAAGCTCCTCCCTTAATGCACGCCGGTTTGTACCGGAGTACTTTTCTTTCTTTCTTTCACCAGTGCTGGGCGATTCGCCAAAGACGTATTACTCAGTGTAATAAAAAACATCAAACAAAGAGTTTTTATTGCTTTCAGTTTATTAAATATAAACCAACAGATATAAACCAATCGCAAAAATCTTAAAATTCACGGTGTGCACCAGCTCATCCTCCAAAGCTTGATTGATGCCTGCCAGCATGCCGACAGCTGAGCGTGTTGACCAGTGCGAGCCGATTACAGTCACATTCAAAGCTTGCAGCAGCTCCCGGCTTTGCTGGTACTCTACCAAGGGCCGCCCATGCATGAGCAGATACACCAGCATCACAAAACGTTGCAGCGTCTCTGGGTCGGCTACAGCTTGCGCATAGCTGTGTTCAAGGGTCATGGCACGACAGCCAACAGCCTCAACAGCTGAAAGCTGTTGCTTGGCGTGTCTCATGGCAATCTTGTCAACCCTTGCTGTGCCAGCTGGGCTGAGAGGGAGGGCCGCTGGGCTGTGAGGGAGGGTACCAAGAGGCTGCATGCGTATCGACAGTGGCCTTGCGGGCTTGTATCGACTGAGGGTGGAGGCAGAACCGGCAGCTGACACGGTCGGGGCTGCCAAGGATAGGTCCTTGCGCATGCTGTCAGTGATGCCATACTTCTGCTTGCTGACCCAAGCTCCATCACTGCTGCCTTTCTTCACCTTGCTCTGCATGGACAAGATCCTATTGGGAGCTCTTCACAACCTGGGCATCTTGCTGTATACCAACCTTGGCAGGTCCATTCTTTTCCAAGTCCGCATCATCATCGCTTGCTACGCTCTGCACCCAAATATACCCATCGCATCGCGTTGTTGACATGCTGCGTTGACGGACATGCTGCGGTACTGACCTCAACGCCTTCGTGATCGGCACTTGTTGTTACAGAGCGTTGGGACGCTATGTGGTTGTTCTGCGATGGATGTTCGGCAGCCGCCCGCTTTGGGGTTTGTGGAAGATGGGATACATTGCTGGGGGATAAGTAATAAGCGGAGTACCAATCAGGCGGTGGAGCTATTGCCGATGTAATTAAGTTCACTCATTTTTGAGGACGGTTTTTCGACTTATTGCTGTTTTTTGCGCTGGGTTATTACCGACTTATTACATTATTACCCAATCGCCCAGCACTGATGCACACCTGAACTACAGGGCATCACGTACACCCCCATCATCACTTTTGGACACGCATTCTCTGGCAAGTATCGCACGTGCCTCCCCACACTAGACCTCTATGCGCTGCGGCTAGGAGTGCGAGTGTGCCACGTCCGATAGGGCGGGTCTATGTTGTATTTTGTCAACTTGGCTGAACCAGGCATCTTAGCTGTCTCACAGGTCATGCATGCACCTGCTTTGTGAAAACACCGTTCATGGTGTCCGCATGGAAGTACTTCATGCAGTTCCCTAACAAGTCACATACCCTCATGCGGCCCTACACGCATTTAATCCACACATCCCACCCACCTGCCGCATGCGCCGCCTGTGTAGCTTGTAGCTGTGCCGCCGCTGCTTGAACCTCTTGCACCACCGCTGCAAGCACATGCAAAGACGCGACACATGCTTTGCGTGTCTTAGGCAACACTCTGCAATCAACTTGCAAAATTACATCAGTTGTACGCTGGATTGCATGCCCATTTGAGGTCATTACCACATCAGCATTGCAAACCATACATGTGTAACTGAAGGATGGATACCATTTTGTTGCGCTGCTGTCATCACACACATCACCGCGTTCACGCCCTCAAGCATCACACATACCCATGCGTTGGGCGGACACGCACTATGATCACAGCTGTTGCTGTACATGTTTGCTGACGTGATCCAAGTGTTAATGCCAGTATGCGGAATAGAAGATACCAACCCAACAGGCATGCAACGTGCATAACTCATGTGCGATGCACCCTTCACACATGCACATTCATGAGCTGTGTGCTGAGCATGCATAGACACGACTCACCTTGTTGCTTTGCTGCACCGATGTAGGAAGCAATTGTCTTGTCCTGGTCCTCGTTTTCTAGGTTCCATGCAGCAATCGTTGCGTCGTCCAGGCTCACCAAGAAAAACAGTAGGTCACCACGCTTCATAGCTCGACAAGCAGCCTTGGCTCTGTCCCTGCTTATGCCCATGCCTGCAACGTGCAAGCAACTTTACAGCTTTTTATATGCATGCAGATAACAGTAAACTTATCAACAACACTGCCCTCAACTATGCATCGTCTGCAACAGAGCAAAGTGGGCACCAAGCATTGCAGAGACTCTTTACTCTGGCTTATCTTCTTGCGCAGCTTTCCCACGTTTGGATAGTTTCTTTCCTATTGATTAGTGCCCCTTTTCTTGACTCGTTGTCTGTCCGGTTCTTAAAGCTCTGCTCTGCTTTACTTTGCTGTAAGCTACTTGTCCCACATGCGACACCCTGCAGATGCCATTCTTGGTTGTGTCACGCCGATACCTGATTGTACACACAATGCCATGCTGAGAGTAAAAGATCTGGTGCGAGAGCAGGACGAGGCTGACACAGCAACTAGCTGTGCTGCATAATCACAGCACAAGAACGCACCGCTTCCCGACTTCTATGACCGCGGCTAGACAGCTGAGCCTACTGTAATCTGCACCTTTACTCCGAAGAGAGCTGAGTAAAAACCTGAAAGGCAAAGAAGAGACAAATGCCTCCTGTATTGTCCTGTTGATAGCAGCAGCATTCGACCGTCACTCGCTGCTATTCAGTGCACCTCAACTGTGGATGTGGCCAACCGATGTGTCAAGTGGATGTGGCCCACCGATGCACCGCTCGCGTATCGGTGTATGAACGGCGTATGAACGTTCAGACACATGCAGGGCTCAATATGTGAACGGGCCAAATAATACACACGGTTAAAAATCGGACCATTCTCAGATTCGGTACATCAGTAAAAGTCAGAAAAGTTTGAAGCCCCAACCGCCAGCTCCGCCAGGCCGCAGCCGTACCCAGCCGCAACTAGCCGTTCCCAGCACGCTGCGGGGCAGCCAAAGCGCTGGCTCCCTGCGCCCGCCCCCACCCCAACGCTGAACGCTCCTCAACTACGCAATGCAGCCAGGTAACCCACGCCGAGAGCGGGGCGCAGGCCACACCGTGAAGTTCAGCAGCGGTGCTGCCCCGCAGCCAGCCCAGCCTATGCGAAGGCGAAGCCGCCCTGGTCAGCCTGCTCCCATGCGTGCATCTCAATGTGCAACCCACGACCAGCCGGAGCTCTAGGACCGCCGCATCCCAACCCTGACCCACCCCCTCCCAGCATTGCGTTGCCCCTCCCGTCCCTGCCCTGCCCTGCCCTGCCCTGCCCTGCCCTGCCCTGCCCTGCCCTGCCCTGCCCTGCCCTGCCCTGCCCTGCCCTGCCCTGCCCTGCCCTGCCCTGCCCTGCCCTGCCCTGCCCTGCCCTGCCCTGCCCTGCCCTGCCCTGCCCTGCCCTGCCCTGCCCTGCCCTGCCCTGCCCTGCCCTGCCCTGCCCTGCCCTGCCCTGCCCTGCCCTGCCCTGCCCTGCCCTGCCCTGCCCTGCCCTGCCCTGCCCTGCCCTGCCCTGCCCTGCCCTGCCCTGCCCTGCCCTGCCCTGCCCTGCCCTGCCCTGCCCTGCCCTGCCCTGCCCTGCCCTGCCCTGCCCTGCCTGTAGGTGTGTGGCAGTGCAGGCTGCAGGTGTGCTGCAATGCATGAGCAGCAGCAGCAGGTTGTAGGTGGGTCAATCGGACAATCGGTCAATCGGTCAGAGTGTGTAAAAGTGGTCTGTCCAGGGTCTGTCCCCCGCGTTGGCGCGGCTAAGCACGACTGCTGCTAGCCAAGCCACTGCCGGGCCCGGCGCAATAATTGTGTCAGGACTGGAGATGGGTCGGTTTTTTTCATTTGGAGACGGGTCTGACGTTTTGCTCCGTAGCCATACCTAGCTAGGCAAACTACACAATGCACGACCGTATCTAAAGTACAAGCTGTTGCATTTGCATTGCATGGCTCCACAACCGGCCTTCCAAAACCTAACCTAATCCTTAGAACGGTTGCCAGGCATGTAAGGCATACGTAAGGATGGCATTGATATACCGCTGTAGAGCTTGTTAAGTGATGCAGCGAAACAGGCAGCGTAAACGTAACCGTGATGCCTCGGATAGTGAAGTTGACCGCGAGCTCGAGGCTCAGCCATAGCAAAGCCAGGCGCAGAAGAGCAAGAAGGCCAGCGGCGAAGCGCGCAGGGACCGACACGACAAGAACACATGGCATGCGAAGAAGGCCAAACGGCATACCGTGATGAGGGGTGTGTGCGCTGCTGGTTTGGAGGCAGGAGCGGTCGTGGCGTCCGAAGTGGTCGAGGCGCGGGTCGTCACGCAACTCGAGGCTTGGGTGGAGGCCTGCAGCTCTGGTGGCCAGGCAGCGGAGGTTGCTGGGGCTGGCTCAGGGGGTGGTGGTGAACGACGCCTGGCTGGAGAGGGGGGCAGGGCTGTGACTATACGGGGTAAGTTACGGATATACGGGTGGTAACCCGTACGTATGTATGGGCCTATCCGCGAACCGACGAGAAAAACCTTCGAATTTTTCGCCTCAACCGCTACGCTTTTTGGCCGCCCGCACGACTGGCTGCAGCTCTAACTGGTCTGACCCCGAAGGATTCTGTTGTGCTATAACAACAGCCCGGGGAGTGGTTCAGCGCTGCAAATGGTCGACGTTTAGGGTCCTCACTCGGGAGGGATTACGTTCAAATTTATAATATATTAAATTATGGAAAAAAAGTTATATTAAAAAATGAAAATATAAAAATTATAAATATATTTATAATTGAAAATAATTAAAAACAATCTTTCACACACACACGTGGTCGGCTTCGTGCTAAACAGCCCAGCATGGAGGGTCTGCTGGTGGAGGCGAATGCCCTGGCAGCGGCGTCCCTATTAGCTACAGGGATTCAGCCCACGACGCTGACGTTGGAGCAGATGCGCCTTCTCCAGCAGCGGTGTGTAGCGTTCGGAAAGAACGCGCCTTAAATCTTTTCAGTGTGTGAACGCCATGCAACGCTAACCGCAGTTACAGGTGTCAGACTGCTGCAGCGCAACCAGGCTAAGACATAGAACGGCCTCCGGGGATCGAACCCCAATGGTGGGCAGCAGTACAGCCCACCACTTAACCTGCCTGTATCACACTTCAGCAGTGACACTAGCGCCGATCCGCTTAGTGCAGAATCGGAACGCTACATTCCTCCCCCTCCTAAGGGATGGCCGTTCCGCCCATAGGCCATCATGGCATGGACTCGCAGTACATGACCGCTAATTTGGAACTCCTGCCCATCCGGAAGCAGGTCGCTCACTGGAGATCATGGTCACCATGGACCCTTCAGCCCAGACTCACAGAGCCAGTGGACGCTGGGAACAAGACAAGCCAGGCTCACATGAGCAACTGGACTCATCGCACACCAAGGCACATAGCATGCAGCAAAGCAACCAGCACGACCACATGGAGCCCATGTCCCACATTTAATTCACAGCAAGCCATGCTGAGCCTTATACAAGTTCACGCAGTCAGGGGCATTTGCTAGATTGCTGGCTGGCTCCCAGGTGTTGTCAGAGTCATCATAACCCTTCCACTTGACGAGGTACTCCTTTGCTTTACCTGCACGCACATGCCGGTGGTTCACAATGCGCTCTACTTCATACTGTGGGGAATCATCTAACCAGCCCAGCTCAGTGGGGGGTAGACGACCAAAGTTGCCCTCATAGGGTCTTAACAATGACACATGGAAGACGGGATGAATCCTGGACATGGCTTGTGGCAGGGTCAGCTTTACAGCGTCCCTACCCACAAGAGCTTCAATCCTGAAAGGCCCCACATACCGTGGCAGCAGCTTCCTGGCTTTGCCCACCATGTTACGCAGATTCATGGTACTAAGCAGCACACGGTCACCCACTTGGAACATACTGTCCGCGGATTTCCTGTGTGGATTAGCATCATTTGACTGCCGACCTTGTGCCAGTTTCATACATCTCCTGGCTTCTTGAACACCTTTCTCCCAGCCATCAGCGAAGAACTGGGCCATGGGAGGTGGCAACCGAGGTAACTCATGGGTCACCGGTGTCACTGGGGACTGTCCATAATTAATCAGGAAAGGTGTAGACTTAATGCTTTCTTGCCATGAGTTATTAATTGCAAACTCGGCGAACGAGAGGTGTTTAGGCCAGTCTCGTTGAGTGGGAGAGATATAATGCCGAAGCATCTCTTCCAGCACTTTGTTGTACCGCTCAACCTGCCCATTTGACTGGGGGTGATAGCTGGAGGTAAGGGAATGTTTCATGCCTACTAGCTTGCATACAGCTTGCCAGAACTTACTCACGAATAGGGAGCCCCGATCACTCACAACTTCAGAGGGTAGTCCATGATGGACAAATACCTTGTCAATGAAGAGTTGTGCAAACTCAGGAGCATCCATGCTTTCCTTACATGGCACTAGGTGCACCATCTTGGAGAGCCTGTCAACGAATACACAGATGGAATCATATCCATGTGATCCGGACGGTAGTTTGGTTATGAAGTCCATGTGCATGACTTCCCAGCGGTATCCAGGTATAGACAGAGGATGAAGGAACCCCCATGGCTTAGCTGTAACCGACTTGTTTCTCTGGCATGCATCACATGTCGTTACATAGTGACGCACATCAGTGCGTAAGTGTTTCCACCAGAACACACGCATGACACGCTCCAACGTCTTAGTGATCCCAACGTGGCCAGCATACTTAGCATCATGCATCTCATGCAAGATATGCTCTCGTAGCTGTTTGTCACGGGGCACAATAATGGTACGTCGTTTGTTATGTCTCCATAAGCCATGTTCATCCAGGTAAAAGTTCTTTGTCTTCCTTCGCTTGGTGAAGTTGGAATCAGCAGCATAAGCTCTGACCAACCACTCATGCAGGTTTGACAGAGGACCTGGTGGTTTGGGTGCACTGGGTTCTCCATCTGCTGGTATGTCAGCAGCCCAAGTGACACGCTTAGTGGGTGGCCTGACGGCAGCACCAGCACCTTGGCCTGGTGGTGGTTGTGTGGGTGGCGCAGCGGCAACACCAGCACTGTTTTTCTGCGCCTCAGCACAAGTTTCCTCCCCCTCCTGAGAACGACGCTGGCTTCTAGTCGTCACTAGAATACTACGCACATTATCTGCACCAGAGCCCTTACACGTCTGCAATGGGGCTGCTGGAATGCGTGACAACGGGTCAGCAGGATTAGATATACCAGGTAGATATTCAATGGTATATGAGAAGCGGGCCAGGAATTCCATCCATCTAGTCTGCCTTCGTGATAGTATAGTTTGAGTAGGCAGAGAGATGAGCGGCTTGTGATCTGTGTACAGTGTGAATGGTACCCCTTCCAGGTAGCATCGCCACTGTTGGCAAGCAGATACCAATGCCAGCAGTTCCTGTTCGCCCGTGGTGTAATTAATCTCAGCAGGAATTAATTTCCTGGAGTAATACGCCAAAGGGTAGCCATCCTGCATCAGGACTGCACCGATGCCCTCAAGGGACGCATCGCAGTGCACCTGAAACGGCTTGCTGTGATCAGGAAGCTTGAGCATAGGCACATTAGAAATGGCCTGCTTCAGAGCATTGAATGCATCCAGCTCAGCCTGAGGCCATGCCTTCCAAGGGAAGGACTCCTTCTTGGGGCCAGTCAGGGTAGTGAGGGGTGCAGCGATAGTGCTAAAATTATGTACAAATTTACGTACATAGTTAGCAGCGCCCAGGAAAGACTGCAGGGTTTTGAGGCTAGTAGGTACTGGCCATTCAGAGATTGCAGTAACTTTACACGGGTCAACAGAGATGCCTTGAGCACTAATAATATGGCCCAGGAACTTTAATGTTCTCTGCATAAATTCACATTTAGATAGCTTAGCATAAAATTTATTTTTACGCAGTAAGTCAAACACACGCCTGAGGTGGACTAGGTGCTCCTCACTGTCCTTGGACATCACTAGGATGTCATCAAGGTACACGAGTGCACAGTCATTGATCACCTCAGCAAATGCTTCATTCATTACACGTTGGAACGTGGCAGGAGCATTTGTCAGTCCAAAACACAGTACCTTGAATTGGTAGTGCCCCATGGGAGTCCTGAACGCGGTCTTAGGGACATCCTCAGCCGGGATGCGGATCTGGTGGTAACCAGCCTGCAGATCAAGGGAGGAGAACACAGTTTTTCCTGCTAGCTGATCAAACAGATCATCAATGCGTGGCAAAGGGTACTGGTCCCTAATTGTAATTTTATTTAGCTGGCGGTAGTCAATGCACATGCGCAGCTCACCTGATTTTTTCTGGACAAACAGCACAGGTGCAGCATAGGGTGATGAGCTAGGCTCTATCAGGCCCTTAGCAAGCAAGTCAGTGATCTGTTTACGCAGTTCATCTTGCTCAGGTTTGGACATCCTATAGCTGGGCCTAGCTGGAGGCTTGCCATCAGGCTGCAAGGGGATGGAGTGCCCTACTGCACGCTCTGGCGGGAGTCCGGTGATAGGTTGGAATACATCAGAGTATTCATCAAGCAAATCCTGCAGGTGCTGCCTCTGTGCATGGGACACAGCGTCTACTGGTAAGGCAAGGTCTTCCAGAGACACCATAGCCACCATGGCTGAGCCACCTTTACGCAGCCATCTGGCTGCCTGCTTTGCTGTCACAAGAGCCTTTGGATTGGCTTTGGACACAGCAGCCAGGACAGCAGCAGGTGGGCGGGGCAGTGAGTGGGTGGATCCAGGTGGCCTTGTGGCAGCACACTGGCCAGCAGCACTCTGGTCACCTGAGTGTGGGTGCAAGGTTTTATTACCTTGGGGAGTGCGCAGGGTGAGAGTCTTGTCGACGTAGTCGACCAAGGCTCCCTGCACAGTCAACCAGTCAGCACCCAGGAGCACGTCATAAGCATGAACCAGGTCAGGCATGACAGTCAACAGGCACATGCAGCAGAAGCTATTGATGCGCAGCTGTACTTTGACATAATGCTCACATATCACAGGCTGGTTGTTGGCAACATCAAACCTGAGTGACATGGGATAAGTAAACATTGGAATGTTATGCAGCTGAACAAAGCTAGCACTGATGAGTGATGCATCAGCACCACTATCAGCTAACATGTGACAGGCATGAGAATCAATGGTGCCAGCAAACTGGAACCTCACCTTGTCGTCTTGACCAGAGACCCCCAAGATGACTTGAGAAGGTGCACGGGGACAACACAGGGCAGTCTTACACGAGAGAATATGACCCACACAGGGGTCAGCAGCACTAAAACAGGACCCACAGTTCTGAGCTGCTGTCACAGCAGTCTGCTCAGAGAACGCATGGCCATCAACAGTTGGATCAGGGAAAGGCTGGCTCATAGCATGCACAGCAACACCATCAACAACCATCAGCTGGGGCTCAGTCCCAGTCAAATCAGTAGCACAGCTGCATAAGACAGGTTCATCAGCATGTACCACAGCACAGGCGTGGCACAGGCCTGGCTGGGCAACACCCTACTTCCCATTGGCAGACGCAAGCCTGCCCTTCTTGGGCTCAGAGTCATGCTGCTCAGAAGGACGCTTTCCTGCAGCCTTTGCATCAGCAGGAGGACGAGGGTAGCCAGATAGCTTCCTGGCTTCCAGAGCTGGCATGTCCTTATAAGGACACAGAGGCTTTAGGTGACGAGGATCATAGCAATGATGACAGTACTGGCCTGGCTTCATGCTGGACTGCTCAGCAGCCTCCTCAGCCTTCTGCTTCAGAATGACACGGTAGCCAGCAGCAGGACCAGCAGCCATGCCAGCCCTGAAGCCCCTGGAACGGGCTGGGACTTTGGCAGGTGGGTCGCTCTGGGTGCTCTTAGGAGGACGAGGATTGTTTGCACGCTCCAGACCTTCAGCCAGCTGCTTAGCCTGCACAGCAGCCACATGGCGCTTTGTGCCGACTGCTTCAGCAAGGATCTCAGCAGCACGCTGAGCCTGCCTGGCAGAATCGATAGCCTGAGCCAGAGTGAAGGCAGGAAAAGGAGCAGAATCCCTTAGGACTGCCTTTTTCAGCTCAGATGTCAGTCCCTTGATAAACAGGGAGACAAGCAAACTCTCATCCATACACTGGACACCAGCAGTCAGCAGATTGTTCCTGAAAGCAGTGACATATTCATTGAGAAGGAGCTGGGACGACATGCGAATGCTGCCTTCAAGTAGCTGTTTCTGGGCATCAGTCTGATCGTCACGCAAGTCGTCTCCTGTATACTCAAGAAAGGACAGTCGCAGGTAAGGCCAGGTAGGTGCGGTGCGGGTTTGTGCGAAGTGAGCAGCACGGATGGATGGCAACCAAGCATCACGCGCAGCTCCGGACAGAAATGCAGGGAAAACAGAGGCAATGTCCAGGTTGAAGCGCAGGCAATGTGCTTCTAAGTCGTCACAGAAGGCAGAAGCCCTGCGGCGAGACTTGGTGCAGTTGTCTGTCCACTTATCAGGGCCAGGCACAGATTTAGCAGCTGGAGCCTGACTAGGGACCTGAGGAAAGAGGTGGTGCAAAGCGCCGCCTCTCCCACCGACCGAGTTAAAGGTACCAGGAATACACGCAGGGCGTGTACCTGACCTACTCGGGGACGGAGTGCGCATACTAAACAGCCTGTCCTGAATGGAGGGAGGGGACCCTGGGAATAGACCCACCTTTTCAGCCAGCGCAGCCAGTGTGCGATCTGTCAGCTTTTGGCGAGATTTCATCTTGGCCAGCTCGGTTTTAGCCTCCTTCAGCTGGTCCTGCGTGTCCAGCAGTGACTGGGCCAGCTGGTCTGCGGAAGAAAGGTCAATCTCGCCCTCAGAGACGTCGTCAGCCTCTTCTTCCTCATCCTGCTCCTCCTCTTCGTCTTCTTCATCGCCTGGAGGGACTGGGCCATCGCCCTGCCCATTCCGCGGCGGAGTTGCAGCAGGAAAACCGTCGGGGAACAAAGCCGCCCTCAGGGACCTGGCAAACTCGCGATCAGATAGGGCCTGGGCCAAAATGGCCTGGGAACCCGCAGGACCGCCGGCTGAGCCAGCGCCTGGTGTTTCGCCATTAGGCGTAGTGTCAGTCATGGTGCGGCCAGTCACTGAGGTATCGGAATACGGAAACCAATGTAGCGTTCGGAAAGAACGCGCCTTAAATCTTTTCAGTGTGTGAACGCCATGCAACGCTAACCGCAGTTACAGGTGTCAGACTGCTGCAGCGCAACCAGGCTAAGACATAGAACGGCCTCCGGGGATCGAACCCCAATGGTGGGCAGCAGTACAGCCCACCACTTAACCTGCCTGTATCACACTTCAGCAGTGACACTAGCGCCGATCCGCTTAGTGCAGAAT
>JASKMD010000027.1:2654442-2711332 GCA_030144725.1 Haematococcus lacustris | reverse complement strand
GGGGGGTGGTTCCAGTCAAGGCGCGCCTAGAGTGTCAGGGGCGGGCAGCAGCCTGCCATCTGACCACACCCTGCCGCCTGACTCCCCCACGGGGTCACACCTCTGGGTCACACCTGGGGTCACACCCGGGGTCACACCCCACTGGCCAGGTCACATGCCCTTGTCGCCAGGGATGGCATCCCCAGTGGGGGGCTGGGGGGTGGGGGGCTTGGGGCAAGGGGTGGGGAAGCTGCGGGATGATGTGCCGTTGAGCGTGGGGGCGGTGGATGGCCCACATGGGCTGGGCAGTGCAGGGCCCCGGCTGGCAAAGGGCTGGGAGGAGGTGTCGCCCCTGGTGCGGGCCAAGGTGGCTCAGGTGGTGGAGAGCAGCGGTGGTTGCATACAGGTGGGTGGGGGAGGTGGTGGCGCAGTGGGGAGCGGGGGGCCAGGGGGGTGGCGGGGAGGAGGAGGCAGGTGTGTGGCGGTGTGGAGGCAGGGGGCGGGGCAGGGACAGAGGCAGGGGCGGGCAGGGGCGGAGGCAGGGGTAGGGGCGGAGGGGGCGGAGGGGGCGGTGGGGGTGGGCAGGCAGGCAGCAGGGGGCTGGTGCGGCCAAGTGGGTTAGGGGGAGGGCTGCTGTCTAGGGTATAGTCAGGACCAGGACCCCTCCACCTTGTGTACAGACACTGGGACCTACATGCCCCTGGCACAGCTATGTGAGATGGTCTTAGATGCTGCCCTGGCTGCCTTGGCTGACCTTGACCTTGACCTTGACCTTGACCTTGACCTTGACCTTGACCTTGACCTTGACCTTGACCTTGACCTTGACCTTGACCTTGACCTGCAGCTTGGCCACTTTGACGCTGGCGTGAGGCACTGGCTGGTGCAACTCACCAACCTCTTTGGGGAGGTGGGCAGCAACCCGACCCCGCCCCTCCTCCACCCCTGACCCTGGCGCCGCCCTGACTCTGACCCTGACGCGGACCCTGACCCCTGACCCTGACCCTTACCCTGATGCTGACCCCGACCCCGACCCTGACCCTGACCCTGACCCCTGACCCTGATGCTGACCCCGACCCCGACCCCGACCCTGACCCTGACCCTGACCCTGACCCTGACCCTGACCCTGACCCTGACCCTGACCCTGACCCTGACCCTGACCCTGACCCTGACCCTGACCCTGACCCTGACCCTGACCCTGACCCTGACCCTGACCCTGACCCTGACGCGGACCCTGACCCGGACCCTGACCCTGACCCTGACCCTGACCCTGACCCTGACGCTGACCCTGACCCCTGACCCTGACGCTGACCCCGACCCCGACCCCGACCCGGACCCTGACCCTGACCCTGACCCTGACCCGGACGCGGACCCTGACCCTGACCCTGACCCTGACCCTGACCCTGACCCTGACCCTGACCCCGACCCTGACCCTGACCCTGACCCTGACCCTGACCCTGACCCTGACCCTGACCCTGACCCTGACCCTGACCCTGACCCTGACCCTGACCCTGACCTGACGCTGACGCTGACGCTGACCCTGACGCTGACCCTGACCCCGGCCCTGACCCTGGGCCCTGACCCTGGCACCTGACCCTGGCCCTGACCCTGACCCTGACCCTGGCCCTGACCCTGACCCCGCCCCTGACCCTGCCGTGTGCAGGACCAGACCCTGCAGGGGCTGTCCACCATCCAGTCCGCCACCAACCTGCTGGGGGTGCGCAACATGCGGGCATTCATCACCACGCGCCTCATCGACCTGCATGAGACACTGGTGTTCAAACAAGGTGGGGCGGGAGGGCGGGGCGGGGCGGGGCGGGGCGGGGCGGGGCGGGGCGGATGCTTTCTTCATGGTTGGATTTGCAATTGCTGCCACCATTACTGTTGCCACTGCTGCTGCTGCCTCTGCCTTCGCCTCTGCCGCTCTTGCTGACTCTTCCCTTCCACCCTGCCGCCGCCCCCACCGCCTCTGCTGCTACTGCTGCTGCTGAACTGCGCCTGTGGTGAGTGCAGACCCTCGTGGCTATGCCAGCCAGCACCTGCTGCCTGACCAGTTCGCCATGCTGGAGGCCACGGTGCTGCTAGGCCAGGGCCTGCAGTGGCACCACTTCGACCCAAAGGTGGGTAAGAGAGGGAGGAGGGAAGGCGGGCAGGGAAGGTGGGGTAGGCAGGGAAGGTGGGGTAGGCAGGGAAGGCAGGAACCACAAGGGAAAGCTGATGAAAGCAAAACGGTATGGAAATGTAGCAGGCCTAGGCCCTGCTGCTGCTGGCCCTGCTATCTCTTCCCCTGACCAATGTATCAGCCACCCTGCCGTTGTTGTTTTGGTTAATGGTAGTGGTGGTATCCCTGATGATGGTGGGTTTGTGCAGGTGCTGGAGACCATTCGCAGCATCAGTAGCCTGGAGTACACCAGCGCACGTCTGGCCCGCCTCACAGCAAAGGAGCTGGCCACTGTGCAGGTGACTGCAGGGAGACTGACCCACCCCACCCCACCCCACCCCACCCCACCCCACCCCACCCCACCCCACCCCACCCCACCCCACCCCACCCCACCCCACCCCACCCCACCCCACCCCACCCACCCCACCCCACCCCACCCCACCCCACCCCACCCCACCCCACCCCACCCCACCCCACCCCACCCCACCCCACCCCACCCCACCCCACCCCACCCCACCCCACCCCACCCCACCCCACCCCACCCCACCCCACCCCACCCCACCCCACCCCACCCCACCCCACCCCACCCCACCCCACCCCACCCCACCCCACCCCACCCCACCCCACCCCACCCCACCCCACCCCACCCCACCCCACCCCACCCCACCCCACCCCACCCCACCCCACCCCACCCCACCCCACCCCACCCCACCCACCCCACCCCACCCCACCCCACCCCACCCCACCCCACCCCACCCCACCCCAGACTTTGAACCCCACCCCACCCCTGACTTTGAACCCCACCCCACCCCTGACTTTGAACCCCACCCCACCCCTGACTTTGAACCCCACCCCACCCCAGACTTTGAAACCCACCCCACCCCAGACTTTGAAACCCACCCCACCCCAGACTTTGAACCCCACCCCACCCCTGACCCTGAAACCCACCCTACCCCAGACTTTGAAACCCACCCCACCCCTGACTTTGAAACCCACCCCACCCCTGACCCTGAAACCCACCCCATCTAGTCCTAGCCCCCGGCCCTGACCCCTACCTGACCCTGCCGCCCCTACCCCCTGCCCCCTGCCTCCAGAACATCCCTGCCTACATCTTCACCCTGCTATCAAAGCGTGGCCGCACCGCCAAGCAGGCCGCTGCAGCCAAGTCAGCAGCCGAGACGCTGAGCCTGACCCACAGCTCACTCGCAGCCTCCCTCTCCCCCGCCTCCCTGCCACCCAGCCTGGGTGGCCTGGCCGCCTGGTCCCCTGCCCTGTCACCAGCCAGGCTGGGGGGCGTGGGGGGCATCCCAGGGGGTATCCCTGGGGGGGGCCGTCCAGGCAGGCAGGCAGTGAGCTACAGTGGTGATGGGGAGCCTCTGATGCTGGGCAGCCCTCAACACCACCACCACCACCACCACCACCACCACCAACGGCTGTCGCTGAACGGAGCTCTGACGGCTGGGTACGTACCTCAGTGGGGCTCTCCCCTGGGCCTGCCTGGGTCACCCGCCCCCCTGCTGCTCTCCCCCCACCCCACCCCACTGCGTTCCCCCCTCGATGCCATGGCAGGCAGCCCTCGGCTCGTGGCCTCCCCCAACACCCCACCGCCCCCCTCCCTGCTGACCCTACAGCAGCAGCTGGCCATGATGCACCAGCTGGGGGGGAGGGGCCCGGGGCCGACCCAAGGATATGCGGCGCCGGCCCCTGCCCAAGGGCAGGGGCAGGGGGTGGGGCTCTGGCCCCCCCCCTCCCAGGCTGGCAACAGCGACGCAGCAGCAGGCATGGTGTTGAACCTGCTGCAACTTTGTAACCAGGCAAGGGATGTGTAAAGGGAGGGACGGTGGAGGATATGAGGCTGAGGAGCAAGGCGGGGTGAGGGGGAGGCTGGCTGGGCCAAACACTTTGCTGGGTGGGGGGCTGGACGAGGAGGAGGAGGAGGAGGAGGAGGAGGAAGCTGGTTGGCTGGGGCCTGGGCCAGGCTGGGAGGGTGCATGGAGGAGGAGCATTGACTGTGCTTGAGCTCCTCTTCGTGCAGCTGATGGAGGTCACAGCTGGTGGTGGGAGCAGTGAGTGATGGTGGTGGTGGTGGTGGTAGGGGTGGGTGTCACAGCTGGTGGTGGGAAGGAGGTGGTGGACAGTGGCTATTGATGGGAAGGTGGTGGTGGTGGTGGTGGTGGTGGTGGTGGTGGTGGTGGTGAGGGGCTGCAGCCAGCAACGCCCTGTAGCTGCAGCCCCTGAGTGGGCCCTTGGCTGCAGCCCTTCGTCTGGGCCACCATAACGCCCGTCCGCAGCGCACCTGGCCGCAGCCAGCACCAGCGAGACAAGGCTGGCACCTGCCTGGGGAAAGCCAAGTGCATGGCTGGCATCTGAGAAGAGGGGTGTGATCCAGCTCCTACACAGGCTTAGGGCAGCACAGAGCGAGCAATGCTGCTCTGGCTTGCATAAAAAGAGTGACTGCGGCAGGCGTCATGGGGGTTCAGCAATCAGGCATTCTTCCATCCCATGCTCCATGCGTCCATGTTCGTACTTTCATGTAGAGCAGCGTGTCTTGATTAGGCCTCCCTCTGCCTCCAGTCTTGGGAGAATGCTCAGTGCATGTTTTGGCAGCGACAGATGTAGCACGGTGTGAGATCACACCTCTCTCGCAGCCCCTGCTAAGAACAAGCTGGTGTTGTGCGTGCGGCGCATGCTTAGTGGCGGGTGAGTCCTTGTGGAGGCATGGGCGCATGGCGAGTGGTGGTATGCGGTGTAGGCAGCACGCTTGCATGGCAGCATGCCACACCACCTGCATGGATTACAAGCCTCGCCTGTGTGCCCCCAGCTTGTGGAGCGCACTGCTGTGCTTGCATGCCATGATGATGCAAAGCAGCTCTTTAGAGCATGGCGTCATTGTCACTTGGCGCATGGGAGAAGATGAGACCAGGAGGTAATGGGATCATGGCATCTTGCTTACAGGTACAGTGTGTACATAAGTGTGATGTTCAAACAGGGTGCTAAGCCTCTGACTCAGCTTAAACAGGATACTGCATCATGCTGGCCAGGTAGCCACAAAGTTTGACTTTCAGCAAGCAGTGAGTGAGATTGACGGGACAATATGTCTGCTGTACAGGCCCCATGAGGTGTGACGGTCAACTGCATCAGTCATATACAGTGACGTGTGACGTAGGCACTCAGGGCACACCTTCCATGGCGGCGATGATGCGGTAGCGGTCTTATTCTCAAGCCTTGCTTTGTGGAGCCTGATCAGGCAACCACCCCGAGGCGCTGTTTAGGAACTGGCCTAAACAAGACATGGATCGGTGGGATGCAGGTGGAGGGGCAATGGTTGAGAGGCTAGTGTCGAGACCTGGTGTGTGACCATAGGCTGCTGCTCAGGATGATCGTTGTTTCAATTCGCCTTGGCGTGCTGGGTTGGGTCAATCGTACATCGTGGTCACAGATCGTGAAGTCATGCGCCAACAATCACACATTATTCGATGTTGCTCCTTAGTGTCATATTTGCCGCCTCACGTTGCTGATGGGTGTTGTTGCGTGCCGTTGATCATTGTTGCAGACTGTAAGGGCGCGCTCCGCGTAGTCCCTTAGTATCGTCTGGGCGGTCGCGGTTAACCCGAGGCAGCTACAGGATATCGGTCACACCGCGTCAGTGTGAGTTGGCAGGTTAAAGCCTAGCAGCGTAAGCTGCAAGGACAACTGGTTCGATCCCAGGGGGCCCCGTTCTAAGCCCTAGCCTTCTCACAGTGACCCCTTGTGGCCGACGGTTTCAGTACCCGCACTTCGGTGCCCTCCGGCTGGCTCAGTGTTACACATGGTTCAAAAGGTCCAACGTCGCCTTTATAAGGCTGCACGTTACAAGAGGTTTCCGACCGATAAGCCAGTTAACGCTCTGCCTCGACCATATCAAAAAATGGTTCGAACAAGGATTGAGTACACAATCACCCCAGAGGATGAGGCTCTCGCTAGGCTCCATAGGTTGCGACCAGCAAGGCGTGGGCCTACCGTTGCACCTACCCCCGAGGCAGTTGCTGCCCGGGAAGCAGCGGATGCTGCAAGGCTTGTCAGTCCTCGCGACGCAGCCATAGCTCGGCTCCCTGCCAATATTGACCCGGCTTCGCCCGCGGCCACCGAACTGATAAACTTCCTAGAGGAGCAGTCTTGGCCTGAGGCCCACACTGAGTACCCTGTGTACCTTAACGGTCGCTCGGTCACTG
This sequence comes from Haematococcus lacustris, assembly GCA_030144725.1. Lineage (NCBI taxonomy): Eukaryota > Viridiplantae > Chlorophyta > Chlorophyceae > Chlamydomonadales > Haematococcaceae > Haematococcus > Haematococcus lacustris. The sequence goes on along the minus strand of JASKMD010000027.1, from coordinate 2,704,984 downwards.
AACATGAGGCTATGCTTGAGGCCTCGCTCCAGCGGATGATTGCCCGCAATGCAGCTGCTCCTCCTGTTGACGAAGAGGAGGACCAGGAGGAGGGGGAGGTCGACGAGGAGGAGCCCGACGAACGCGACGTCACCATCGACCAGCTTCAGTCCGCCCTCCGGGCACGCGAGGACACCCTGACTGCAGTACGGGCTCAGCTCACCGCCCTCGAGGCCAGTCACGGCGCTGTCGGTGCTGGGGTGAGTCGTGCTGGTATCCCCGGCCTCGCAGCTCCTGCCTTGTCGCCTCAGCCTTCTAGGCCACCTGCCATGCAATACCGCAATACTGTAGCTAGCCTGTTTGGCACGGGTCGCTTAAATGCTCGTCATGCTTCTGCTGATGCTGCTGTACCCCAGTTTGCTGGTTTGCAGGAGGCTGGTCCCCAGCCTGCAGGTGGGTCTACAGGCCCCCATACCCCTGCTGCAGGTCATGCAGGCAATGGTAGTTCTGCTGCCCAGCCTGTCATGCACAATGATGCTCGCACTACTGCTGCTGCTGCATCTGCTGCACGTGTTGCATTCACTGCTGCACCAGCCACAATGGCCCAGGGTGCTCCTGCCTCTGGCAGGGCTCCCGTAGGACAGAGCCCTAGTAGGCCTGTCTCCAAGCCATCAGCATCCATTGCTGCAATCCGTCAGAAGTATGCTGGTTTAGTGGTGGTGCTGCCCCACTTCCACATGCTGATGTGCCTCTGGTACCTGACACTGTGGTGCACTCCCACAGGGGCTTGCCCCCTATTGAGCGTTGGACTGATAACAGCCTTGCTCAGGGAAAACGTGCTGTCACATTTCTTGAGGACTTGGAGGTGCATTGTGCTACCAACAACCTTGATCCTGCCCTTGCTCTGCCATCTTTCCTGTCAGGCAAGGCTAGGGAGATATGGTTCAAGTCCATCAGGGATTCCTATGCCCTGACATACAGTGGGTACCCCACCTGGCACTATCTGTGCAAGCAGTTTGTTGAGATGGTAGGGGAGGACTTGACAACTGACCTTGACCATGCTCATGACAAACTGATGAACCTTGAGCTGCTCCGCATGACCTCAGGTGTCACCCTGCAGGAGTACATTACTGACTTCCGCAATACCATCACTCTGTGTGGTACAGGGTGCATGAACAGAGCACTGACTGTGGCAACCTTTCAGAGGGGGCTCACACCCCAACTGCGTGGTGCTGTGGCTAAAGACCTCAGGTCCTTGCCTGACCCCACCCTTGATGATGCTGTTGCTGCTGCCATTGACAACCATAAGGCTAGCATTGCTGCTGCTGGTGCCAATGCTGCTTCTAACAAGCGTGGTGGTGGTAGTCATGCTGCTGCTGTTCGACCGCAGATCTCTGCTGTCCGGGCTTCGGTCACTCCTTACACTCCTGGCCGTCCCGGCCGCGCCGGCGGCGCTGGTGGCGCTGGGACTTCTCGTTCTCACGCTGCTGCGGCTTCGCCGCCGGTGCCAGTCGTCTGGTGCTACCACTGTGGCGTCACCGGTCACCGGTCCACAGAGTGCACTGACGCCCACCTTACTCAGGAGGAGGCGATGCGCAAAAATGGCAACACCGGTATGTACCAGGCCTTGCAAGCAGCCAACAAGAAGCTGAAGTCTGCCTCTGGCAACAAGCGCCCACGTCCCCAGCCTCCTGCTGACCATGGTGGCTCAGCCCCTGGCCCCAGCCAACCCCGCACTGGCCCTGGTGGCCGCGGTGGCCGTTCTGGCCGTGGTGGAGGTGGTCGTGGTGGTGGCCGTGCTCCTGGTCCCCCCTAGGGTTTTGCCCTGTCAGGTAGCCAGACCTGTACTGTGGTACCCACATGTCCTGCTGCTGATGAACTTAAGACTGTACTTTGTGGTACTGCTCAAGAGGAGGGATCATTGCATTTCCTGTTTACTGGCACTGTCAATGGGCATCAGGCACGCTTCTTGTGTGACACTGGTGCCACTCACTCCTTTGTTAGCACTGCCTTTGCTCTGAAGCATGCACTGCCACTGGAGTCTCTCCCCAAAGCACAACAGTGGTCCCTGGCTGACAACACCACTCTGTCCTGCAAGCAGTTTGCCACTGTGGACTTATGTCTGCCTGGTCACTGTGCTACAAGCAGGCTGACTGTCATGCCTAGCTTCGTGCAAGGTTATGACGTGCTTCTGGGTGATGAGTGGCTTTTTGCCAACAAGGCCACCCTTTCTTATGAGAGTAAAACTCTTTCTTTGGCTGCTGGTTGCAAGACTGCTGTAACACTGCCATGTCCTGCTGTGGCAGTTCCAAAGGGTGCTGGGTTCTGTTCTTCTGTAAGACCAACCCCTGCCTTCCTAATCAATGCTCTCCGAGCTAAACCTGAGTTAATCTCAGCAACCCAGGCGTCCAGGTGGCTCCGTAATGGAGGCCGTGCTGTGGTGGCTATGGTCATGGCTGATGGCTCTGCCTCTGCCAGTCCTGGTAACCCCAGTGACACTGACAATCCTCACATACCTGCAGCTATTAAAGCTGAGCTCCAAGCTCTCCTCAATGAGTACAGTGATGTTTTTAAACCAATCACTAGTACCCCCCCTGAACGTCCTGTGGGTCATACCATACCACTGGTCCCTGACTCTCGTCCACCTGTGACACCCATGTACCGTCTCAGTAAACCTGAGCAGGAGGAACTCAAGAAGCAGATCAAGGACTACCTGGCCAAAGGTATGATTGAGCCCAGCTCCTCTCCCTATGCAGCCCCCATCCTGTTTGTGCAAAAGAAGTCTGGTGAGCTTCGTATGTGCATTGACTACCGTCAGCTCAACAAGCTAACACTACGTGACCAGTACCCCTTGCCCAGGATTGATGATCTGTTTGACAGGTTATCAGGGTGTTCTGTCTTCTCCTCCCTTGACCTACAAGCTGGTTACCACCAGATCAGGATCACCCCTGAGGACGTCCCCAAGACTGCCTTCAGGACTCCTGAAGGTCATTTCCAATTCAAGGTACTGTCCTTTGGCCTGACCAATGCGCCTGCCACTTTCCAGCGTGTCATGAACGATGCTTTTGCACCTGTTCTGGGGAAGTGTGCACTAGTCTATCTAGATGACATACTGGTCATGTCTAAGTCTTTACCTGATCACATGCAACACCTTCGCCTCGTCTTTGACCTGCTGCGTGCTAACAAGTTGTTTGCCAAGATGTCCAAATGTGAGTCTATGCAGCTCACCCTGAAATTCCTTGGCCATGTGATCACAGCTGGTGCTATCTCAGTGGATCCTGATAAGGTGAGAGCCATCGCTGATTGGCCTCTCCCTTCCTCCCTGACCCAGCTGCAGTCATTCCTGGGTGCTGCCAACTTTGTTCGCAAGTTTGTGCAAGGCTTTAGTGCCATCTCAGCACCCTTGACTGATCTGTGTGGGAAGCTCAGTGCCACATTCCCATGGCACTCCTGGCCTGACCGTGAACGTCTTGCCTTCCATGAGCTTAAGTCTGCTGTGGCTAACGTGCCCATGCTGCGCCTGCCAGATCATACCCAGCCCTTCCAGGTGTACTGTGATGCCTCACTCCAAGGAGTAGGCGCAGTCCTGATGCAGGACGGGTACCCCCTTGCTTATCTCAGCAAGAAGTTGTCCTCTGCTGAGGTCAATTACACCACAGGTGAGCAAGAGATGTTAGCTCTTGTCTCAGCCTGCAAAGAATGGCGTTGCTACCTTGAGGGTGTGCCATTCACTCTGTTCACCGATCATAAGCCTTTGATTTCACTGCCTACACAAAAGACTTTGTCTAGGCGTCAGGCTAGGTGGATGGAGCTGCTGTCTAGGTTTGACTTTAAGCTGGAGTATATTCCTGGCCCTGTCAACCCAGCAGATCCTTTATCCCGGTTGTCTACTGGCCCCCAGGAAGGTGCCACTGTGTGTGCTGTGACCACCAGAAGGCAGTACAAACTTTCCTGTGGGGGGGAGGGAGCTAGTGTGGCTCGTGCCCTTGAGGCCAATGCCCCTGCTGCAGTCACTGCGAAATCCTCCTTAACTCCAGAAGCTACTGCAAATACTACTGATAAAAGCCACATTCGGGATTTTGTCCCCTTGGTCACCTCTACATCTGACACTTCGGTGCAGTATCCTGCGGCTCCTGCCCATCCTTTGGGTTTGTCTGATCAACTCATCCAGGGATACCGGCTTGACCCTGCGTTTGCTGCTGAAGCTGACCTGTCCAGCATGTACCAGGACACACATGGCCTATGGCGGCTCACTGGTAAGGATAAGGTAGTGGTCCCCAATGACTCTGAGCTGCGCAATCACATCTTACACGAGATGCATGATGCAGTCTATTCAGGTCATGTGGGCATCAACAAAACCCTGGAACGTGTGTCACGTGTGTTTTGGTGGAACACAATGCGTGCTGACGTCAGGTACTATGTGTCCACGTGTGATGCCTGTCAGCGTGACAAGGCGTCCACACTCAAGCCAGGTGGCCTGCTCAACCCTCTGTCTATACCTGACTACCGCTGGGAGTCTGTGTCCATGGACTTCATTACCAAGCTACCCTCTGGGTCACATGGGTATGATGCTATCTGTGTCTTTGTGGACAGGCTCAGCAAAATGGTTCACTTTGTGCCCTGCCGTGAGGACCTTAAGGCCCGCCGTTTTGCACAACTGTTCATTGACAATGTGTATAAACTGCATGGCATGCCTGCTGAGCTGATCTCTGACCGTGGCTCACTGTTCACCAGTGTGTTCTGGCGGGAGGTCATGAGGCGCTGTGGCTCTAAGCCTGCCCTCTGCCATCATCTCTAATCATCTCTAAGCCTGCCCCCTGCCATCATCTTATCATCCACAGTCAGATGGCCAGACAGAAAGGTATAACCGTGTGTTAGAGGAGATGCTTAGGCACTATATCTCCCCTACTCAATCTGACTGGCCTGACTACTTAGCCTTGGCTGAGTTTGCTGTCAACAACTCGTGGCAGGAATCCATCCAGTCCACCCACTCCTACAATTTAGTCCCTGCGTTTGTCCCTGCGTTCTACCGACCTTGTCCGATCGGGCTGAAAATGTGATAGATGGCAGTTTTCATAAAATAAAACATATTTTTCAAGAAAAATATTTGGAAAAATCCAAAAGCTGTTGCGCTGTGGCCCGCAACCTATCCCTGCACTCATCCCTGCACTCTAGCCACAGGGCCACAGCGCAGCCGCCTTTGATTTTTTTAAAATATTTTATCTGAAAAATATGTTTTTTTTCTGCAAACTACCATCTATCAAAATTTCAGCCCGATCGGACAAGGTTGGTCAAAACGCAGGGACGGACGCAGGGATTAATTTGTAGGAGTGCCCCCTTCCTGGTCAACACAGGTCAGTCCCCTGTGACTGTTGGCCTACGTGACCTGCCTTATGGTGGCCGTTGTCCCTCTGCTCATGCCTATACCCGTTGGTGGCAGGATGCTGTTGCCAATGCCAGGAAGTGCATGGCTGCAGCCCAATCCCGTCAGGCTGCCTATGCCAATAAGGCCAGGCGTGACGTTGAGTACAAGGTGGGCCAGAAGGTGTTGCTCAGCACCAAGAATCTCAAGCTTAAGCCTGGGAAGGCTCGCAAGCTCATACCTAGGTATGTGGGTCCCTTTGAGATCCTGCTTCTGGTTGGTGCAGTTGCTGTCAAGCTAGACCTGCCTGCCAGCATGAGCCGTCTGCACCCTGTCTTCCATGTGTCACTCATCAAGCCATACACTGGCACTGATGTTGGCTTCATGCCACCTCCTGTGACCTGGATGGATGAGACTCCTGTGTACTATGTTGAGCGTTTGCTTGACCACAAGGGTGTGAAAGACAACAAAGCCAGTTTCTACCTGGTGCAGTGGGAGGGTTATGACTCCACTCACAATAACTGGGAGCCCAGGTCCAACCTGACTGGCTGTGACAAGATTTTGGCTGAATACAATGCCATCCATCACCTTACCTAAGTCCCCTGCATGCATGCTGCTGCGCTGCTGCATGGTGGCACTCTCTCTGTGCTTTCAAAGCCTACTGTTATGTGTTACACTCCCCTTATTACAGTTGGTCTCTGACCACACCCAGCTGTGACCTGGCTCTGCCTTCTGGGTACCCAGTAGCTGACCCCAGTGAGACCTAGGTCTTGCGAGTCTCGGGTTTAACCTGAGGCGGAACGGACATCCCCTTGGGGGGGAGGAATGTGAGGGCGCGCTCCGCGTAGTCCCTTAGTATCGTCTGGGCGGTCGCGGTTAACCCGAGGCAGCTACAGGATATCGGTCACACCGCGTCAGTGTGAGTTGGCAGGTTAAAGCCTAGCAGCGTAAGCTGCAAGGACAACTGGTTCGATCCCAGGGGGCCCCGTTCTAAGCCCTAGCCTTCTCACAGTGACCCCTTGTGGCCGACGGTTTCAGTACCCGCACTTCGGTGCCCTCCGGCCGGCTCAGTGTTACACATGGTTCAAAAGGTCCAGCGTCGCCTTTATAAGGCTGCACGGTACACAGACATTCAAGTCGATTTGCAGTAGCTTTATCCAGTTTCAAGTGTAACCTTTCAAACCGTTCTGCAAACATTGTGCAATCAAGTCTCCCGGTAAAAGTTCCCCCTGTACGGGGGAAGTTTGTTGGCTGTAGATGGGGGAAGTTTTCAATTGCCCAACCGCGCTACTCGACAAGCACGAGCGACTAGCAACCCACACTACAGCTTCCTGGCTTCCTCCGCATGCTTTGACGCGCAACCTTGACTGCCCAGAGGTGGTTAGGGGCGGGCGGTTACTGCCCAGCAAACCTGCCCAACACCCGCCTGGACCGTTCGATAAGCTCAAGCGCGCAGCCCAAAAGGGACTTGCCAAGGGAGCGGTTACAGGGGATGTAGACAAGGCAAGCCGCATCCCCCACAACGCAGGCCAAATCCCCCACAACACCCAAAACTAGCGACGGACACATTGCCAGACGAGAAAACCGCAGCAGGAGCAGCACCTGCGTTCGGCAGCTTTTCTGCCTTGGCAGGAGCGCAGGGAGCGGTCAGATGCCGCTGCCCGTTCCAGTTCGGAGCGGCGCAAGCGGGAGTATGTGCCACAGCATCAGGAGCGCTTGGCAGCTCAAATGACAGCCCTGCAGTCAGTTATTCAAACAGGTATCAGCGAGGATTGGCAGCACCATGCTGGTGCCTCTGGTGCAACTAGACTAGAAGATTCCCCCCTGAAGCCACTTCAGGTGATGCAGGTGGAGTACATCAGCATGCAGGACCGATTCAAGTTGACGCTCCCTTGCGCTTCATGCAATCAGTCGATCAGTCCCAACCCTATCTCATTCTTCAGCTGGCTAGCAGCCAGACCCACGCTCAAACGTGGTATGATGTGAGAGTTTTGCGCTCCTATGCCCGGATGCAAGGGTGTGGTGTCTCCATGGAAGGTCAGCCATCGCTAGTCACCTGCGCTGTAGACTGCGCCATACGCCACCCATGCGTATCATCAAGTGTGTTTGTGTGTGCTGTCATGTAGCCTTCCTGGAGGCCCTCAACGCCGCTCACCATCCTTTGGCCTTGTACCCACCTCAGCAGATCAGAACAGACAGCTCAAGCCAGGCATTCTTTGACTACCTGCGGGCCATTGACCAGCTTCTCTCCATGCCCAGATTGTTGCAACAGCGCTCAGACCTACAGGCCCAACTCCCCAGAGGAGCATTCAGTGACCGTCCTATCTGTGCGCTCGTCCCAGGTAAGTGGTCGCATGCATCTGCTGCCATGCAGGAAAGCTGTGTGTGTCATCATGCGGAAGGCCGTTTTAGGCACATCCTCAGGAGTAATCTTGATCTGGTGGGAACCAGCCTGCAGGTCTAGGGAAGAGAAGACTTTGCAGCCGGACAGCTTGTCAAACAAGTCATCATCATCATCATCATCATCATCATCATCATCATACGGCAATGGGTGTGTATGTGTGTGCGTGTGTGTGTGTGTGCATGCTGCAGGTGTGCCACAAGCTGGCTACGTGCATTGTGTTGTTGGCGATGCTTGCAACAAGCCCAGCAGCTATGCCGGTGTGGCCAAGGCCACCCGTGACCTAGAGCAGCACACAGATACCTACCTGGATCGTTCAGGGTTGGAGGGCGCAGTGCAACAGCTGCATGACAGTGGGCAACTCTGTCTGGAGCATTTGCAGCGGCCAGAGCTACAACAGAGGCAACAGGAGCTGGAGCAGACGCAGAGGTAGTAGCAGCAAGATTGGCAGGCGTGGACAGTGAGGCACATGACTGCTGAATCTCGCTGTCTTATTCCAGGCCTGAGATCAGCAACATAACAGCCGGCCAGCCTTGTGCAGTGCGTGGTGTGGTTGGCTTTGTGTGCTGCTATGGCGTGCCGCTACTAGCGCTGTACTGCAACATGCGCACAGCGGAGCAGTTTGTGTACTACCTCCTGGCATGGCATGCTGCATGCGACATGTTGCATCTCTACAATGACTTTGCCTGTCAGTTCCAGGTAGGTTGTGCGCCATGGTGCTCCTGGTCGAAGGTCAAGTCTCAAGGTGTGTGTGGCATGGCAAGGGTGCAGAGTATGCAGAGTGTTCAGGGTGAGGTGTGGCACAGTTGATTCAGCGCGGTGTGTTGTAGGTACCATACCTAGGTGGAGCAGCTCACCACAGTGTGCATGAGCTGGGGTTGCAACGCGAGCGTATGGGCCAGAGCGACAAGGACACGCGCGCAGCAAGCAACGCCATCAAGGCAAAGCTTAGGACAGCTCGTCAGCTTTTCAAAGAGGCAGCACTCTACCAGGCGCTAGGGAGTGGTGAGGATGCAGCAGCTGTCAGCATTATAGAGGAGCAGCTCCATGCCATGATGAGGGGTGAGCCAGCTCCATGAGCTGAGGCATCCACAGAAATCCCCTACGGCAAGCTGCTGCACTATGGGCGGCAGCTGCACCATTTGCGTGTCGAGCATAGCCGGCTGCTTGTCTGGCTGCAGCACATGATTGTAGTGTGCAAGGGGGCATGCGGTGAGCCTGAGGCGCATGGCGAGGCTGAGTCAGGGCAGCTGCAGCAGTCATTGCAATTAGGGCGGTTGTTCTATATCAAACAACACATACAGCAGTACCAAGACATGCTAATCAAGGCTGAGGGCATGCACATGAGCTAGGAGGGCAGGGGCACTTGTAGCACCCTTATTATTCCCTTGTACCACTTGTAACACCCTTGTACCACTTGTAACACCCTTGTAATTCCTTGTAACATGGTGGTCATGTAATGCTATCCAACCAACCGCTTATGTGATCCCTAACCGTTGAGAGCTGACCTAACTATACTTCATTCCAGAGTCACCCGGTCCCAACCTCTACATACCATGCATGTAACCAGCCGCATCCCTAGGTGCCTAGCTCCTCATTGGAGTAGAAGCTCATTATTAACAAAAGACAAGGCTGGACATAGGCTAGACAAGGATAGACAAGGCTATCCAAGCCAAATAAGAATGGCCGCGCTCAAGTTCAAGCTAGCCCAGCCCATCCCATCCTAACCTATGGCCAGCCCATCCCATCCCTAGCCAGCCAGCCAGCCCATCCCATCCCTAGCCAGCCCAGCCCATCCCATCCCTAGCTAGCCCAGCCCAGCCCATCCTAACCTATCACTGCCAGGCCTGCACTTGCTAAGCATGACCGTGATGCATACATGCATAGGGGGTATGTAGCAAGTGGCTAGCACGTTTGCAACATTAGCGCATCACCGTGTGGTGGTGTTGTCCATACAAGGGGCATGTGGCGCACCATACCCTAGCATGTGGCTGGATCTGGTGAGCCTCCACTATAGGTACCATCCGTAGTCAGGCTAGCTGTGACACATTGGGTGTGGATCACTGCCAGGCCTGCACTTGCTAAGCATGACCGTGATGCATACATGCAAAGGGGGTATGTAGCAGGTGGCTACCACGTTTGCAGCATTAGCGCATCACCGCGTGGTGGTGTTGTCCATACAAGGGGCGTAGGTATCATTTGAGAAGAGGATATACGCCTAATGACCTCCACCGTTTTCTTCATGACAATTTGACCAGTTACAGCTTATTTGTGTTGTGTGGCATGAAACTGAACGGAAGCACAGGACAGCCTTTTGAAAGCTTTTGTACCATGCAATAATGCTGCTAATTGCTAATACAAGACTGCACTGCCACACACCTACAGCCTGCTGTTGCTGTCCATACACTGCTCATGCACTACAGCCTGCTGCACTTGCTGCTGATCATGCACCGCAACACACCTACAACCTGCTGCTGCTGCTGCTGCTCATGCTCTTCAGCACATGCACTGCAGCCTGCTGTTGCTGCTCATGCACTGCAGCACACCTGCTACCTGCAGCATGCACTGCCACACACCTACAGGCAGGGCAGGGCAGGGCAAGTCAGGTCAGGTCAGGTCAGGGAGGGGCAACGCAAGGCTGGGAGGGGGTGGGGCGGGGCTGGGAGGGGGTGGGGTGGGGCGGGGCGGGGAGGGGGTTGGGTGGGGCGGGGCTGGGAGGGGGTGGGGTGGGGCGGGGCTGGGAGGGGGTGGGGTGGGGCGGGGCTGGGAGGGGGTGGGGCAGGGCTGGGATGGGGTGGGGCAGGGCTGGGATGGGGTGGGGCAGGGCTGGGAGGGGGTGGGGCAGGGCTGGGAGGGGGTGGCATGACAACAACACCAAAGGCATGACAACAACACCAAGATGCAGATGGGTGGGTGGGCGGGTGACTGGGTGCACCTTGCTGTGTAGCGGCACTACGGCTGCCTCCCCAGCCAGCTGCGGCTCAGAGCTTGGCCCCCCCGGTGCCAGTCGCACTAGGGGTGGCCCCCTCGCCAGCGGCATGCCTGCTGCTGCCCTCCCCACCAGCTGCGGCACAGAGGTTTAATTAGTGTCCAGCAGTTGCAAGGGGGTGGGCCCCCCCGTTAGCGGCAGGTCTGTAGCTGCCTCGCCTGCCAGCTGCGGCACAGGGGTCGCCAGCAAAAGCGAGATTGGATTTCACGCCAGCAGCGTGTGTGCGACTGTCCTCGCCGCCAACAGCTGCAGCAACAGTAGCAAAGCCATTGCTGCAATAAGTTCTGCTTGCTTGCATGCTGCTCTGGCTAGGCCTGATCGGACTTCCTAGCTGTGGACTGACTTGCTCGCTAGATAGCATCTGAGATAGCTCACCAATCCTTTTGGCAGATGGTTGCTGAGCTGGGCTGGGGCGTGGGCTGCAAAGAGAGGTGCACAGGGGGGAGACAACTGTATGCACACAAGCATCAAATCACACAACAGTCATGCAGCCAGCAGTCATGCAAAGATCAGATTCAAGATCATGCAAGCCACCAGTCATGCAAGCCATGATCATGCAAGACAGCTGGTCGCTTCCAAGGATTAGATACAGCGGATGTGACAAGTAATCCTGTGTCATCAACAACAACAGCATCAGCGCAACAACACTAACACTATTGCATAGCATACCTTGGCAAGGGGATGGGATGCCCCCCAGCTGCCATATGTTGCCCTCCAGCGGAGACAATATCCCATCTGTGACCAGGCAGGCAGAGCAAGCTGCTTCCTTGATGCCATAGGCAAGCAAGCAAGCAATGACTATGCTTTTGCACTAGGGGGAGAAAGCCCGGCTGCCAAGATGATGCAGGTTGGTACAGATGCGAGTGTTGGATAGTTGCTGTCTTAGCGCCTTATATTAGCCTAATCATAGGCATAGGCATATAGGCATGAACACTGTCAGCTGGCGGCAGACAGCGTGCGCACACCGACTTACATGATGGCTGATGGCTGACATCTGCGGACCGCCAAACATATTGTGGGTGGTTGGCCTAGTGCCCACACGCGCCTGCCACAGTGGTGGTACATGCTCCTCCACACCCTCTTGCGTAGGCTTGCGTCTTGGTGCCCTGTCTTTGCCTGCAGCCTTTGCATGCTGTACCGTCATTGTCACTTCTCCCTTCTGATGTTGTGCTCGATTATGAAGGCTATAAAGCAATCAATAATGGCCTGACCGGCAGCTACACTGGAAGTCTGTCAGGCAGCACAACAGCACAAAGCTGTATATAACCCGTTGTCCTCCTCCGCATCTCCCGCACTCCCCGCATTCTCCACGAGAGCAGCAAGCAAACCACCAGCTTTGCAAGTTCCTGGACACCAATGCCTCCACTTCAACATGCTGACGATGGGCGCACTTGTGGAGTATGTGGCGCCCTTGGTGTCGGACAGGCCTCTGGCTTTGCCGTTGGTCCCGTCAGGCTCGGCCGCGGGTTGGCTGCTGTTAAGGGACGGATTGGGGTCGGCATCGCTGCGGCCATTCATCAACGATTGCAGTAACCGCCCGCCCCTAACCACCTCTGGGCAGTCAAGGTTGCGCATTAAAGCCTGCGGAGGAAGCCAGCATGTTGTGGGTCAGGCCAAGGCCATCCGCTTTCCTTGCTTAGGGTGATATGTGACATCGGCGTTCTTAGCTTGCGTGATGCTCTGCGATGGTTGGCACGGCTGTGCCCCATCGCAGGTATGGTGTTGTTCTAGCTGTTGCACGTAGGGCGTCAGCCTTCAGTGCACCGCAACGCATTTGTACTGCTGACCTTATCCGAACTAATGTAATTGGCACGGCTGTGCCCCATCGCAGGTTATGGGCCCACCCACTTCAATGTGCGGGAATCCAGAAATCTTTCAGATGGTGTGCACCAAGCCGTACCCCGTAAGTCTCGCCTGGTGAGCGCACCGGCGAGCAGGGAAGGGATGGCGATGCCAAACGCGGCTGCGATTCAAAAGTTAAGTGGGGACAACTGGGACGAATGGCATTTCGAGGTCAAGAATGCTCTAGCGTGCGCGGGGCTAGGCGCAGCTCTGCGGGTCACAGCTCTAGGAGGGCCGGGGGAAAGGCGGAGTGGGGCAGGTAGTTTGGGGTCGGGTAGCGGAGCTGCGGCTGGCACCACCCCCATCTCTGTTGCAGCTGAGGCTGCAGCAGACGCCCTGCATGCGGCAGCTGCGGCTGCCACAACCACCGCATCGGCTGCGGCCGCGTCTGCCCGTGCCCTACCGGTCGATGTCGACGAGCGCGCACACGCGTTTATTTGTAGCACAGTCAACGTGCGCAAGTACAGGGGCCTTTGTGAGCGGCACACTACAGCCCGGGGGCTGTGGGAGGCTTTGCGGGATATGCATGTCAGCAAGGTGCTGGCATCCCGCTCTCTCTTGGTCAGGCAGGCTGCCAGCCTGCGCATGTCCGAGGAGGAGTCAGTACAGGACTATTGGGCCCGGGCAGAAGATCTCCATGAGCAGCTGAACCTGACAGAGCCTTATGGGGAAACCCTTACGCAAGCCATGGAGGGTCTGCCAGCAGGCTTTGACATTGTTGTGAATGAGGTGTTGCGCAAGCCGGTAGCATCGCGCCCGACCTTTGCTGAGGTCTTGCCTTTGTTGTTGGTCCAAGAGCGGGTGCTTACCCGTCGGCAGCCAGCTGCCCTTGCGCTCTCTGCGCGTCCCGGTGGCAGCCGGGGCGAAGCCAACAGCAGGGGTGGGGGCCAGGGTCGCGGCGGTGGGGCTGAGCGGGGTCAGGGTCGCAGCGGTGGGGTTGGAGGGAGCGGGTTTCAGGGGGAGTGTTACAAGTGCTTCCAGTGGGGGCATCAGGCTCACCAATGCCCCAACCGCCCTCGCTCCCCATCACCCTCACCCAGGGGTCACTCCCCGTTCACCTACAGTGGGGGGGCCAGCAGGCCACCCACTCCTGGCCCTGGGGGTGGTAGAGATACAGCCTGGGGTGGGAGCAGTTCCGGCCGCGGCCGTGACCCCAGCCCTTCTGCCAGCAGGTACCCTGCCTCCACCTCCCGCAGCAGTGTGGCCTTCCAGGGGTTGGCAGTGTCTAATGCCATGTCGGTGGTCTCCAAGCCGCTGCTCCGGGGGGAGTGGTTGGTGGACTCTGGGTGCAGTAGGCACCTGACTCCGCACCGGGATATCCTGCAGGGCTACGAGCCCTTGCCTGTGCCGCACACTATCATTTGCGGCAACGGCAGCACCATGGCAGCCACCGGTCAGGGCTCAGTGCAGTTCCGGGGTGCAGGTGGGGAGCTCACACTCCTCAATGTGCTTCATGTGCCAGCAGCAGAAGGCAGCCTAGTGTCTGTGGGAAAAGCCACCAGGGCGGGGGGGGTGGTGCATTTCACCCCGCATGGGTGCTGCATCAACATGCCAGGGACTGGGTGCAGCATCACAGCTCGGCAGATTGAGGAAGACCTCTTCCTTCTTGACAGCAAGCCTGTGCTTGCAGCTGACAGCTACAGAATGGCTGCCCGCGCCGGTGATCCCATGACTCGGCATCACCGCCTGGGTCACCCTGGTTACCGCCAGCTCGCAAGGCTGACCAGGGAGGGCATGGTGACAGGCACCAGCGTCAAAGCCGCCCATTGTGAGGCAGCTGCCGACAGCGGCAATCTGTGCGAGCCGTGCGTGCTTGCCAAGCAGCACCGCTTCGTTGCAGTGGAGCATCAGGGCCTGGGGGGGGCAGTGAAGCACGTCAGCAAAAGCGTGGTGTTCGACGAACAAGCGGTGTTGCGTCACTACGCTCACGCTCCTGTTCTCGGTCCAGCTGCGCTGGCTGCCCCGCCAGAGGGCGAAGCATCCAGGGGGGGGGTAGGCACAGAGGGTGCAGCTGGGGATAGCTTGGGTAGCAGGGGAGGGACCCCTGCTGTCACCCCCACCGTCACCCCCGCCTCAAGCAGCAATGTCAGCAGCAGAGAGTGCGGGGGACAAACGGGCGGTGGGGGACAAGCGGGCAGTGGGGGTGTACCCCCTGCTGCCCTTAGGGGTAGTCCAGGTTGGGACGGAGAAGGTGGGGATGGTGCAGGGTTAGGTGGGGCCGGTGTGGTAGGCTTAGGTGGGGACGGAGCAGGGGGAATGGAGCGCACGCCTGAGTCTTTGGCTGCGCCCGCACCAGAGCAAGCATCGCCTCTGCTGCGCCGCGGCGAGCGTGTACGCAAAGCTTTCAGATTTGCAGACTATGTCACCGTGTGCTACTCAGCACGCAATGTCAGCTGCAACAGCAGTGAGGGTGTTGGGAGCAGTGGGAGCAGTGGGAGAAGGGAGAGGGTGGCTTTGGTGGGCAGCAGGGCAGCAGCAATTGGCTTCTCCACCAAGCGTCGCTTCAGCAAGGCTGTGTCGAGGCCCGAAGCTGAGGAGTGGGGCCGCGCCGTGGATGCCAAGATGGCCAGAGTGCAACTCCTGCCAGCTGCTGCTTCACTCTGGCATGAGGCTGGTGATGGAGGATGAACAGCTGAATCACATGGGTGGCAGTGGTTGTCCTCCTGCATGATGTTCCCCTTTTGCCCAACTGCAGACATGGTGGCAGACGCGCTCACCAAGGCGCTACCGGGGCAGAAGTTTGGGAAGTGCAAGGAGGGCATGGGGGTTGGCTAGTCTTGCCTGTGCTGGAGTGTGTGGGAGCTTCCTGGCTGCGTACAGCGGTTGGGGGAGTGTTTGGAGTCTTTGGAGGACAGCGGCTGACATGGAGTTTCTCTTAGCTGCGTACAGCAGTAGTGGCGTTCTATGCACATGTACTTGTGTCTTGCTTGTTGCATTCACTTCACTCTGCATGTAGCTTTGCTCTTTGCTGTCATCTAGTGCTCACGTGTGTTAGCATCACCTCTTCAACATCACATGGTCATCATATCACCAACTTCACGTGGCTTGTGTGTGAGCTTGCATAAAACACGCATCCGTCATGAACACACTGTCATGCATGTAGTTCTCTTCTTATGACGTACTCTGCGTTCTTCTGCTTTGCTAGCCTAGGCCTGAGTGGGAGTGTTGTGGGTCAGGCCAAGGCCATCCGCTTTCCTTGCTTAGGGTGATATGTGACATCGGCGTTCTTAGCTTGCGTGATGCTCTGCGATGGTTGGCACGGCTGTGCCCCATCGCAGGTATGGTGTTGTTCTAGCTGTTGCACGTAGGGCGTCAGCCTTCAGTGCACCGCAACGCATTTGTACTGCTGACCTTATCCGAACTAATGTAATTGGCACGGCTGTGCCCCATCGCACAGCAAGCTGTAGTGTGGGTTGCTAGCCGCTAGTGCTTGTCGAGTAGCGCAATTGGGCAATTCAAAACTTCCCCCATCTACAGCCAACAAACTTCCCCCGTACAGGGGGAACTTTTACCGGGAGACTTGATTGCATTGTGAGGTGTGCCGGTCGTCAAGGTTGGGTTTCTCGGCCGCCCTCCATCCTGGGGACTCTCACCTACGGTCACCCCCGCAGTTGGCCCCACCCCCATGTCCCAAGAGATAAAGACGGCACAGGTGCTCATCAGCCCGATGGCGGGGGTGACCCTATGCTTCAGCCGTGCCGGCTTACATTCGTGCATGTGTGTCATGCTCAACTGACCAGTCGGCCCCTAGGCGGTCAATCAGGAGTGCAGTGTTGCGTTGGAATAGGTGCTCACGGGATGTTAGTGTTGTACATCCGGTGCATTATATACCCACGTAACATGCAGGGGGTATGCACCCGCAACCTCAGGGACATCGGCATAGTCACATTGGGTCCTAGAGCTGTTCCTCCTCTTCTCCACAGAGGTTGTCATGGTCACATGGTCACTCTCTTCACCACATCCTAGCCGTGTGCCTGCAGGCCTTACCGCCTTCCCTTGCTACCCAGGGCCCTGTCTGCTGATGCCCCAGCTAGCCACGTCATCATAGGCTGTTGCGTTGGTGTATGTGCTCGCGAGATGGTAGGGTTGCACATCCGGTGCATAACACACCCACGTAACGAAGGTCAGGTGGGTGGAGGGAGGAAAGCTCGGGTGGGTTCAAGTGGGTCACCGGTTGCATCCGTGTAACGTTACATGTTACATGTTATGTTACATGTTTCTCTCAGGACTCGAACCCGGGTCTCGCCAGAATGTCACAACCCGCATATGCAACATTGGTCACCCCGGCCATTGGCCATGCCAATCCGTGACAGGCCTGCCGCTCGCACCACGCCCTAGTGGAGGGTAGCGAAGGCTATCGCGGTAACTCACGCGCGCTAAAACTCGCGTTTTGCACTGAAGCCTTGTCCCATTACACCGCCCGCCATCCCCGCGGACTGTGAACATGGTCGCTCGCTGCAACCTGGGGCTCAACAGGGTGCGACCGTACGTGGGTCGTAGGTGGAAGCTCAAGATTCCCTGGGTTGGGTCGGGACCCCTCATGGCCCGGGCCCTTCCTGACACCTGCCTCCAAGCATGCAGAGCATCTCACTGAGGTGTCAGCAGCACCGTCGTGGACTCTGATAAAGTCATTTACACAACCTTGTCATGGATGTCCCGGAGCCGGGACGTGTGCTATTGGCGTAGCACCGTGCGGCATGCGATGACAGCCTAGTCTGCTTCACGCCCATCATGCCAGTTTCCTTGTAAACGAAATAAGCCCGACAGCCGATCAGCCGGCCGCTCTCTCAACATCGCGCAGCGCAAGTGCATTGTGGAGGTGCTTCGCAATGACGTGGTGGACTCCTGACGCTCTAAGGGCAAGTACAGCCGGCGATACTAATTCCTCCCGGCTCAATGAACCCGACGTAGTTTCCTTTGCGTAGGCGCGCACCTAGTCCTATTTCTTTGGAAGTGTTGGGCCCAAATGGTCCTGGAAGTACCGGAACTGGAGGTAAGGACAGACATGTCAAGCTGTCAAGCTTGCTTTATTGCATGTGATCCCAACGTTACATGAAGTATGATGTCTCGATCTTGGTGCATCTCTCAGTGTAGGAATAGCATAAGTTGCCATGAAGTTATTTACCTGCAACATAGCTACTCTACAATGGCTTGCGGTTGTTGCAGGAGCTCCTAATCTCAACTGCCACCACCGCCACCACCACCTCTGTCACCAGCACCTCCTAACCTACCCCCTCCCATCTGCCCAGCCTCAGCCACCTACCTTATGGGTTGCCACAGCAAACGCATTAAGGCCATCAAAGCCAATGGTGCTCGGGGGAGTGCTTGTGCAACAGCAGCTCGGCAACAACATGCCCACATGTCTGCAGCTGCTGCCACAGAGGCAGAACTTGACGAAGCCAGATCCCAGCAGCCTTCAGTCAGTATGGGTTATGTCAGCACATGCTACGGACGCCACGGAGCGCCTCGCCACCCTTCTCTTGTAGGTGGGTCGCTGCTTGTTTGCGTTATCTCAAGTTTCGAGCTGGTGGCGGGCGGTGATCAAGTACAAGGCTTCAGTCTAAAACGCGAGATTTAGCGCGCGTGACTTACCGCGATAGTCTCAGCTACCCTTCACTAGCGCGTGGTGCGAGCGGCAGGCCTGTCACGGATTGGCATGGCCAATGGCCGGGGTGACCAACAGATACATGCACGTACTTCAGACGCTCCCTAGGGCTGAGGCTCCGTGAGTACCGTGACCTTAATTGGAGGTTAGTCTGGTCGTCCTTTCCTCCACAGCCTGGTCGTGTGCCTACAGGCAAACAAGCCTGCAGCAGCATCAGCAGCACACTGCTCAGCAGCTCATTGCATGCGGGGAGAGTGCATGGGCGCATGGAGAACAGCCGCATCGCTGGCACAGCATCCTGGGCGAGATGGCATGCAGATCATATTAACGTGTCCTAGGCGCCAGGACCTCCTCTGAGACCATGCCGTCGGTGAAGCAGGCGCAGGGGGCAGGGGGCAGGGGGCAGGGGTTAGACAGCACACACACTAGTGACCACCTGTGTTAGACAGCACACACGCGAGTGACCACCTATGTACGATAAGTAGCTCTAGGGGCTGAGTCAGCATCATTGGGGGCTGGCGGTGAGGCACCTCCACGCGGTGGCCCTGGTAACAATCCGCGTTGACTTCGGTCGCACGGATTGGCTAAGCTACCTCACCACCGCACCCAGCGGTATATAAATCGGGATGCAACGGGACAGCCTTCCCAGGCTTGAACGGGCACCGCTTTGTCCAGCGGAATACAAATGAGGTCCGGGTGCCGCACACGACCGCTGCGGGTCACCGAGCTGTTGTGGAGTTGCTGGCGTCGTCAAGGAGGGAGCAGAGCTACCTCAACGCGGGACGTTTGCTGACAGCTGAAGTTTGGACTTTTGGAGCCTGAACTTCAGCTTTTAGTGCGACATCCGGCGGACAAGGCTGGAATTGCTCTCGTCAACGAGGAGAAGAGATAAGGCCAGCTGCCGAGTGCACTAGTCTTTGCTCCTCTCATGCCTCTTTGTTTGCCTTGGGTGCTAGCTGTGGTCTGTGGCTACAGCTAGGGCAGCTTGGTGGGGACATGTCCAGCCTGTGTCCAACGTTTGGAGGTGGGAGCAGGCCGCGCCACAGGCGGAAGCTCCTCCCTTAATGCACGCCGGTTTGTACCGGAGTAGTTTTCTTTCTTCTTCTTTCTTCTTTCAGCATCATTGAAGAAGCCTCAGGTCAATGGTGTGCATGCGCTGTGGTCCTGGCCAACGATTACAATGGTTGAAACCAGAATTGAGCATTGCGCCGTGGTTAGCCATTGCCAGTCTGTATGGGGCTGTGTGGAATAGGTATGGGTGGGTGGGAGGCTGGCACAGTGCAATCTGTGCAGCAACTGGCTGGTAAGGCAGGGTCCATCTGACACCCCCTGGTCACCCCCGCCATTGGCTGCACCCCCATGGCTCAAGAGATAACTTTCTAACTCGTTTCTGCACGGATAAGGCCGCCGGTTTGTGCGATGAGCTCTTGATGGCCCGAATAGAGTGCAGACAGCTCCAGCGGTTTGCCGGGTGGCTGGCCCCCAACACGCGACGTGTTCTGGAGCGTCGCAGACACATTAAACGACGGCTATAGGCAGCCGCGACCCAGCGCGGCGTGAAAGGCGCATCCAAACTAGTTTTCAAATCAGCATGCAACAGAGGTTTTCAACCAGGCCTGGCCCGATACAATGTAAGATACAGAGATACAGACTGTATCGCTGTATGAGTGACTGTAGCTTCTCTGTAATGTGATACTGTATCGGCTGTATCAGCATCTTTGGCCAACCGACTGGCCACGCCGATTGGATACTAGCCGCGATAGCGGGTGTATCACCTACGTAAGGGCCTGGTACTCGGCAACAACGCATTAGTGCACTTCTGCGCCCCAACCGGGAATCGTGCGTGCAACAGCTTGCGCTTGTGCTGCTGGGCCCTCTCATGCTTTTCGAGGGCCAAAGGAGCCGTGGTACAAGGTGCTTTTCAGATAATTCACACGGTTAGAAATCGGACAATACTCGGAATTTTTACATCAGCAAAAGGCCGAAAAGTTGGGGGCCCCAACCGCCAGCTCCGCCAGGCCGCAGCCGCATCCACCCGCAGCAAGACTCTCCAAGCACGTTGCGGGGCAGCCACAGCGCTGGCTCCCCTGCGCCCGACGCAGACTGCCGAACTCTGTGTCATTGGCATAGGCACGCTGGAATGTTGGACCGCCCAGGGCCGTCAAAGCCGAAGGACGTAGTTGAGGTTAGCCCCGATGTAAGAGAGGCTGAGCTGAAAGAACGAAAGGAGCAAGAGGAAAGGTGCGCTGTTGACGCGCTAGCGAAGCAGCGAACAATTGATTGGTAAAGTCTGTGGCATGGGTTGCTTGCAGGTGGACTTCCAATGGCTAGGAGGCTACGCAGCTAAAAGGTGCAGCTAGTGAGCGCAGCCACAAACAGCAAGAAGCTTAGAGCAGCCACAAACAGCAAGGAGCTTAGAGCGGCAGAGCGGAGGAGTGTCGGAGGAGCCTGGAGCGCAGGAGCAATAGTGGACATCTTCTACACTATATTGCAGCGTGCCATTGCACCTTATGTTATCTAGTCATTGCACCATGTGCAGGTACTGACCGGGCAGCTGGTGATGCCCGCTTCTACCTGCACCAGCGGTGGCTGATGCCCAATGCGTTGCAGCTCGTTGGACTCACAAACTCAGTTCTGGACACTGTGCTCACAACAAATCCATGCATGTGGTGGCAGACTTATGGCCACGGCTTTGGTGTACTGCGAGACGTGGCTATGAGGCTACTGAGCATCCCTGCTACTTCTGCGTCCACCGAGCGGGTGTTCAGCACTTTCAAGCACATCTGGAGCGACCACCGCCAATCCATGTTAATGGGCAGGATGTGGATGAGCTCCTACATCTATTTCAACCGGAGGGCGCTCAAGGGCACATGGGGACAGACAAGCTGCAGCACCAGCCTAACGGCATCTCCGAGTGAAGAAAGCCACCGAGTGAAGAAGTAACATAGGCATGATGTGATCTTAACAGGCTGGAGCTAGTCAGGCTGGAGCGGTATGAATGGTGGCACGCTAATAAAGTAGTAGGGATACACCCGCGAAGTCTGTGCAAGGTCGCTGAATAGATGGGCCAAAGGCAACTGCGCAAGCAAGATTTAAAAAAAAGGGGGCGAAAACAAAAAAGATTCCCCGATACAGTCGGTTGGGCTGTATCTCACAGCCCGGCCGGACTGTATCATACAGAAACGGAAGCTACAGAAACTGTATCTGTATCGCTGTATCGCTGTATGCCCAGCTCAGGCGTTCCCAACTACCTGAAAACCACCCCCCTGTGATACGAAGCCCGTATCTCCGCAGCCACTCAGTCAAAAATATATGTAAACAGTGCTTTGAACAGAGGAGACTCAAAGCTACAAGATGACAGACGCAGCAAAAACTATCTCGCTCTCAGCGGTGCTCAGTGCCTGTCCAAAAATACACATTTGAATTCATGCGATTTTGCCTCATGCGAGGCGCGCCACACTAGCACGCTTCGCCACACCGTTGTTGCTGGCACCTGCAACACGCAGCAGCAGTCGGAACATGTTTTGCTTTTGGCATGTGGACGCGACGACGGCAGTCGTGACGACTGGATACCACTATGAGCTTTTGGAGCTGCTGCTGGCGCTAGTGCATTACCGGCTGCCCTACTACGCTTAAACAAGGTGCTAGGTGCAGTACGTGGTGTTGTCTCACCTTGCTTTGCTGCCCTCGACTTGTTAGCTGCAGGTGCCCCACGCTTACGGGACGTGCTTGCCGCTGCCAGCTGTTGCTGCTGCTGAGGGGTGCACCAGCAGGCACAGCCAGCTCAGGGGTGGTGCCTGCATGTGTCAGCTGCTGCTGAAGGGGAGCAGCTGCGGCAAGCTTCCCACGGATGTGGGTGCACACGTGGCTCTGTAGCTTGGGTACCCTCCAGCTCGTGTGTACCTCCTGCTTGTGAAACTGGAGGTATGACTGAAGCTGCTTTCCTGTCATCTTCATTGCCTCCTCGACAGTTGTGTGGCCCAAATCACGCCCCCCAAAGGCAGCTGGCTAAGGGTGACAGCCCATGGTGGAGACCGACCCTTCTGCCGCTCAAGCAGCTGTGACACAGCATCTCTCGCATGCGCCCAGACGCGCAGCATGGATACCGTTGCAATGGATTCAATGCACACTGTGCAATGGACACCGTGCAATGGATTCAATGGATTCAATGGACACCGTGGCAATGGATTCAATGGCTGGGCGGATGTCACCACCCAATGCAGCTAGCCCAGTCAACAGGGTGTTGTGTATACCGTGGCTATAGCAGGGCTGCGCCCGAATGCAGCCAGCCTGCCCCTTGCTCTGCAGGAGCTTGCTCATGCGGGTGACAACACCACCATATTCACCCATGTTCACAGCTGCACTGTCTGCTGTGATGCTGGCGATGCAGGCACTGTCGAGGCCGTGGAAGACAAGCTCCTGCATTATGACCTGGACATGAGCTTCTGCCGTGCCAAAAGGCAAGGGGATGATAGCCAACACATCGGTGACTTGAGTGGTGAGTCGGCCTGCCCCACCTGCAGCCTCAGCCCCAGCCCCAGCTCCAGCCCCAGCCCCAGCTGCTGCCCCAGCTGCTGCCCCAGCCCCAGCCCCAGCTGCAGACTCAGCCCCAGCCCCAGCCCCAGCTGCAGACTCAGCCCCAGCCCCAGCTGCTGCCCCATCTGCTGCCCCAGTCCCAGCCCCAGCTGTTGCCCCAGCTGCAGCCCCAGCCCCAGCCCCAGCCCCAGCCCCAGCCCCAGCCCCAGCCCCAGCCCCAGCCCCAGCCCCAGCCCCAGCCCCAGCCCCAGCTGCAGCCCTAGCCCCCGCCCCACGATTGGGCCTCTGCTCCCAGCCTTCTGGCAGGTGCTGCGGGGTGACTGTTGCTGTCACTCGCAATACGAGCACCTTGCCATGGCGATCGCATGTGCACCCATCAAATTGCAGGTGCATTGCCTTTGCGCGCAATAGTTGGTCTGAAAGCAGGCAGCAGAGCAAAGACATGCGGTTATTCCCAGCCTCAGCCCCCCCTCAGCCCCCCCCTCAGCCCCCCCCTCCCACCCCCTACCACTCCCTTCCACCCCCTTCCACTCTCTCCCAGCCCCTTCCCACCCACGCCACCCTGCCTTCCCCTTTGCATCTTACCAAGGGTTTTGCGCTGATGGATGAGCTGGGCGGAGTAGACGAGGTTGGGAGATGGTGGGTTAAGTTGTATTGGTGAGGGCCACGTGGCGAAGTTGTAAGCCAAGCTCGGTCGTCTCCTCGTGCACCTGTAGCCATTAGCATGTGTACCTTGTAAGGGGTCAATCTTGTCACATACAGACCCAATGATTGAGTTGCATAGTGCCACGGACGCGTCATTGAGTATGCTATAACAAATCCGAGTGAGGCCAGGTTGTTTGTACAATGGTGCAAAACATAAAGCGGATAATAGCTGTAGGGGGTGACTAGTCCCTACTGTGCCGCCCACCATTACAGCGATATAGCGCTGCCACACTCGGATTCGTGTTTTGTCACATCCTCGCCAAGCGGCCTGCACCATCAGGAAGCTCGCGCAGCCATGTTTGCCGGACTTCGGTGGTGTGCGCCACCGACATGTCGTGCATCGCTAACGGATAGCCAAGGACGTAGCTTACCAATGTAGCTAACCACGGTCTGTGATTGGGACACATCCGGGGTCACATGTGTCTGCCCGCATCGAATGACTCCGATGGCGATTCCAGTCTTACATTAAACGCGCATTATCGCATTGCAGCAGACGCAGCAAACGTTACATGAAATGATGGAGTAGATGGGCTGCAGTTGCATGAAGATTACCAACCCCATGTTGGGAACGCCTGAGCCCAGCCCTGTTTTCAACGCTTCTACAACACGGGTTCAGTCCACATGTGACAGGAACTTCAAGGTCTTCTGATTAATGGTGCCAGTGGTTCCTTCGCAGCCAAAAGCAGCTAGAATTAGTCGAAAAGATGCAGAAATTGAGCCGTTAACTGTGATTACCGCCCACACATGAAACGGCCCACACATGAAGGCAACGCGTGTATGTCCTGATTACACGTTAGAAGCCCACACAAGGAGCCGCACAGAACTGGCAGTCTATCTCTTGCCGTCCTGGTTGGACAGATAACCGGCCGGAAAATGTACCCATTTCATGGAAATTTGACATGGTCTTACGTGACACGAGTCGCACGCTGTTGTGTTGCAGGGACAGCCCACAAGCCAT
This sequence comes from Haematococcus lacustris, assembly GCA_030144725.1. Taxonomy (NCBI): domain Eukaryota; kingdom Viridiplantae; phylum Chlorophyta; class Chlorophyceae; order Chlamydomonadales; family Haematococcaceae; genus Haematococcus; species Haematococcus lacustris. The sequence continues at coordinate 2,680,607 of JASKMD010000027.1, read as the reverse complement.
ACCAGCACTATCAAGCAAATATTCAGCACTAGCACTAGCACTAGCACATGGCAGGGAGGTCCTGCGCCCGACAAGAAATACAAAAGTTTGAAAACCTGGGCCGCTGAGCGCGATAGCTATTCGCTGATCACAGCCCTACTAAGCAGGCCAGTCCCGGCACAACGCGACCAGAATTCACAACACCCTCGCCCGCCCCGGCAAAGGTGCACATCAGCCCGAGCAGCCCGCTAGCCTCGCGCTGGTGAGCTGCACCGCCCTGCGCAAGAATCGCTGAAAAACTCTTAAAGATTAGTCAGATAGTTATCAGGGGTGCAGCCAATGGCGGGGGTGACCCCCTGCAGCAGGCTACCCCTCCCATTGAACCACCAACCCCCCTCACGGTAAGGGACAACGGCTTTTCCGGACTCATTTCTGCACGGATTTACACGCGGATTGAAGCGTCGGAAAGCGATTGCGCTCAGCCACACGCTGAGCTGATCGGGCATGTTGCCGGGTATGCGACCCTACCGAGCCTGCGGACTTGATGTACGCTGACCCAGTATCTGTGAGTCTCGAATTAACGCGATGGATAGTGCGCGATGTGCGAGGAGCCCGACCCCATGTCCAACATCGTGACCAACATGCGCTGGCTCAGGGGCTCTGAAACTAGGCTCTGGGGCTCTGGAACTAGGAGGAGACCACAGTAGGAGCACAGCAGTGGCAACTGCGTCAATCATTTGTTGATTAGGCTCCAAGAGGTGGGCTAACCCTCCTCCATGCTGCCCACTCTGCTTGCAACGGTTTGCATGCATGCTTGTCCATGCAGCCCGGCAGCGGTGGTATTTTTACATGTCATGCACGGTTAGATATCATCTGTTTTCTGCATGGAACCTTCTAGATATGTGAGACGGTGTGAGCTACCCTGTTATAAGCACAGAACAGTTGTTTATGGACATTCCGTGTAAGACGCAAGTGCGTGTCACCGTTCTCCCGGATTCCTGTGGCTTCTCCCCGTTACATTTTGGTGCCCTCAATCGGGACAAACCGCCTTAACTACGGAGACTAGAGACTTGATGGAGGAACTATCGCCCATTGCGTATCAAGTCTCCGAGCTCATGCGCCAAGTCGGCGAGCTCACTCTTTTGACCGGCAGCCTGCGGCAGCAATTCGAGCACTTCGTCACAACGCAGCCCGTTGCTACCCCCGCTTCAACACCTCTAGAACTTTCTGGACAGTCCGCCCCTCCCGCCCCTCCCGCAGCCACCTCCGTTCCGCTACCTTTTCGGCCCCCTCCACCACCGTCCTTCTGTGGGACCCCCAACGCGGACGCGGGTCAATGGCTGTGGCGCATCGACAACCATTTTGACCTTTTCGCCATGCCTGCCCAACAACGGCTGTTGGCTGTTGCTTCCTACCTCGACGGCGCTGCCCTCACCTGGTACCGCAGCCTGCTGTCCAGCCAGGCCCTCAGCTCTTGGGACAGTTTCAAAGCCAGTTTCACGCGCCAGTTTACTCCTGTGAACCAGCAGCGGCATGCAAGGGATCAGCTGGCAGCCTGCCATCAGATCACATCAGCCCGGCAATACATCATGGAGTTCAGCAATCATTGCCTCCTCATCTCTGACTTGTCTCCTGCTGAGAAACTGGATCGTTTCCTTAGAGGTCTCAAGCCGGCTGTGAGGCGGGAGCTGGAGCTGAGGGAGCCTACCTCTTTTGAGGAGGCTGCCGCCATGGCTGACCGCGTTGATGCTATCACCTTTGGCAGCCGCCCACGCCTCCTCAAGCTCCCGGAATCTGAACCAGTGGCTGCCATGGAGCTTGATGCCCTGCAGGTCAGCAAGGGCCCCCGCTTATCAGCGGCTGAGCGCCAACAACTGCGTGATTTGGGAGCTTGCTTCTATTGCCGCAAGCCTGGCCACCTAATGAAGGACTGTCCCAACAAGCCACCACGCCCAAACGACGTTGGGGGCGTGCGGGAGGCAGCCCGCCGCTGAGCCCACCATCCCTTCTGCCACCCTCTTCCTTAACTCCTCGCTTTGAGCTGGCTCCTCGTGTTCCCTACCACCTACCTCAACTCCCCGCTCCTCTTCCTCGGCCTCCTCCCCTTCGTCCTCCTCCACCTCCTCTTCCTCGGGCTCCTTCTCCCCGGCCTCTTCCCCCTCCTCTTCGGCCTCTTCTCCGTGCCCCCTACTGGCTACCCACACTCCCTCTTCCTCCTACACCACAACCCTCTCTTCCCTCTCCACGTTTCCGTGCCCCGCTCTTCTGCCTTACTGCGCCCTGCCAGGCCCGCGGTGCTAAGTGCCCTCCACGCAGCCCCCTTCCTCAGCAGTCAGCTCAGCCCATGGGCAGCTCCAAGTCTCCGGGACAGCCTACTCTGGCTGTAGAGTCCTCCCCATGCCCATCCGCACCTGTGGGCAGTGGTACTCCGTGTCACTCCTCGTCGCCTAGCCTGTCAGAGCCCCTAGTCATGTCGTCGCTCTCCGTGGACTCCAAGCCTTTCATCCTCCATGGAACCTTCTCTGGACACCGTGCTCGTTTCCTGCTGGACAGTGGTGCCACGGGCAACATTGTCAGCAGCCGCTTCTTGCAGCAAGCCGGCCTGCGCATGGCGGGCAAAGCTGCTCCTGGCCGTCTGCTCCTTCCTGGGCCCTCCCCTTCCTACCTTCCCACCTACGAGCTTTCCCACTGCACGGTACACCTCTCTACCTACCATGATCGGGTGCCTTTCGTTATGGCTGATATCAGCAACGCCGACTACGATGTGGTGTTGGGCAAGCCATGGCTCACAGCGAAGAACCCTGATATTGACTGGCCTCTCGAGCGCATCACTCTCCGCCATGCCGGGGCCGTACACACCCTAGCTGCTCCACCTTCTCCTGCCCCCAACCCCTCAGCCTCCCAGCTGTTGTCACCTGCGCGCTTCCGCAAAGCCGCCCGCAAGGACGCCGTATTCGTGGCAGTTCTCACGGACTCAAGTCCTCCCCTTTCACCCTCTCCAGCTGTGCCCTCCTCCCACACTTCAACCTCAACCTCCCCGCCACCTGCTCAACCACAGTGGCCCCCTTCTCTTTCCCCAAGCGCTACCGCCCTACTATCTGAGCACATCGAGGTCTTTCCCAAGGAGCTTCCATCCGTGCATGATCTACCACATCGCTCTGTTGATCATGTGATCCAGCTGGAATCCGGCACCCCTCCCAACCGCCCTGTCTATCGCATGTCTCAAGAGGAGCTAGACGAGCTCAAGCGGCAACTGGACGAACTCCTAGCCAAGGGCTACATCAGGCCATCCACGTCACCTTTTGGCTCTGCAGTCCTCTTTGTGCGCAAGAAAGACGGGAGCCTGCGCTTGTGCGTAGACTACCGGGCCCTAAACCAGCTGACCATCAAGAATCGCTATCCCCTTCCCCGCATTGACGACCTCCTGGACCAGCTGGCTGGTGCTAGAGTCTTTTCCAAGATTGACCTCAAGTCTGGGTACCATCAGATCCGAGTGGCCGAGGCTGACATCCACAAGACAGCATTCCGTACCCGCTACGGCCACTATGAATACACCGTCATGCCATTTGGCCTGTGCAACGCTCCCGCCACCTTTCAACGCCTCATGAACGACATCTTCCGCCCACACTTGGATCAGTTTGTACTAGTCTACCTGGACGACATTCTCATTTACTCCCGGTCTGAGGCTGAGCACCTGGAGCACCTCCGCACCGTTCTAGGCCTCCTTCGCCAACACCAGCTATATGCCAACCTCTCCAAGTGCGCCTTCTTCCTTCCCTCTATGGACTTCCTGGGTCACATCATCTCGGCTGCGGGCATCCATCCTGACCCAGCTAAGATTCGTGCCATGGTTGAATGGCCGGTACCCCGCAATCTCAACGACCTCCGCTCTTTCCTCGGCAGTGCCAATTACTATCGTCGCCACATCCACCACCATGCCCACCTCATCCTTCCCCTCACCAACCTCCTCAAGGCCGAGACACCATGGTCATGGGGCCCAGAACAACAAGAGGCTTTTGAGCGTGTCAAAGCTGCCCTAGCTAGCAACCCCGTGGTGCGCCCCCCAGACTTCTCCCGGCCTTTCACCGTGAAGACGGATGCGTCGTTGTATGCCATTGGAGCAGTGCTATCACAACGGGACGACAATGGCGCTGAGTACGTCGTGGCATATGAGTCACGCAAGCTTCAGCCCGCGGAGATCAACTACCCTACCCACGATCGCGAGCTACTCGCTGTGGTGCATGCCCTTAATCTTTGGCGTCACTACCTTCTGGGTCGGCCTTTCACCATTGAGACGGACAACTGCCCGATCACTCACATCATGACCCAACCGCATCTCAGCGCTCGACAACTTCGTTGGACCCAACTGCTGGCCCCTTACTCCTTTACCCTGGTGCACAAGGCTGGCAAGACACACATTGTGCCAGATGCGCTCTCCCGACGGCCTGACTACCAGTTATCAGCCCTCTCCGTTGCCACCCCGGACTCTGCCTTCTTCGCTACCTATGACCACCATGCCTCACAAGACGCCGCCTACCAAGCAGCTTTTTCTCATACTCTTTCCCACAACCCCTCTGGCCCCTCCTCTTGGCACCTACGAGTCATAGATGGGCGCTTATATACAGCTTCTGAGCCCCCCCGCCTCTACGTCCCAGCCTCACCTCTCCGCTCCCAGTTGCTCCATGAGGCGCATGATGCAGTCACCTCGGCTCATCTAGGCCGTGCCAAAACCCTGGAACGCTTGCAGCGACACTTCTATTGGCCCCAAATGGAGCAGACAGTGCGCGAATATGTGAGGACCTGCGACCAGTGCCAACGGAACAAGGCCACCAACCAAGTTCCTCCTGGGCTGCTTCAACCTCTTCCCATTCCCAACCGCAACTGGCAACATGTCAGTATGGATTTCATCGGCCCCCTTCCTCCTACTTCGCACGGCTACGACATGATCGTTACAGTTGTGGACAAGTTAAGCAAGATGTTACACCTCATCCCTACCACTGCCACTGCCACCGCCCCTGACATCGCCAAGCTTTTCTTCGACCATGTTTTCAAGCACCATGGGCTACCTGAGGCAATTGTCTCTGACAGAGATCCAAAGTTTACTTCGGACTTCTGGACATCCCTCTTTCACCTCACCGGCACTCGCCTACTCATGTCCTCTGCCTACCATCCCCAAACAGACGGGCAATCAGAGCGCGCCAACCGGACAGTGGAGGATATGCTACGACCATACATCAACCACCACAAGACAGATTGGGACCAGCATCTAGCCGCTGTGGAGTTTGCATACAACAGCTCTACCCATGTTGGCACAGGCTTCTCCCCTTTCTACCTCAATTACGGCCACCACCCCCGCACACCTGAGGCTTTGTTGCAGCCCCCCTCCACTCTTGTTCCCAGCCCCGCTGCTGACGCCTTTGTCACCACCATGCGCTCCAACATCGACACAGCCAAGGCAGCCCTGCAGCGTGCGGTTGACAAGCAAAAGCAACAGGCGGATAAGCACCGCCGTCATCTTGAGTTCAATGTGGGCGATAAGGTGCTCCTCTCTACTGCCACCCTTAACCTCAAGACGCCCAGCAACAGCGCCAAGCTACAACCCCGCTATGTTGGCCCCTTCAAGGTTCTGACCAAGATATCACCTGTGGCTTACAAGCTGGACCTACCCACCACGATGAGAATCACACCCACCTTCCACATCTCCAAGCTGCGGCCGTACCTTACCACCAGCTCCTTCCCTGACCGCCATGTTGACCTGCAACCACTACCCCAACTGGAGGACGGTGAGGAGTACTTCACCATTGAAGCCATCTTGGGACGACGCTGGAATGACTCCCAGCATGCTTTTCAATACCTTGTGAAGTGGAAGGGCTACGACGACTCGTTCAACTCGTGGGAATGGGGCCCAGCATTGGCCGAACAAGAGGACGTGGCTGCGATGATCAGAGACTACACGGCTCGCCACCACGTACCTCCAGACAAGCCGGTAGACGACGACCCTGCATGCCAGATTTGCGCGAGCCGCGCTAGCCACCCTCCCATGTTACTTTGCGACAAGTGTGACCAAGGTTATCACATCACCTGCCTCACTCCACCTTTACGTAGTGTTCCTAAAGGAGCATGGCTATGTCATGAGTGCAGGCGGAACAGTGTGCGGAGGTCACGACGGTTAAATGTTTCGGGGCGCAACATTTCAGGGAGGGGGTGAATGCAACGGTTTGCATGCATGCTTGTCCATGCAGCCCGGCAGCGGTGGTATTTTTACATGTCATGCACGGTTAGATATCATCTGTTTTCTGCATGGAACCTTCTAGATATGTGAGACGGTGTGAGCTACCCTGTTATAAGCACAGAACAGTTGTTTATGGACATTCCGTGTAAGACGCAAGTGCGTGTCACCGTTCTCCCGGATTCCTGTGGCTTCTCCCCGTTACACTGCTGATGCCCGTTTGACAACCATCAAACTAAATCAAACTCTCCAGCCTTGCGTCACTGGCTAGGGAACTCAACTGTGGACCCCCTGCCAAGTTCTCATCTATTGTTGACAATTGTCAAGAGGGGTTTTAGGAGCTGGCGTGTGCACATGCCTACAGCCTGCCGACATCCAAGTATCACCCCTACAAACGGCAGGAGGGCCAGGCTGCCCGCTGTGCGTGTTGTGTGAGGTCTACGCCAGCTGGCAGCACTGGCTGGCTGGAGATTCATGTGGAGAGGGAGGCTGTGTAAGATGATGTTGAGAAAACTGGGCTCCATGCGTAAAGTGTACCGCAGCTGAGAACTCTGCATCCTGCGTTGTGGGTGTTGTAAAGCAGCACTTAAAAGGCCCACTGTGCAGAACGTAACCGTTCGCGTGCCTGGCAGACTGCCGGTCACCGTGGGTGCCAGCAGCTCGGGCGCGCAGGCGCAAGCGCGATGCAATGATAAGGCGTTCCGCGTTAAAATGACAACTCAACTCTCTCCAGGCACGCCGCAAAGTCAAATGTCCCTTACGTGGTGGTTCAATGGGAGGGGTAGCCAGCATCACTTTGCATGGCGCAGGGGGCAGGGGGCAGGGGTTAGACAGCACACACACTAGTGACCACCTGTGTTAGACAGCACACACGCGAGTGACCACCTGTGTACGATAAGTAGCTCTAGGGGCTGAGTCAGCATCATTGCAAAAGCCTCAGGTCAATGGTGTGCATGCGCTGTGGTCCTGGCCAACGATTACAATGGTTCAAACCAGAATTGAGCATTGCGCTGTGGTCAGCCATTGACAGTCTGTATGGGGTTGTGTGGAATAGGTATGGGTGGGTGGGAGGCTGGCACAGTGCAATCTGTGCAGCAACTGGCTGGTAAGGCAGGGTCCATCTGACACCCCCTGCAGCACTTTGCATGCTAACGTTGTGAGATTTTGGCCATGATCTCCGCCAGCGCAATGTGAGCCGTGTGCCGTAGTGAGAGAGAACCAAGGTTCACTTACACGACAACTCACATCTGTTCGCTGTTTCATCACGCAAAAACAGACAAGTCATACAGAACACACGAACCGCGACAGCCGCGTACGCGTACAGACGGTAAAGCGCTGGGAGGTGATGCGCCAGCTGTCAGCATGGCAGCAACATCCCAGCACGGTCAAAGTCCGACGCTTCACTTCCTCGAGACGCAGCGCGCGGTGTCAAGCAGGCAGGAATCGCGCCCAGCCTTTCAACACCAAGAGTTGCTACCCATGCCATGCTTCAGGAAGGGACAGCTTGCAGGCGCCAACGTGGCATGGCAAGCCCTTCACCCGTGCAGGTGGACCAGGTGGTCTGCCTGACAGGCTGCTCACCAGCTTGACGGACGCAGTCAACAGAGTACGAGACATTCCAGCCAGCCTCTCTCTGTCCGCAGCACCCGGCCAGTCTCGGGCCTTTGGCTTCCTGGCAGCGAGCTCCTCAGCTTTAGCTGTGCTGGCGCTGACCATTCCAGACCAGCTGTTGGAGGGGGTGCTCCCAGCCCCAGATTATTTTGGCAGGTGGGTCCGGCTGCTGGGCACCATGGGCTGGGCACCATGCGTAACACAGGGGACCCTGAAGCCAGTGCTCCCTGCCCAAGAATGACTATGGCAGGTAGTAGGTATTGCTATGAGCAGCAGTACTTATGGCTCTGAGCGGTAGTATGTATAGCTCTGAGCAGATAGTAGATACTGCTCTGAGCAGTACCACTTATAACTGTGAGCAGCAGTGATTATTGTTCTTAGCTGTAATAGTGATTTGTTTGAGCAGTAGTAGTCATCGGTCTGAAGAGGCAGCAGGCAGGGTTTGGGTGGATGCAAGCCAACCTGCAAGAGTAAAAGCCTAAGAGGGCAGCGAAGCAGAAGGGAGATTAGTGAAACTAGCAACCATGGGCTGGACACCTTTGACTGGCATAGGATATGCAGGGAAAGGCTCAAGTCACCCTAGAGCTGCTTACTGACCACCTCGTCACCTCACCACCACCTGCTTCTCCCCAACTCACACGGAGGAGGAGGTGGCAGGAGGCAGGCAACAGCCACCACCTCCCCACCTGGTGATTGTGGGAGCGTCGGCACCAAGTGGCCCTAGGCACCATGGAGCTGCCTACCCATCATCGCACCGCAGCACCGCACCACCACCTCATCAACACAGCACCTCACCACTTGGTGCCCTCTGACCCACACGGAGGAGCAAGGGCCAAAAGGTAGGTGCTGACTAACACCCCCCCACCCAGTGCTTCCTGCGTGGTCTGAGCGTGGTCCGAGCGTGGTGATTGCCATGACTGCGTGCTGTGGAGGGTGCAGTCTGACGGAGTCCATTCACCTGCATGGCTGCATGGCAGGTTCGAATTGCTGGACTCCATTTACTTGCGGGTTGCAGGCGCCACGCTGATCCCCTCTGCGGCGGTGGAGTACTGTCTGATGGTGCGGGGTGGCTGGCCAGCTGAGGGGCCTGTGTACGTCCAGGCAGCTCGCCACAGTCCTGGGAGGGGCCAGGGGAGGGGCCCCTTCTTGTTCTTGTTCTTCTTCTTCCTCCTCTTCAGCCAATATGTTCACGATACCACCAACTGCTTGGTCTGTCTACGCTGAGGTCACAGATTAGCGTGTGACACTCACCTGCTCCTGCTTCTGCTGACCACCTTGATCAGCTGACGCAGGTGCCGCTTTGACCCACACATAGTCATTGCACACATTGAACATGTGGTCATGCTTGCTTAATGCGTCCACGCCATACCTCATGGTGTGTGAGTGTCTGGCGTGTGGGTGGTGTGGCGGAGTGTGTGTGTGGGGTGGGGGCGGTGGGGGTGTGCGTGTGAGCGGTTTGCACTCATTGCTTTGACGAGGCAGCAGGCAGGGCTTGGGTACATACAAGCCAACCTCTACCCAAACAAGCCTAAGAGTGAAATACCCAAACAAGCCTAAGAGTGCATCACTGTGTGCGGTGTGGGTGTGGGTGCGTGCAGGACGCGGCAGCCAACGACCGCTTGGGGTCAGCCACGTACCAGAGGCTCATGCTGGGCTGTGCCGCCAAGAGTGCAGGCTTCTTGGCAGCCTTTGTGCAGGTGAGCACAGCAAGGGCCAGGTAGGGTCAGACAGTGCCTGGCAAAGCCAGGTCAGGATCAGGGTCAGGCATGGCTGGTCCGTGTCGTTCAAGTGGGCATGCAATAGGTAGCATGGGTGGGGGCTAGGAATGGGAAGGAAGGCCAGGCAGGGTCACGCCTGCTTCAATGCAAACCTCCAGTTGTAAAACTAGCTTTGTGATTGGTTTGTTTCCTACCCTAACCCCAACAACAGCCCTGACCGCCGCCCCTCCCGCTGCCCTGACCGCCGCCCCTCCCGCTGCCCTGACCGCCGCCCCTCCCGCTGCCCTGACCGCCGCCCTGACCGGCGCCCTGACCGCTGCCCTGACCCCCGCCCTGACCGCCGCCCTGACCGCCGCCCTGACCCCCGCTCTGACCGCTGCCCTGACCGCCGCCCTGCAGGCCAGTGAGGTGTGGACCCCCCAGCTGGCCGCCCTATACCCCACAATGGCTGCCCTGTCACTAGCCATCAACCTCAAAGTATTTTCAGAAGCCAACACGCAGCTGGCCAGGCAGGGCAAAGCAGCCCCAAGCCTGGGCCTGGGCCAGCTGCTGCCACAGAACTCAGCAGCCTGGGTGTACTCGTGAGTATGACCCCCCTCTTTAACACACCCCTCCCCTCTCACACCAAACACTTGTGTGACACATGAAGTGTGGGACAGCTGACATGCATGCACAATGGACATACATGTCACCCATGGGGCACGCAGCCATGCAGCCAAGATTGGCATGTGGCTAGCGCGTTGGTGGGGGCACCGTACCACCTGGGCCCTCCTCCCCATCCCTGCCCCCCATCCCATCCCTGCCCCTCATCCCTGCCCTGCCCTCCCCTCCCCCGCATTCCTGTCCTGCCCTGCACGCCCCCCCCCTCTCTCCCCTCCCTGGAGCGGCCCCACCCTCCCAGCCCTGCCCTATACCCTGCTCAGCCCTAACCCAACATGGCCCAATGCAACATCACACATAGTAACCCAGCCACTCACCCAATGCACCCATCAACTGCCCCCTGGTCCCCCGTGCCCAACCTTCCCCAGCCCTGCCCAACCTTCCCCAGCCCTGCCCAACCTGACCCAGCCCTGCCCAACCTTCCCCAGCCCTTGCCCATACCCTGCCCAGCCGCAGCTCAACAGCGGCCCCCTGCCCCGTCCTGCCTCCGTCCTCCAGGGCCATCACCCTGGTGTTCTGCGGCCTGGCCGCCGCCTGCTACGCCTCCACCTCCCTGTTCCTGGGAACAGAGAGCGCCACTGCTCTGCTGTTGAAGCACACCTGGGCACCTGGTCTGCTGCTCACGGTGGTGGCTAGCCTGAACCTGAGGGTGGGTGGGTGGCTAGCCTGAACCTGAGGGTGGGTGGCTAGCCTGAACCTGAGGGTGGGTGGCTAGCCTGAACCTGAGGGTGGGTGGCTAGCCTGAACCTGAGGGTGGGTGGCTAGCCTGAACCTGAGGGTGGGTGGCTAGCCTGAACCTGAGGGTGGGTGGCTAGCCTGAACCTGAGGGTGGGTGGCTAGCCTGAACCTGAGGGTGGGTGGCTAGCCTGAACCTGAGGGTGGGTGGCTAGCCTGAACCTGAGGGTGGGTGGCTAGCCTGAACCTGAGGGTGGGTGGCTAGCCTGAACCTGAGGGTGGGTGGCTAGCCTGAACCTGAGGGTGGGTGGCTAGCCTGAACCTGAGGGTGGGTGGCCAGCATGGAGCTGGGGGCAAATCTTAGCTCGATTCAGCAGCAGGGTGGGAGGGCTGGCTTGTAGGTATGCCGAGGCTGGCGGTCCTTGTTGCGTATGACATGGATGTCAGGTAGTTCAGTATTGGTGGGAATTTTGGATAGGTTTGGTTTGACGGGGATGGCTGGTCTGGCATGGATGTCAGGTTTGTCAGGCAGGTGGGGTATTGCAGGTGTATCAGGGATGCCAGGCTTGCAGCCTGGCTTTCACAGTGGGCTGGGCGTTGCTGCGTAACTTCCTTGCCTGATACAGCCAGCAGCCAGTCCAGTGACACCAAGATTTGCGCAGGTAATCAGGAAGGTAATCTGAAAGAAGAAAGGAGTGGAAGGATGGGTAGGCGGGTGAGGCAGGCGTGGGTCAGCGTGCCTTCGCTGCAGAAGAGGTAGCCTCCGCTTGATGGCACTGGCGCGTTATTTTCCATAACCGCGCTGGTGTTATGTGCACCCTCTGCAGGACGCAGCTGATCGAGGGCGGCTGGGCGCCTCCACGTTTAAACGCTTGAACTTAGGCATCGCGGGGCTGGGGGCGGTCTACAGCGTCGTGTTCGTAGCTTGCCTGGCCACGAAGGTCACAGAAGTTGACAGCCTAAGCGTGAGCAACCTGGCGCTGGCTTTGGGCGTCCTGAGTTATTGCTTATACCAGTGGCTCTACGCCACAAAGTGAGCGATGCAGTGTGGGTCATGTTAAGTTTTTGGAGTTGTAGTTGACCGGTGCGCGGGAAGCTGGTCTGATGGGATTGTCCTTATTAAACTATTTTCTATTCTTTGGTCGCGGTGCTGCTTGTGTTGATGCGGCTGGGGCAGGTGGTTGTCTCGACGTCATGTCACCATGACATCAACTTTAACATTACCGTACTCTCCCTATCGATTCCCGAAGCCTCGGAAGCTATAATCAAAATATTACTCTCGAGCCAATTTTTCAATGTTTCAAGTTCCCCGATGGCCACAGTACGTATAAAGTCAGTTTTGAGAAAGTCTTCGTGCATGGAAATAATGTAGCCTCACACACCATTAATCTCGCATCAAAATCATGTGATCAACATAGTCAACTGTCGTGGCATCTCTTCTAGTGGACAAAAAACGATTCGGGATAGGGAATCGATAGAGAGAGTACGGTAGTTAACATTAGCTTTATTAACTAGCCTGACATGCTGGTGACGGCAGTCAGCTACCCGACAACTTGTGCTTCTTCCGCTTTGCATTACTGTTTGCAGGCGCACACACACTCACAGCCCCTTCAACCTGAGTCGCGCCCAATGCACCATTTGAAGGCCTGTGTCTCCCTTTCCCCTGCTTCTCCATCTTTACCCTCTTCTTCCCATGCTGTTGTTGCTCCTCTTGCCCTCGCTGCTGTTGCTGCTGCTTGTGCCCTTGCTGCCGTGGTTGCCGTAGTTCCTGCTGCCCCTGCTGTTGCGCATCCCCTGGCTGTTTGACCTGCCCTGGGCCCTGTGCAGCAGCAGCAAAGGGCTTGGATGCCCCTGCCGCTGTTCTCCCCCCTCCAGCCTTTCCCTGGGCGCCAGCAAACGACATAGACTTGCTGCGCTCTTCCCCTTCACTCCCATCTTCATCACTGGCTTGCAGCCCGTCGCCACGCTTTCGCTGCTGCGCATGTTGTGTGTTGGCTGTTGGACCCCGCCCACGACCAGAGTCCTGTGCACGCCAGATGGCAAGAACCATGGATGGGATGCATGTTTGGCAGAGGAGCAGTGTAACATGTCGCAACAACACCGACATGACACAATACAGTAGCCAATGCACTTGCACAGTAAGTGTAGCTGCGGCAGCAGCAGCAGCCTGGGCCTGCATGTCGAGTTGCATGCATGCAAGCCTGGCAAGATGCATGCAAGCGGAGCTGGCAGTGGCGGCGGCGGAACAAGTGAGGAGGTGAATGAGAGTGCATGTGAGAGGAGTGCATGCAGGTTGAGCTGGTGGATAGCACATGCAGTCAAGCTAGCCTGTAATGGGTTGATGACAGCTAAATTTTCTGAGGGTGCTCCATGAATGGCAAACCCTGCCTAAGCCCTCCCAACCTTCTACACATGGCTTCTATGCGCTGTAGCTTTGGTGCACAGCATGTGACATCTCCCGGTCTCATTCCTTTCAATCGTCTATGTTCAGCTCCTCTGTTCCTATATGTTCAGCTTCCCTGTTCCTATATGTCCAGCTTCCCTGTTGCATTTTTTCCTTTAGATGGCTAGGTTGACAAGGGTAACTTGTACCCGCCCATGCCCTGCCTCCTTGTGTGACAACCGCCATTGCATGCCAGGGTGCAGGTGCAGGCCGCACCTCAGCTCCCTGCTGCTTGTAGCCAGGGGAAGCACCCTAACCCTAACTCCGACCCTCCTACCTCAGCTTCCTGCCGCTCCCGCTGCTGCCGCCGCTTCTGCCCTGCCTCCAGCCGCTGCAAGAGCCGGGTGTCCAAAGCCGCGGCAAACCCCACAGCTTTGTGGTGCGGCAGGTACTTAGCACCCAGCCCCAGGCTGCGCAGCAGCGCATGGTAGGGTTTGAATGAGCATGGCCGCCCGCAGGAGAGTAGCATGCTGTGTGACCAGTTGAAAAATGTGCGAAGGGGCTTCATTCTGTGTGACCTGTTGACAGGTTGTGCGAGGCGGTCTCAAACCAAAACATCACACTCAAGGCAGCACTGCACGTGATGGCCTTTCGATCAATGCTTCCTAGGAAGCTGACATGGCTGCTTATCTGTGCCTGTCTATGCGCTTACATAACCATGGCACCAGGGGCACCTGCAGCACCAAGTACCATGAGTACAGCAGCAGCCATGCACCGGCCTTGCGGACATCGCAGTGCACTCAGTGTGACAGGACAGGGAGCAGTCATTGTGCATCTGCCTGGCCACTCACAAAGGGGTGCGCCTGGTGCTGGTGCTGGCCTCCTGTTCAGGTGCCGCACGCTCTGCTTCCTGCTGCGCCTCTTTTGCGCTCATGCCCAGCCAGCCTGCCACCTGAAGACGCCAAGGTGGCCAAGGCGCCTCTCATGCCGTGCCAAGCAGACCTTTCCAGGGACATCGCTTACCACGCCAAGCGCCTCGTTGGAGGGTTGTACGTCAATGTCTGGCATGGCGTCCAATTTTCCTGCTGACGGTCGAAGGAGATGTCGCGATGCGGTTGAGGGAGACAATAACGGAGGGGTTCAGAAGAGCAATGCAGGGAACAGCGCACAGTCTGGCTACGAGTTAAGTATGAAAGTGACGGAGACTCCCACGTCCATGGTCACCATTGTCACGGGTTAGTTCACCACCAGAGCAACCCAGTGAGTATCGCTGCATTGTGCACCTGGGCACATGAGCGCGTTTAGTGCATGTATGAAGGACCTGACTGTGACCATGCAGGTTTGTTGCGAGCCCCGCAACGGTCCAGCCAGGACGATGTTTCGGTGCCAAACCATAGATGCTGCGCGTAGCAGCACGAGGTACTCAGTTCATAAGGCTTTACTGCAAACAGGCACCGAGTGCGCAGTGACAAGGAAATGTGCTCAGGGGATAGGGGTAAGGGTCAGGTGCCCCAACCAACAGACAACCTACCCTTGGGAATCAAAACGACGCCGCGTCTCAGCCACGTGGTTTCAATTTACGTCTCGCACATTTTCGGATAGAGAGCTCTATCAGCTACGCAATGCACGCGTCTCATATAATACCGTGCAGTGTGCTGAGCGCAATGGCAGCTCGAACCTTTGCATTTAAACCATTTAAACATTTGCATCATGCGGGCCTCGCCGCGACCGCCCTCCGTGACCGACCTGCCCAGGAGCACCTGCACGCAGTAAGAGATAGTCGCCGCAGTGGAATCGGTTCTCATGCCAATACCGATGTAACAGCACCCCTCGACACACGAGCGGAAACACACGAGGCTGGAGCGATGCTTGACCCCTTCGTAAGTAGTACCTATTGCAGTACCTGGCCACTCTATCAAGCCCCACAAGGTGTGTAGGCCATTGATAGTTTACCTTGCTTGGTAGGTGGGGTCCGATCCCTCACGCCCGCCCTGCGTTTGCGTGGCGAGCTTGTGATTATCTCCGCTGTGGCCCTCTGCTGCTCCTTGGCTGGATTAGCACGTGGAGGGGTGAGCAGCCCAGGGGCGGCACCAGCTCCTGCTGCCAGCAGCTGCCTCCTGGGGGGGGAAGCAGGGGGGAGCTGGGGGGGGAAGCAGGAGGGGTGAGCAGCCCAGGGGCTGCACCGGCGCCAGCACCTGCCTCCTGCTCATCCCCATGGAAACGCGCATCAATGCGTAAAAGCGAGTGCGATGAACCTACTGAAAACGGTGCACTATGTAGAGAGTACTTGCATGAAGATTACCAACCCCATGTTGGGGCCACCTTACTAAGGGGCAAGGGTCAAGGCGGGGCAGGGAGTTTTGCGCCATGTTGTTTATCCTGGCCCTACTGGCGCTGTGCCGTCCACACTGGGAGTTCATGCTAGTTGCTCCTGTTGGCAGCGCCCCTGCAGCCCCTGCAGCGCCACCATCTAGCCAGTAAGTCTGCCCTGCTGGCTGCAGGCAGCACAGCAACGCTCAACTTGAGTTGTGAGCGACACGGCAGCCGGCCTTGGCTGTGTCACCTTACATAAGTAGTGGCATGGCACAGCAGCAGAGCAAGACATCCTGCATGTCATAGGAGACCACGCAGTGAGGCCGCAGCAAAGCTACCTATGCTGCCTGCCACCCCACCCCACATCGCACAAGGTGTCTACAGATCAGCACCTCACCAACCCGGCGGCACCAGTGCCGCAACAACGCTAGCGGCGTGCAATCAATCCGTCGGAAATATCAACGAATGCCGTGCAACTGTCCTGTTGAGCTCGTCGCAACCCAGCGCCACAGCGGCTGCCGTTGATGCCCCGAGGGAAACTAATGATGGTGCGCGAGCGGTTGACGCAACCACTCCTGTCGCGCTTGCACGGAGTTGCCCCAAAGCCCCCAGCTCGCGTCAGACGCTGTAGCGCTGCCAGTGGGCTGCACCGCGGCACCAGGGGCGCCCCCTGCATGCTGCCCTAAGGAGGAGTGGTTGTGTGCTGCGTCGTACTGGTGGTGCTGCTGGGTGTGGCCCAGGTGGTTGTTGTTGATGCTGTGGTTGGTGGTGTCGGCAGTGGAGGCTGGGGCAGCAGTGCGGCCACAACCACCTACAGAGGTGGAGGGGGCGGCGGCAGGGGAGGGGGAGCGGGGTGGGCTGGCCTGCAGCACAACCCCACCACCACCACCACCACCACCATCATCTCCATCACGGGTATGGGCGGTTGCAGAGCAGCGTACAGCCGTTGGGTGGCGGCTAGGCTGGCCTGCTTGGTGCCAGCTGGCAGCGGAGCGGTAGTCCCTGCCCCTCTGCTGCTGCAGCTGCAGTGCGGCGGGGCCGGGGTCATGGCTGCTATGCTGCATGAGGCCAGTGGGGTCTTGCAGCACCACAGGCCCACAAGCTGGTGCCAGGGGCAGGGCGGCAAGGAGCTGGCAGTGGGAGGAAGCTCCTGTGGCGTCGCCGCCCACCCCTGCCAACCTGCTGACATGGCCTTCTGGCTGCTGCTGCTGCCACTGCTGCTGCTGCCGCCTGCTTTCGCCCGCAAGGCTGAAGGTGGCCACTGCTGGGCCTACAGGGTGGCGCCCATCCCGCTGGGGTTCAGAACTCTGCAGCCATGGGCGGTGGTGCTGTGTGCCTGGTCTTTGGAACTGGGCGGGTGCCTGACCCTGCCTCTCAACCACCAACTGAATTACAGCATGGGGGAGATCACACTGGCCAGCATGACCACAGGGGTGGCCTGCCCTGCCAGCGGCCTGGCCCCGGCCTGAAGCCTGCGGGTGGCCTGGCCCTCCTGCTGCCTCCCCCTGCTGCTCCACCTCAACGGCATACACGCTATGTCCTGAAGGCCTTGCACCCAGGCCAGTGCCCGCAACAGCAACTGCAGCCTCCGGCGCCGCATCCTGTTGCAGTGTCAGGCTGTGCCCTCCATGTCGCTGGTACCCTGCCGCCCCTGGCGTGCCGGCTTCACCTCTGCCGCCTGCCTTGGCCCTGCCCCTGCCCCTGTCCCTGTCCCTGCCCCTGCCCCTGCCCCTGGCTTGCACCCCAAGAAGATGCGACCCTGGTGTGCTGGACCTAGTGGGTTGGCCCTGGCTTCCACACAGCCCATTGGCCCGCGCATGCAGCCCCACCGCGGTCGCCATGGAGGGAGCCAAGCCCCCTTGCTCCTGCGCCTTAGGCGAGCCCTGCTCGTCACCGAGGGCCTTAGGCGAGCCCTGCTCGTCACCAACGGCCTGGGCCACACTGGGACTGGCTGGCATGGCGGGGCCCGCCCCTGCGCTGCTGCTGCCTGCCAACCACGACTCAGTTCCTGGTCGCCCCCTGTGCACCTTTAAGTCAGGGCTGGGGCCACGAGGCTGGAGGGGGCCCAACTGCAGGGCAGCTGGCAGGCTGGAGGGGGCAGGTGCCTGTCGTGGCGTTACTGTGGCTGTAGCAGCGCCGTGCCAGTGCTGCCCTCCCATCCTGTCATAGGATCCATGCGGTGGCGGCTGCATGCCCTGCCCCATGTGGGTGTACACAGCAGCAGGATCGCCATCCACCTGCCCCATCTCGCTCTCTGCACCGCCTGCCTCAGCAGCAGGGGCTGTCAGGGCATGGGTTGCTGTGCGTGGGTGGCAGGGTGGGGCAGGGAAGCCAGGTGGAAGCTGCTGAAGAGTGAGCTCCGGGGCAGCCACCGCCATGGCCAGGGCTTCGGCAGTCAGGGCAGGGGTCCAGGGGCGTGACCGAGGGGTGCTAGCCCCAGGGGCAGAGCTGGGGCTGGGCAGGGTGGCAGGGCAGCAGGGCAGGAGGCTGGGCGGTGGGCGGGTATGCCTAGCTGCCACATGGGCCGAGGTGGCTGCAGTAGGGCCCACAAGGCCGTCTGGGGATGAAGCGGGTGGAGAGGCAGCGGAGGTGCGTGGGGCGGGGCTGCTGGGAGGGGGCCGAGGGGGGCTCAGCTGCATGGCTTCGCATGGGTCTCTCTGCCTCACAGACATGACCTCCCCCTGCTGACCTGCTTCCTGCCCAGCCCCCTCCTTCCCCCCATGCATACTATGCATGGCATGTAAGCATGGGGCTTCTGCATGCAGCTGGGTCACCATGGTGACGACACTGGGGCTGCTCGCCGGCACAGCCTGTTCGACTGTCAGTGCGTGAGGGTCAGGCAGCTGGCTGCAGGACTGCCTAGCTGGAACCATGGGGCCTTCCCACTGGGCAGCAGGCGGCAGCAGCACAGCGCGACCACCATGACCCACCGCCTGCCCTGCAAACATTGGGCTGCTGGTGTCCAAACCTGACCTGAGGCAGGCCAGTTGCCATGAACCCTGCTGGCGCTGCTGCTGCCCACCATTGCCCAA
Organism: Haematococcus lacustris; assembly: GCA_030144725.1. Classification (NCBI taxonomy): domain Eukaryota; kingdom Viridiplantae; phylum Chlorophyta; class Chlorophyceae; order Chlamydomonadales; family Haematococcaceae; genus Haematococcus; species Haematococcus lacustris. The sequence continues at coordinate 2,662,007 of JASKMD010000027.1, read as the reverse complement.
GACAGCCTGCCTCTGGTCCTTGCTGTGCAGCCCCAGCAGCTGGGGCCCAGAGTACCAGGCGCCACCGGGGCTATGCCCTTCTGGCTGTGGCCCGGCTGCCACCCGTCTCACACACCGCCCAGGCGCCAGCTGCCTCCCACCCGCCTGGCCCACAGCACCCCCTCTTTGCTTGCATTCATGAACCTTGGCTGCAGAGCCTTGCAGCCCATGGCGTCCCCACTGCTGTTGCACCACTTCCCCTTCGCCCAGTTCACCCTGCCCCTCCTCCTCCTCTCCAAACATGCAGTTGTTGCCGCCCTCTCCCACCTCCTCCCCAAAGCCGCTCTGCACCCGCAGCTGTGCACGCGTGGACGACACTGGCCTGCCCACGCTGGCATCTGGGTCACACTGGGGATCACACCTGGCCTTGCCTGGGTCACACTCCCCCCACACCTCCCACCCCAGGGCGCTAGACGCTGGCTGCACCTCATCTTCTTCATGGCTCTGCCAGGCCATGCCAAGCACACCCTGAGGTGGCCCCAGCCCCTGCGCCGTGCCCTGTTCACTGCAGCAAGCGGTGGCAGCAGTGTGGGGGGAGGCAGGGCAGGGGACAGGGCAGCCTTGGGCTTGCACTGAGGTAGTGCACTCTTCAGCCATGACACCCCACCCCCCCTGGGTACCCTCCCCCTGGCCTGCTGCCAGGGCCACTGGGGACCCCCCGGGCAGCAGAACCACGTCATTCCCACCCACACCCTCAGCCCCACTGGCCTCCCCCACCTCCTCCCCCACCCCCCGCTGCTGCTGCTGCTGCTGCTGTGAGATTCCATAGCCAGGCAGGGTGGCAGCGCTGGGCCTGGCGGCAAGCACGCTGGAGGGGCCCCCACCAGCCCAGGGCCCTGCACCGCCACTGGTAGCGATGCCCATGTCCACCCTGGCTCGCCGGCTAGCCCCACCAGCCCCAGCCCCTGCAGCAGCTGGCTGGCACTGGGCAAGGCCCCCACTTGCTTCACGTGGGGCAGGGAGGGTCGGCCTGGCCTGAAGCCTGGCCCTGGTGCCAGGGTGCGGTCTGAGCGCTGGGGCAGTGCAACGACTCAGTGCCTGAGGACTTGTCCTGGTGGCAGTCCGAGGCACATGTGATGGTCCTGCCCCTGCCCCTGCCCCTGCCCTGTCATCGCCTGACACTGGCGTACCGTGACGCCCTCCTTCGACTGCTGCCGCTGCTGCTGCTATGGCGCATACCTCCCTTGTGGCACGCTGCTGGCCGGTAGCAAGGGGTGGGGTGGCGGCAGGGTGGGTGGGTAGGGGTGGAGGCGGGCAGAGGGCGGCGCCGACCTCACAGCTGGTGCTGCCATTCAGCTCCACGCCGCTGATGACCTCACCAGCCTCGCCTGCACCCACTCCGTGACCAGCTCCTCCTCCTCCACAGACCGTGCCCAGGCTGTTGCTGCCGCTGCGCTGGGGATGCTGAGCCCAGGGGGTGAGGCGGAGGGGCGGGGCAGGAGAGTGGGTCGGCCTGCTGGCGTGCTTGGGGGGAGGGGAGGTGGAAAGGGGTGAGCCAGCCGTCCCGCAGCCAGTCCAGAGGGATGAGCCTGCATGGAGGCACAGGGATGGTTGTGCTGGAGGCTGATGGCAAGTCTTGCTGCAGGTGTGATGCTGGTGATGCAGGTGTGATGTCAATGATGAAGGTGTGATGTTGCTGTCATAGTAGTAAGAAGCAAAATGTAGTCTGTGTTGGTTGCAAACACAGCTGTAAGCCCTTGTCAATATTGGCAAGTGTGCAAACATCAGAATGGTCCTCTGTGGCTTGCTGAATAGTGATGTTGGCAATACTACCCTGTACCATTGCTGCTAGCGCCTGAACAAGTAATGGCCATTGCATTGACAGTATGTTGATGGTGATGGCGGTGGCGGTGATGGTAGTGTTGCTGGTGGTCAATCACCGTCATTGTCACAGGCAGAGAGACCCACCTAGGCCAAGCTGCCCTGGCAGCGCCCCCGACTCAGCAACCAGCCCGGGTGCCTCAGCCGACGCCTCCCCTTGAGCAGGTTCTCTAGCACGCTTGCGCACGGCAGGCCCAGCCCCGCCTGGCGCCACCCCCTCCTGCTGCTGCTGCCCACCCTGGTTGACACCAGCACTGTGCATCGCATGGTGAGGTTGGTGGGTGCGCAGCTGTCTGGGCCCAGCAGCGGGTGCAGCAGCAGCAGCGTGGAGGGTGTGTGGCTGCAACCGCTTGCTGCTAGCAGCTGGCTGAGCGTACTCGGCAGCATGGGCAGCCTGCAGAACTGGCTGCTGGTGGGAGTGCGGTCCCACAGGAGGGTGCTGCTGCTGCTGGCCTAGCTGTGTGGCAGTACCATTGGCAAGTGCATTGAGTGAAGAGGGGGGGCACGTCTCCCCAACCTCCCCACCACCTGAGTCCCAGCTGCTGTCCCTGGCCATGCCCACATGCTGAGTAGCTGCCACATGTAGTACTGCTGCCGCTGCGGCCGCAGCTTGTGCCGTGGCCGCAGCTTGTGCTGCTGCTCCTCCTCCTGTAGCTGCTGGAATCTGGGTATTTGCTGCATGCGTGCTATTTCTAAAGCCCCTAGAGGCAGTGGGTGCAGCAGGCAAGGGTGGCTGAGGCACAGCTACAGCTCTGAGCCCAGCCCCAGGGTCCAGGGGCATAGCTGTGGTAGGCTGTGGTGACTCATCACCAGCACAGCACCCAGAGGCCGCCCCTCGCCTCAGATGTGGGACAAGAGCAGGAGGGCCAGGGGCATGGGCCACTGCCGCAGGGCCTCTGGTTCCTGCAGCTGTTGCCACCTCAGGTGCATGGAATGTGGAGCGCGCATGCAAGCGGCGAGGTCGCGGCCGCTGCAGCTGGCAGCTGGATGGGGCTGTGCTGGCATGAGCTGCAGGCGGGGTGCTGTGTAGTCTGTGGACGGCATGGAGCTGGCCTGGGCCTACACCTGCAGCAGCACCAGGTACCAGCTGTGGAGACCGTCAAAGGAGCCACAAGCCACATCCTGCCCCTCAGAACACCATGCCATTCAGCTAAATCCACATGAGATTTGTGAATAACAAAATCCACTCTTGGTACGTCCTGCATATGGTTGCACTTGACGTTGATGATGTGTTTGATACAGTAATGACCATCAGCCTGGTATGGCTGCTTGGCCTTGCCCCATACGTAACTTGGGCATGAACACTCCATGGTAACCCACTGCATGGCGGCAAGTGTGACCTTGGTAAAATCATGGCATTGCACATCACTGTGCCATAAGCACGAAAGCCCTACTAGCCAAGCTTACTTCCAGTGGAGCAGCCGGCTGTGTCAGCTCGATTCACACTTCCAGGGTGTCTGCATGCACTCATGCAAGCATGGCGGGCAACTTCAGCAGACTCCAGTGGTGCACCACCATGCTGCCCTTTTCTCTCGCTGCACATACACACTTGACGGGCCTTGACGCCGCTGTGTCAAACAACAGCACTTCGTAGGATAAGCGGCGCCATTGCTGGCTGACGGCGGAGGGATGCAGCAGCTGCAGCAGCACAGAGGCATAACTTGGCTTCATCACCACCATACTGCTGTGCACATGGCGTTGGGGTCATTTGAATGGCTAGGGCCTGACAGCGCCATGGGCTTCCTACAGTAAGCTCCTGTTCACAGTCGTTGATAGTAACCATGTGCTGCTTTTTGCTGGGTAAGGGCCAGTGTGCTCATAATAGTCCAACCAAGTCCAGGGCAATGCAACGAGTGAGGCAGCAGAAGTGTGAAGGGGGGGCGAGAACAAACAGCTAATGCCAAGCAAAAAACGTCGACCTACGAGGAGCGGGTTTTCGTCATGGAGCAGCTGAAAGACGTACACCAGCAATGTCTCCGGGAGGAGGATCCACGGAGGAGCTGTGGCCTCGCTCGCTGGGAGCGGCAGTGCCGCAGTCTGCACGCCGGTGGAGACATCCTCGACCTCCCGCGCATCCGTGCAGCTGGCTACCAGGCTTTGTAGGGGTTGGCACCTGGTCCTTGGCACTTGGCAGCTAGAGCTGGTGACGCTGATTGCCAGCATAAAGGCAGCAAGAAAAGGTTGTCAGCAAGAAGACGAGATAAAGTCTCTCAGAGGGTCATGGTCAATCTGTACGTCGACTGAGTTTCTCATGTACGAACTTTTGGACTGTTGGGCCATGTTGCTCAGTGCAGCGAGAGGGGCATCATGAAATGAGCCTGACGTGGCCTTTGATAATGGTCTAATGCTGAGAGCATGTGGCTTATTGCCTTGAGGTGACACAGGCCCTACTGACGGGCGTGTGCCAGGGGATGATTTATGGATGCACATGCGGGCGGAGGTGTTACAGGGTGCTGCCACATCATCAATACGTAAAGAGTTCTTCAGTGCTTGTTCGGCTTTGCATGAATACATGCATGTGCCTAAACAACTCACAGTCAGGTGTTCCCAACTAACAGAAAATGACAGGAAACCGACCCTTATTAGTAGGACGGCTGTAACTTTGCACCCACTGCACCAAATATGATGCTATATGGTTCACAATGTAGGCAACCCAACCAGCTACCGTTCACCCATCCAGAATAATTAAACACAGAGTAGGCCGTGCACAGCAAAGCGTCAAAGTTAGTGATTCAAATTTGAGCCGTAGCGGAGCATGCAGTCATCGCTACGACCGCCCGCGCGCTCAGGCTGCTCTACGCGAGCATGCGCGTCGGCAGCAACAGTCGGTTTGGAAAATGGCTGCAGGAATGTGGCACGGAGGCAGTTGGCAGGTGCGGTTGGGTGAGGTGGCCACTACAACCTGTGATTAACTATGTCTCGCTTGCGCAACTGTGTCACCGCTTGCGCTTGGCAGCTGTCTTTGGCTGCCCCAAACCAGCAGGTGTGGTACGCTTGCGAAGCGTGCAGCCAGGAGCTGGCGCTTGAGCCAGAGCACCCTGCCCCTCGGTGGCGATTGCAGCTAGTGCCAACTGATACATGTGGCCGAAATCAGGTGATGCAGCCCTTAACCCTTCGCCCCACGAGCTCCAGCCCTGCTGCTGGGGTGGCTGCTGGGGTGGCTGCTGTGGGGGTGGCTGTGGGGGCGGGTGGGGCTGTGGGGGGGGCACACCAGCTGGCACAACTCTGTTGCACCCTGCTGTTGTTGTTACTGCTGCCACCCGCTGCTGGCTTGCATGGTCCCCCACATTCACCACAACCACCCCAACACTGCAAGCACCTGCTGTGGCTTTGCGTGCGGCTGTGGCTGGTGCTTTGGCTACGGCTGCAGCCACCTCATCCAGCCGCACCGCAGCGCGAAGCTTAGGCAGCTGCAGCGTGAAGTCTTGCACATCTATGTTGTTGAGGGTGGACCTATGTGTGTGCAGGAACATATGCTCCAGGAGCGCAGGCAGCTCCATGAAGCGTCCAGCTCCATGCTTCAGCAATTGTAGCAAGGACTCCACCGGGGCATTGGAGGTGGGACATGCCAGGAAGTACACCTCGAGGTGGAGGCGCAACCCGGTGCTGCATGGGCTGCCCTCAGCCATGGCCTGGATGTCCTGTTGGAACTGGTGCCACGTGCAGTGAGGGTCCCACACACCCGGGTCAGTATGCCCGTCATCCATGCGCAGGGCGGCACACTGCACCACCTTGGCGGCTACTTCTTTGCACGACTGCGGGTCTGACCCCCCCAGCGCAGCCATGAGGTGTGGCATGTCCAGCTGCCGTTTGCAGTGCTGTCTGTAGTAGTCCTCCATGGCTGCACAATGCTTCTGTAAGTAGGTGGCCAGCTGCTGCTTCTGTTGCTCATGTTGATCGATTGGCACTAGCTGTTGTAGCTTGCTGTGCAGCTGTGACAGCAGCTGCGCGTTGTTGGCCCATGGCTGCTGCAGACCCTTGCAAACCTGCTGGATGTGGCGGTACAACTCAAAGGCCCCAGCCCAGCCCAGCCCAGCCCAGCCCAGCCCAGCCCAGCCCAGCCCAGCCCAGCCCAGCCCAGCCCAGCCCAGCCCAGCCCAGCCCAGCCCAGCCCAGCCCAGCCCAGCCCAGCCCAGCCCAGCCCAGCCCAGCCCAGCCCAGCCCAGCCCAGCCCAGCCCAGCCCAGCCCAGCCCAGCCCAGCCCAGCCCAGCCCAGCCCAGCCCAGCCCAGCCCAGCCCAGCCCAGCCCAGCCCAGCCCAGCCCAGCCCAGCCCAGCCCAGCCCAGCCCAGCCCAGCCCAGCCCAGCCCAGCCCAGCCCAGCCCAGCCCAGCCCAGCCCAGCCCAGCCCAGCCCAGCCCAGCCCAGCCCAGCCCAGCGCAGCCCAGCCCAGCCCAGCCCAGCCCAGCCCAGCCCAGCCCAGCCCAGCCCAGCCCAGCCCAGCCCAGCCCAGCCCAGCCCAGCCCAGCCCAGCCCAGCCCAGCCCAGCCCAGCCCAGCCCAGCCCAGCCCAGCCCAGCCCAGCCCAGCCCAGCCCAGCCCAGCCCAGCCCAGCCCAGCCCAGCCCAGCCCAGCCCAGCCCAGCCCAGCCCAGCCCAGCCCAGCCCAGCCCAGCCCAGCCCAGCCCAGCCCAGCCCAGCCCAGCCCAGCCCAGCCCAGCCCAGCCCAGCCCAGCCCAGCCCAGCCCAGCCCAGCCCAGCCCAGCCCAGCCCAGCCCAGCCCAGCCCAGCCCAGCCCAGCCCAGCCCAGCCCAGCCCAGCCCAGCCCAGCCCAGCCCAGCCCAGCCCAGCCCAGCCCAGCCCAGCCCAGCCCAGCCCAGCCCAGCCCAGCCCAGCCCAGCCCAGCCCAGCCCAGCCCAGCCCAGCCCAGCCCAGCCCAGCCCAGCCCAGCCCAGCCCAGCCCAGCCCAGCCCAGCCCAGCCCAGCCCAGCCCAGCCCAGCCCAGCCCAGCCCAGCCTCACCAAGGGTCTTGCTCTTCAGGTACTTGGCTACCACGCGCAACCGCCGCCCCACAGTGGTGATCTGCCCAGGTCGGTGTGGGTTGGGCACCACGCACTGCTCATTCACGAACAGCTCTCGGCACATGCCCAACTTGCGGCGGCTGACCTGTGTCTGCAGCACCAGCCTGGTTGTGCTGAGGTAGTGTTGTGCAAGGTATGCAGCTGTCCTGGCCGCAGGCTTCCCACGGCGCCCCACTTGCGTGGGAATGAAGTTGGCTGTCAACGCGGGTGGGTCAGGAGTTGGGCAGGGCTGCTGGGCTGCAGTGCCTGACGGGATGCCATAGCCACCCTCAGCACACCGTTGCAGCACCTCTGGTGACACCGGGTGCCGCATCAAGATGTTCATTAGCTGCCGCTGATGCCGGGTGAGCCGGGGGCCGCGTTGACGGCAGCGGCGGACGTTGCGTAGCGCAAGGGACAGACGGCGCTTGTCTTGCTCCAGCAGCTGGATTGCATGGGTGCGCTCCTCAGCCAGCTGCTCCACTGACACATTCTCACCCTGCACCTCTTGGTGTGCTGCCTGCAGCTGCTCCATGTCTGCCTGCACCTGCTGGAAATCTGCCATCGCATCATCGAGCTGCTGGTGGAGCCACTCAAATTCCGCCCGTAACTGCATAGTCTCACCTTGTGCCTTCTTCATCTGAACTTTTAGGCCACTAGGGCAGTATTTAAAGCCCGCCTTGGGTGAGGCATGCAGCTTTTGCAGGTG